>LPNX010020083.1:5150-87744 GCA_001517045.1 Pseudotsuga menziesii | reverse complement strand
GTGTGTGTGTGTGTGTGTGTGTGTGTGTGTGCATGTGCATATGTGTGTGTGTGTGTGCACGCATGTGCATATGTGCAATAATCGCCTCAATTGGAACCCGCCTAGTTACCATTGAAAGGGATCAACATTAAAATTTTTGCAAATTATACTTACTTTTAACAAAATATGACATGATAAGTTCGATCGTGTTCTTTGATAATTAGGGAGGGGTCATTGGAACTCAAACTAAATTAAGGCATGAAATCCTTGAAAGCTAAAATATGGGTCCCCAACTTAGCCAAAAGGTTGAAATGGCTCTGACTGTATGCCAACGAGATCTTATTTTCCACTTTGACCTTAATGGCTACCATGAACATGTTGGTATGATGATAGTTTTATAATGAAGATTGTTAATATGCAATTCAATTAGCAATACAAAGTTGAGTTTGGTACATGAGACATGGCGAATAGGAAACCAAAACATTTTTTACCACTTCAATCAAGTCCTATTGACCTAATGATGATGAACGACACCTTCTACAAACTCAATCATATTCATGGTGTTTTAGATCGGTGGTTTGCTTTAAAATAGCCATAATAAAAGGGTTTATTGGGGTTCATATCTTCAATCACTAGTGCAATATCATAGAGGATACTCTTTGGCACTAAAATCAAACACTTCAAATCATCAAGGAAAGAGAAGGAAACCTATAAACAACACTAAAACTAAAAAGTAAAAACGAGAGTGAAATCAATGAGAACAACTACACCCATCACCAAAATAAGATAGGAAAAAAATGGGAAATGAATTAAAAGAGATATATACATCAAGAAACAAAAAAATTGAGATGACATCGATACAAATAATGACGAAGCTACTTGATTGTAAAATAGCTTAAGTTTTTGACTATTCATTGGAAATTGAACCAATTCACCGCCTAATGTTTTTAGCCTAAATGCGTTCATACCTAGAACTTTGTAGATGGTATAAGTACGCAACCACAACAAATAAAACTTATTATGTTTAGATGAGCTTAGTTCTCCTTGTCACATAGTAGGACATAATCTCCTACCTTCTAGCTAATGAGAGTGGCCCTTTTATGGAACGATTTCTTAACAATGTCTTATTTCTTTTGAAGTTGTTGGGATGCATATTTTATAACCTCCTTTAGTTCAATCAAGGTCTCCAAATGATGTTGTAACATTTGAAACCAATTTTTCCTCAATAATAATGAGTCTCAAGGTTGGAATCTATAAGAGGATAGGCAGGATATTGGGGGTCCCATATACTAGAGTCTAGTGACTTTGGCATGTAGTGATTCTAGGGGTAATTTGATTTTCCCATGAAGCAAAAATTATTTTACTATGCTAAACTATTTTGTTTTTTTTGGTAATTCTCACAAGGAGTAGATTGTCATACATAAAAGTTGACCGAGTGTTACTTAGGGTCTCATTAGGATTTCCAAAGTGAGATAAGATGGCATGTTTGATTAATTCTACCACCTATTCTCTCTTATAATTCTTAAGTGGGACAAATTATACCCATTTAGTAAAGTATCCAATGACAAAAAGGAAAAATATATGGTTGACACTAGAAGGTGGGGAAATTGCCACAATGAATCCATGCCTCGTTTTACGAAAGGGACTTGAACTTCGATGACTTTGATAGCCATGTTAGTTAACTTATTTTTCTAGATAAACCTATCAATATTCACACTTTTGTCTCAACAAATGGGCACCCTAATGAAGGGAAGGTAAACAATAAACAACAAGTAATACTTTGGCTATGATAGTTTTGGCCAAAAAAAGGCCTCCGCGTGCCCCATAATGACATTGTTCAAAGGTAATTTGGGTTTGATATGGGGAAAGACAATGGGACAACACTCCATTAAGGCCTCTCCTATAAATAATTTTATGTTATAAGACATACCTAACTACTTGCAAGAAAAGGGTTATCTTGGCCTCACTATCCATGTCTAATGGACATGCACATTGATAAAAATAAAAATAAAATGATAGGCTCATACCATGGTTGCATGGTCAACTATGTATCATTAGAAAAGGATTTATAAGAACTCAAGTCCTCTACCAAAGTTTGTTCATATATGACCAAGGCATAGGACTTATTTTTTAATTCTTCCAGCCTAGTTCCCTTTATGGTTTTTTCTCGCTTATATCCAATTCATACTCCTACATGTGCATAAGACACTTGAACCATTTACTATGCAATTTTGTTTGATGTAACGTAGTTTCATAGAGAGATGTTGGCTCAAAAAATTGAACTTTGTGTCCTTAGATGTAGTGTTGCAACAACTCCAAGGATTTATATAATGAGTAACCATGTTTATCTAGTCAAGAACAATTAAAATGATTTGTCTTCACATTTTGTCTGAGGCTTTCTTCATTATATTTTTTCAAAATGGTTTCCTCTAAAGATTTAATGTATATAACTAATCCTTTGCAATGTTTAGGTCCAATCAACAAAGGTACAAAATTGATAGCATGTTTGATGAGCTCAAAATCTTGACGTGTTGAATCATCCCATTTAAACTTAGCATTCTTCTTCATTAATTGATTTAAAGGTTTGACAACGTGTACAAACTCGTGAATGAAGCATATTAAGAAATTGATATTTAAAAAGAAAGATTGTATCTCTCTTTTTTCAATAAATAAAGGCATACCATTCATTTATATCACCTTCTTGGGATCAACTTTAACACCCCCTTGAGACAAATTCCTATCCAATCACTTTCCCTTAGTAGCATAAAAAATTATCTTCTTAGGATTCAATGATCTGATGAACTTGCATCACCTAAGAAGGATTTGTCTAAGGTGATAAAAGTGGTTGCCTTGTTCTTTGGAAAATATTATGAGGTCATCGAAATATACTACAATATTTTTACCCATGAAACCTCTAAGAGTGAACACCATGGCATGTTGCTTAGTACTTCTGACATTAATCAAACCAAAAAGAGTCTTGTGTTAAGTGTATGTGCCCCAATGAGTAATGAAGGTAGTTTTGTGATTGTCAATGTCTTTTAGGAATGTATAATTGTAGTTTGAGAAACCATCTATTAGAAACATCATTTGGATCGTTGAGACTTGTTTGGGGATCTCCTCCATGGGTAGGACAATGTAGTTTCCTTTCAACGGTAAAAAATCAACACATAACCAAATATCCACAATCTTATTCCCATTCAACATTAAGTTGGACAACCATTGAGATGTAGAGAATTCAATAAATGACTCCAACAAATTTCTCATTATCTAGTTTGGCCCTAATGTTATTCTCTAAAGTTGGATTATTATTTCTTTGTTTATGTAGAAAAGGAGTTGAATCCATAATTATAGGTATGGCATGCATTATTCTCTCAATATTGGAGACTTTGATATCTTCATGAGATCGCGCAAAAAAATACTTGAACTATAGCAAGAGTTCAATAAACTTAGCGATCTTTCTAGGAGAACATTGTGAGCCTATGTAAACCCACTTTTGATCTTCTTCGGTTCCTAGGTTTATGGCAATGTTTTCATGTGCCTTCCTAATTGATTACTATTAGGTGCAAAAGTGGAAACATTAATTGAATCGGGCATGGAATACAACATAGACAATCCCATATGTAATTTATTGCTTTTTGCTTCGATAATATACATGGTTTCCTCTTCCACTTCATGATTGATATGTAGGTCTTTGGATCCCCCTTTGTTTTGAATAACTCTATAGATTTGCTTGTCAAAATTGAATACTTACTAAGAGTTAACATTGTTAAGTAGCGTAGGCCTATGTAAGATTTATACTTTGATATAATCTATGGACCTAATGAAATGTATGGTAAAACACAATCCATCCAAGGCCAAATTATATATTACATGGTTTTCCCTAGTAAAGGGTTTAATGTTTAAAGAATATGAATTCTCAATAAGTTCCTTAGCCTCACTAACAATGGTTCACAACTAATTTGGGATCCCTACCAACTAACAATGGTGGATTTTGTAGTCTAAATCCTTTTGGAGGACTTGACCTAGTACTTTATATTCATCCATGTTATTGGTGTTGTGGAACTCCAAATAAAAAGAGAAAAATGATTTCCTTACACTTAGAGTCACAAAGAAGGACTCTAGCACTAGAGCCCTACTTAGACTTGGCACTGTCAAACTCCATGTACCAAATTATTTCATCCTACTTAAGAAAGGGAAAATAAATATATTATTCATGTAAAATAGTATAAATACCCATTCACATGGCTTATAAATACTTGTGTAATGTTGTAAGTAGGAAAACCTTACTCTCTATACTTAGGCCCCCTCGTAATGGTAACTTTCATATGAAGGAAGGTGAAATGGGTTCCCTCCATGAAGTAGCAAAGTTGTTTGACTTTGTTGGACCATTATTTTCCTAAAAGCAAACCATATGATTTGGGCATGTCTATTACAATTACATGGATCAACATGCCTGCTTCAAGGGCTTGGTTAAATGTTATGAAAAGGTCCTTGATGTAACCAATAGTTTCTACCATCCTCGAACCTAAAGTGAGTAAGTCCTTACAAGGGTTGGCACATTCTAGACTCAATCTCCTCACAACTAAAAAATGCAAGATGTTATCTATTATGCCCATGTATATAACACTAATATAGATCAAATCATAAAAAACATCAATGTAATGTAAAAGGGAGTAACTCCAAGGTTTAAGTCAATGACACAGTACACCTCCTTTAATGAAGAGGAGACCTCTTTGGAAGGAGGATCTCTTGGTTGTGATCATGGGGGAGGAAGAGATTGTAGGATGTTAGATAGATTCTCAAGCTAAGAAGATGTGTTGAGGTCATCTTACAACATCGTGTGGATCATAACCTCTGCTAGATCTTCCACTACATTGCAAGGTCCTAATATTGGGAAGTAGAAAATAGGTGCTTTATGGATGAGCTTATTTACTTAAACCCGATGAAATATATTCCTCAAGGGAGAAGGAGAGCTTACACTCATGAAAAAATTGTTTTTGGCATTATATTTGGGTTCGTTTTGTATTATCCACTCTTCACAAAATTGGTCTTAAGGTTTAAATCCTAGTTTCTACAATAAAACATCCAAAAGAGAAAGGGTCATCTCCATAAGGCCTAACATCTTGGATATTAATGTGATCATTTTGAGACATGTGTTTTTAGGTAAAGTGTTCCTATGGATAGGGTGAGGCCTCCAACATACTGGGGGTTTACAAACTAACATATAAAGTTACGCAAGTACAAATTTAAGCAAAAGTTCAAGGGTTAGGAGGGTGTTTACCTTACAAACTGAAGGTTTATCCAAGCCTTTCCTTGAGTCCTCCTCTTGCTATCCAATCAAGGAACCTACAAAAATACTTCAGACCTTACTCAAATCAATTTCAATACATATAAAGCATTGATATTGAAAGAACATGAAACCCCGATCTCATAAGCATCAACATATAATCAAAAGTTGAGACATACATAGTGATTTGTAAGGGGAATAATGTCAAATCAAAGAAACGAATACAAAATATACCTTCTCATCATTCAAGGAACCTCATGAAACCTTCAATTTGGATCTCCTGCTTCTCTCCTCCAAGAAACTCAATCTCCAAGCTCTGCAGCAAGGGTATATGGAAACTAGGGCATAGGTGAGGGGGATGAGAGTCCAAATTCTGTCAGCATAACAATACTCAATGATAAGTCTTCTTCTTGGTCTCCTCTCCCTCTCTTATATATAAAATGGAAGAGATAGGGTTGAGGAAGGAGCAGTTACAACCAAGGAGGTAGTTCCAAAACCACACAAACCACGCAAAAGTTGAGATTTGTATATGTTTGAGTATTTTTTAGGTACATGATAATGGACCAAAGGAAATTCGCATGTAANGGGGGGGGGGGGGGAGGGTGCAATTTTTAGGGTTTTTCTAGGGGTTTTCACGAGATGATATGGTCTATAATCTTGTTCATCAACCTCCTAAGTATCCAATGAACCAAGAAAGAGGAATGGGGATGCTACATAATTCCCAAAATGTCTCTCCCATACATTGAATGTATTTTGTGTGAGCAACAATAAGGTCATGCAGTGTCGTCATGTGACCAAAACATGTAATTGTCATCATGGATGGAGAAGTGACAATTTTAGCTATAACAGATGCACAACAGATGCCCCCTAATGTATCATGTTAGAGGGTAAAATGATAGCTGAAATACATTAAAATAAGGAACGATTGGGTCATGGAGTCGAAGAAACTGGAGAAAAAAAGATCGTAGGATCAAACGAAGGTACCTGAAATAAAGTAGAAATGTCAGACAATCTAATCTCTAGGACATACATGTCCATATACAAATGGTCGCCAGAAAGATACAAGGTGGATTAAATATGTGGATAACTAATGTAACTATCATGGCCACACAATATGCAAAAAGGTGCCATGTAAACTCTAGAGTACTCACGGCCACAAATGAACAATGTGGATCCATGCTCAATAATCGATCATAGCCACAAGAACACAAGGTGGACCTATGCCTTAGAAAATTTCATATGAGGTGGGACAAGGTCTTGGGAAAATCAGGAAGTAGAAAAAGATGATGATGCTGCTATTGTCCCAAGGTCTTCAATCCAAACCGCCCAAAGGTATGAATCCCAACCATGTGAATAAATGAGATGAAGTTAAACATGGAGGAAATCGTTTGATTACCGGTCATTGATGAAGACCATTAACGAACGTGAGGGAACCCACCAATAAATAAAATGGGCCCCAAGGTACCTAGTACATTTGAACGGGTGAGAATAAATGGTCATGAAGTCGAACACTTGAAGAATCCATCGAGTAGGAGACATTAAGGTATTCTGGTTACCCAATAGCAAGGGAAATTGCCATTAATGACTACAATCGCCAAGATATTGCCCTAAAGTTTAAATCTCATTTCCATATCAAGATGAGTTGAAGTTGATAGGAAGAAACTCGTTGGAATGGAGGCATTAAGGTATCCTCCATCATCCAACACAAGGAAAATCAAAGATTGATTTGATTTGGAGCTAGGACAAAGTTTTGCAAAAAGGATTGTCGGAGACATGATGTAATGAACTAATACCAGGGAGTGATCGACACAAAATATCAAGGAAACTGCAGAATAGCTGACACGTGTTTTAACCTTGAATAATGAACACAACACAATAGTGACTCAGGCAGCTTTAGACACGAAGGGACCAACGATACAAATATGCAATATAGGATACATTGATAGATTCTCCGTATTATTGAAAGAGTAACCAAACTGAGGAGTAATATTTTTTTTCTATGAGATGAGGCTTAATATTAAGGCCATAAACTAGAACCCAACTGTTGATAGACTCAAACTGGTGCTTTGCTCAAGGAGACAAGACTTGTTGCCATTATATAAAAATATATTTCAACAAACATATCTTCCCTTTCTCTTTTTAAATACCCTTTTTGTATAATTTTAACGACTCCAAGAAACAAACTCAAGACCTTCTTCATTTTTAAGCAAGCTCGAAGAAGAGAGAGAAGAATGCTTGATAAAGCACTGATCCGTGGATTTTACGAGCCCAAATTAGTGATTGCTCGATGGTATTTTCACAATTTGAGAAAATGAAAACACCAAAGAAGACTCTAAGGGAGGAACTTTTTCGTAAAGTTAGTCTCCAAAGTCTGAAAAAGTATAAAACAATTGAGAGGAGAACTCTGTTAGCTTAGCAGAACTAACATATTCATTTTTTTTAGTTGGTCGGCGAGGTCCAAACAAGGGTTAAACTATCACCATACTGATGGTCCTTCAAGAGTAAGTGTAAAGCTTTAATTTAAGGAGTGTTATGGAAAGCAAGATCACTCATGCTGTTCCATTTATTTGTGAGTATGGGGCAACAAACAGTAAACTCGATGTCTTTGTCCTAAAGTTTAACGAGCATGACAATAGCACAAAGAACGCTCGAAATTTTTTTGTGTTTTAAACTAGAGCTCGAAAAAGAAAAATTCAGCTCAAAAAAGGTTCCTTTTTCGTAATTTTAGTTCACCGTGCCCAAAAAATAGATAAACCTATACCCAGGATTACTCTTCTAGACATATTGAACTAGAGCATTCATTTTTCATAAGTAATCCACATGATCCGAAAAAAGGTTAAAATTATACCTATGTAGATGATATTTCAATTCCTTTAACGAGTTTAAAAGAACAAGTGAACTCGACAATCTTGTCATATTTAAGGAGTTTAACAAGAGATTAAACACAACTCCATATACCTTTCCCATAAAGTTTTAATGAGCCCGACAAATTCAACTCATGGTCTCCTTACTGCTTTTAACGAGCTTGAAGGAAAGTTGGAAGAATGCTCTTGATGCAAGCAGACAAGTGTCAAAGGCATGCAGAACTAGTTCCAAGCACAAGGAACATAAATAAGCATAGTGAAAGGAACATGAGAAAGATAAGGACACTCGAGTAGCATCTCCTCCATGTAAAGGGTGCCAATTTGCAACGAAAAAATGATATAAGGTTGAGCGATGATGATGGAGGATATAGGGGGCTTATATAACGAGCTAAAAGAATAGAATTCGACATCAGCCTCATAAGTGTGAGCAGGGTATATGCAAATATGGTTACAATTTGAACAAAAATTGGACCAGTAAGCAGTCATAAATCCAACTAAGAATCTTGTCTCCAAGAAACAACAATACCAAGATCATGTTCATAAGAAGAGATCCGATACAGGTCACTTTGGTAGAAACACTTGGAACTTCGCTATATTCGACAAGAGGAATAGTCAAGACAGAGTTAACCGAGGAATACTCTATAGTGCCAAGGCATGAGGATTTACAATCAATAAGATATGCCTTCAGAGGAAAGCTAAAGTTAACAGAGGTGATGGAGTTTGTAGGAATAAACTCAGCATCACGGGAGTCAAAAAATATTCAATAAGATTCAAACTCATTAGGATAAATGATTTGTTGCTCGATGGGAGAGTCCAAAGACTCAATAGTGCCAACATCCGAGGATCGATCATCAGAAATATTAGACTCAAAAAGCAATTCAGGGCTAGATCTAACCACAACTAAGTTAACATCCAAAAGAAGTTCAAATTGTATCATAGACTCTAGGAAGAATTCATCCGAAGGAAGTAGACTGTCCTAGATGGAACACATGTCTGAACATTCAATTGGATTAGTAGGTCAAAGAGTGGGCTCCAATGTCTCCATTGGATAGATCACCTTGTCAACTACTAGGACCACGTCCCAAGAAGGTAAGCATGAATACAAAGGATTCTTCTCAGCAGAAATTGGACTCTAGGTATATGAGGCCACATAATTCACATGTGTCAAGGTAGTTTCTACCAAAACACTAGGAATTGAAAAAGGATATACTTGGTCTAAATTCAGGTAATGAGAAGGATCAACAAATTCCATATTATCAACAATGACAATGCTTTTGGTGTGAGGAAAATACATCATGCAAAAGAGTGTATACACCAGAACGTTCATAGCATATACATAATCATTCCCAAGGAGCATATTAAAGTCTAAGGGGTCCTCTATAACCATAAAATCGACTAATATAGTCTTCCCACCTTAAGTAACAGGTGTTTGAGAAATAAATCCCAAAGGTTGACTATGTATTCTATCAAAGGATAGTGGTTGATTAACAATTGACACGAGGTTGGGAGATCCCATACCTCTCCAAACATGCACATATAAATTACTAACAGAGTCTCCTTCATCTACAATACAATGAGCAACCATGTAGTGTTCAACTTGGACCTTTATTTCAAAATGTGCAGCAAAAGAAAGGCACGACTCGACTAGAGTATTCCAATCAAAGGAAGCAATTTGAGCGCTTGGAGGGGGTTCATTCACAGTGAAGTTAGTGCCCCCTTTTTCAGAAATTTTTGAACTAATGGTGCAGAAAACATGACTAGCATACAATTCACTCTCCAAAGGAAGAGTGGGATTGATCTAAGATTGCATTTATTCAACTACTTGGTGCAGGTCACTCTCCAAAGGAAGAGTGGGATTAACCAAAGATTGCATTGGTTCAACCACTTGATGTGGTTCACTCTACAAAGGAAGGGTGGGATTGGCCAAATATTGCATTGGTTCAACTTCTTGATCAATCGAAGGTTGGATAGGTTTTTGAGAAGTCATAGGTTGTTCAGGATTAGAATATCCTTGAGACTCATAACACACTCTTTGTACTTCAGCAATAGTAGGGAACATATGAGTAAGGTGATATCCCTTGCAAATATTACAAGGGAACTTAGGCTTGCATCCTACACATTTAGGTTCTTAAACCGTGTCAACATTACTTGCTTTGGCTGACTAATTTCCCCCAACATGACCTCTAGAGGTTGGGTGGTTGCCCCCAGCATGACCTCTAGAGGTTGGGTGGTTTCCCCCAGCATGACCTCTAGAGGCTGGGTGGTTTCCCCAGCATGAATAGAGGTTGGGTGGATGGGTCCAACATGACTTGCAGAGGTTGGGTGGATGGGTCCAACATGACTTGCAGAGGTTGGTTGTTTCCCCCAAGTATGACTCACAAAGGTTGACTCACATAGGTTGGATGAATGTCCCCATCATGACCTCCAGAGGTTGTGCGACTTACCCCTTGATTTCAAATCTTCTTCCTATTCTCCCTCCTTTTACTGCTTTTAGATTGTTGGTTACTAGTATCAGAACTTTCACCACATGACGTAGAAGGAGGAGGATATGATGCTACTGGTGAAGGGGGGATATTGTTTTGATGCCCTTGATATAAGGTTGATCTGGATTTATGTGTGAATGAAATAAAAGAACAAATATATAACCATAAACACAACCATATTGCAAAGGTAACGGAGATACAATAAACACATCTTATATTAAATAACGGAAATAGAACAGACTGTAAATACAATAATTAGAATGGTGGTAGCTATGTCTGAGAAGAGATGTGGCTACTACGCTCATCCATGCCAAGTTGAATACAAAATGAGGCCAATGGGCCTATCTATAATAAGAATAAGGGTGAGAACCTCAAAAGTCCAAAACATAACCCTAGAATATGAATCGTCATAAAGTTTGCGGCCCCAAGGTGGTTAGTTGAACAATGAACTTCCCAGGGTCATAACTTTTGCATACGATCTCCGGATTGGGAGCTCGATACCCCATTGGAAAGGCCTATCTGAGCTTTACATCTTTTAAGTGGGGCCAAATGCATGCCAAAGTACTTATTTGGCCCCCCGAATCACCAAAAACGTCATTTAGGGCCTCAAAATCGCCCCGGAAGTTTGGGACCCAAAAAATCGTACAAACATAACTAGGAAACTGCCACAATGGACAATTGTTTTGAGCAAGTGGAATAGGTGGGTGGCCACCGATATCCATCTAGATCAAAGGTGCCTGCTTAAGAATCATCAAGAGCATTTAGGACAGTCGGAGTGGAAAACAACCAACTTAACAGCCCAAGGGTGAATCTAGGAAGACTCATAGTGGCCATCAATGAAACACCAACATTCCCAGCAAAATGAAAAGAACAAGAATCCCCTTGCACGGGGGTCTCTTGGTTCATACCCATAAGGATACTAGCCATAGTTTCTGACTCAACAAGAAATAAATCTTTAAGGCCAACTAGCAACAAACAACACGGAGAATACACCACTAGAAAAAATATTAAGTATCCAAACCAATCAAACAAATATACCTTCTAAAGGAGAGTCTGGGATGATGAGGGCTAAGGACTAACCAGTGAAGGGAGAAGCAAAGTTACCTAGGGTCCACAATAAAATCACTTTGGGGAAATTGTTTGAATCACCAATCAATTTTCCAAAGAGCTACATGGGGTTTCCTCCCACGTCTTCCCCAGGTACAGTGAAAACAACCTTCCAATGTCACTTGTGTACAGTCCTAGAGGTCAAGATACTGAGGCTACCAAACTTGCAAAAAGATTTCGGTGAAATATTCATTAGTCCTGTCGATACGCATGGGCAGGGTATCTAAGCCCAAAATTCAAACAGCATCGGCACCACATAAGGCCAAAAGGTGGTATTGAGTGAATCCCTGAACATGCAACAACTCTGATGTATGCTCAATTGAGTATTGGAGCTCCACAACTCAATCTTGCACGACCTCGTGCTTGAATCCTATGTGAGAGTATCTTTCTGGCTCTCCTCTTTGTAAGCTTGGGTTTCCTAAAAGAAAGGAAACTATGTTTGAGTTTAAATTGTTATGGACAATTTAAAGGTAAGCCCTTGTCCAGAACACTAGCCTAGACTAGTTAGTGTCGTCCCTAAAAAGAAAACTTACTAATACATTTGAATTATCAGCATTCTTTTTAAGGGCCATTGATCACTCAAAAAGGTAGTGATGATGAAACTAATGATGTTTTTTACTTGAAAGTGGAAACAACATGGAAAAGGTGAAAAAATGTGAAAAATACAAAGCTTTTACTTCTCTTTTTCTTTTCAAAACTAAAAATGCAGGACACAAATGAAATATCTATTTTCTTCTTTTCAAAAAACAGAGACATGCAATGCACCTAAGCCTAACGACACTAGCCTAAATGCATATAAAGAAAAAAACTTGGTTTTTTAACTTTTTCTTTTAAAATGAAGAAAGAAAACGAACTATAACCAAGTACACGCATGTGATGTAAATACAAAGCAAATGAACTTTTGTACTATGTCCACAAAACAAAAACCTATACTGACCTAAGGTCTAACAAGACCTCTCTTGGAAGGAATACTTGCATAAGAGACCAAGTAAACCACTTTGGCATAAGGAGTTTGATAGAAAATACTGAGTAATATAAGGATCATATGTCTCCCAAGTTCAGTCTAGACCTACTAACAGAGGATGATCAACACCATACAAAACAAGGTCATGCCAAGCAAGGAGGTCAAACACAAAGCAAGATACAAGTCCAAATGCTTCGAAATGGATTTTAATATCAAGTTAATATGACGCATAAAAGAATACACCACTTCCAAGTGGTATTACATGTAATACCATGGTTTTAACCCCGCTTGCATTAAAGTACATAGGATACATATGTTGTAAATAATCTTGGTGCGGAGCTAAAGCCCAAGGCCCCACCATAGATTTGGTTATGTTGTGTTTCTAATTAAGAATGGTCACCGATGGTATATCGGGACATGTGGCATATATTTAATTGTGGCATCATGTAAACACACATTTTAATTAAATAACCCAACCAGCTATGTTTGCAGCAACTAAATTGAGAAGGGGCATGATTCCAAAGGATAAGGAAAGGGGGATGTGGAACATTGAGTCACGGGGGTAAACTATGTGTCACCACCTCCCTTAGTTATTTCCTTTTTGTTAGTTGAGGCAACGATTGGCTGGCAGGAAGACCACTACCACACCCATGCTTGCTCTCCTCTCCACAATGTAGGGACCGTTCTGCCCACTCCCTCGAATCATGGTTGTTCGTCTTCCTCATGCAGGATGGGGGATAAAATGTTTTACCATCCTTTGTGTGGGGGTTCGCCTCCCCTCTCTAGCGCTAATTGTCGGTCTGTAGTTCTGTTCTTTCCATCCACACAAAGAACCAACTTTTGCCTCCAGGAATTGGACTATGTATTGTTTTCATCCATCATAGCGGATCATAGCGGAAATTATTGGGATTTTTCCCACTGATTGATGGGAGCGGTTTTCCCCACGCATTGTTGATTGAGTTACCTACGATGCGACATTGGTAGAAGATCGGGGTGATATTTCCTGTGAATCCACGTTGAGCTGTGAATGTTGGCCGTGTCTTTTTAACCATTTTCTGGTCTGTGTAAGTCTCACAGTGATGGTATTGAAGATTGGTTTGTTGTGGGTTCATGTGAGTGTGTTAGTTGTTGTTTGCCACAATGGCTTGACTGTGTTTTTCCATGTAAACGCTTGAATAGTTGTTTGGCTGCTTGCATGTAGTGGATTTGTTCCCGGACTATTTTGGATTGGTGAATGAGGGCCTGAGGTGCTTGATAAACCTGGTGGGTTGAGAAGCACATGGACAGAGCTATTGAGCTAGATTTATTCTCCAAAACCCCTGAAGAGCACTGGAGGGAAGATCAGGGTCTAAGGGACTGCGTTGCAGAGAAGGGACTAACTTCCTTGTGTTGGGTGTGTGTGGGTGTTCTAGAATCCAGGTTGGTTCTGGTGTTGGTGTCTGCAGCTCTTCAGTGAGGTCACCAACTTAGCATTAGCCTTTCCGAGCTCCTGGATGGCCTGATCAACCCAACTCTGTTGGCTTGGCCGATTTGTTGTTCGCCTGATAAACCCAACCGTGTTGGCTTGGCTAAACTGTGTACCCTTGTGGTGTTGTTACCCTTGGCTATGTGTAAGCATGTTAGTTCCTTATTCCTTGGGTAGTCATGCCTAGCTCGAGGGTGGCAGCATTGATGAGAGATTTAGGAGCATGTTAGCCTATGGTTGGGTGGAACGTTGCAACGACGTAGCTGGTTGTGGAACGAGTTCTTTATAAGATAAGTAATCTTGTCTATTTTACTTCTGCAATCCTATTTACTGTTAATGATCATGATGAACATGTTGAATGCTTGTATGAATGTATGTTGCTTCCGTTGTGTATGATAAATAATCATGTATGCATGTTTTAGTTCAAAGCATTATGTTTCAACATTTCACCATTTTATGAATGTACATGTTCATGGGGCTCTTAGCCCGGATGGTTACCACCATGGTAGCGTCCTCTTCGTCGATCGGAGGGTCGGGGACGTTACAGTGTGGCATCAGAGCTCATGTTGTAGCATGGGCCTGAATGGACCACGAAGATGTAGTAACAGAAGCAGGATTTCTTTTTGCCCAGTAGAAATCAAAAGTTGATGACAGAAAACTTCCACAAATTTGTCTAAGTGTTTGAACTGTCGGTTCATCGGAACACTTGATGGGAAGAACTCCCAATGTAGCGGAGAGCTAGGTAGAAGGACACCTGACGGAGGATAGTTGGAAGGAAAATTGTGGGAAAATATTTCAAATAGTTCAACATCCATCAGTGGAACATAGTTGATTGAGCGACTGTCGTTGCGAATGGCTAGACAACTACGCGTCCGACGGGTAAGGCCTCCAACCACCGACGCAGTAAAAGTTCAAAATTTTTCTAAGTAACGAAAACATCGACCATCGGAAGCAGAAAGTGGTTCATGCACCCGCCGTTTCGGAAGCCTAGAGCACTAGTCTTCCGATGAGAAGAGACCACCAATATCGATCAGGTTATGCCGCAGCAGATTGGGCCGTCGATCGGAAGAAGATCGAAGATGATGGGCCACTGTTGCAGCTGCTGATGGAACTATTTCGTCAATGAAAAGAAGAGAATTGAGTCAATCAAGCTGCGAAAAGGAAGACTAAAGGGAAAAATTCAAAATTTTCTCTAAGTCCTGGAATCGTCGGCCATCGGCGATGGTTAGTTAAACACATTGTCGACACCTAGTTAATTCAGTTGCCGATGAGCTACGTCGGATGAAGTTAGTGGATTGAACGTCCATCGTTGCGGATGTCTAATGAACTATCCTTCCGAAGGTTAGTGGATCCAATCGCCGATGAACAGCGAAGGAAGCTAGTTGTTTTGACCGTCGAAACATTGGATTGATAGTTGGGATGAGACCCGATCCTGTACAAAGAAATTTTGAGATTTCCAGTGGGATTTCTTAGCAAATTCTGGTTGTTTTTCTGCGGGATTTTCAGTGGTTTTTCAATGGAATTTCAGGGCTGAAAAGGAGAAAGTGGCAGCGATCTTATGCGCCAGATTGTTCAAAAAAAAAAACGAGGGCACTGCCATCGACCCGCCCTGCAGTGACCCCCGTTGTCCCCCTTGGACAGACGTTCTTTGAGGAAGAAAATTCTATGTTTTGGGAAAACTTGTAATTTTATAATTTTTCCAGGAGAAGGTAAGTAAATTTTCAATTATATCCATGTTATGCATCTAACAGTTGTGTTACTAACACGTTTGCAGAATCATAGTCACCTTCAAGAGTAGTATTCCAGTAGTGCAGTTTGGTGAGTAAGTGGTGGTTCAGTTATGAGAACCCATGACGGATATGATGCTCGGGATTCTTACGAGTGAGCAGAAGATGCCATGGGAGAAAATGTTCGTAATAGGAATGATGACATTGAGTCCAATGGAAGGTGATTCCAAGAGACACTGTCAGATGTTTCAGCCACCATGAGAAGCTTAATAAAATCCCAGGAAGAGCAGCATCAGTTGAATGCTACCATATTGGAAAGTTTGACAGACTTGCAGAAAAAGATAGATTCTGGATGAGGTACATCAAGACCAAAAGGCAGTAAGAGCAGCACCAAGAGAAGGAGAAGGACTTCTGGTGGATCGTCTGACTCCGAAGAATCCAGCAGAGATACAAGTTCATCTCCTCATAAAAGGAAAAGAAGAAGGCACCTTAGGGATCGCTCTCGATATGTGTTTAGGAAAGCTAAACCTCCTACATTTGATGGTGAGATAAAGACGAGGCAAGAAGCCAAGGCTTGGATTCTTGGGATAAAGAAGTACTTTCAGGTGCAGGATTATTCAGGAAACATGAAGGCACGAGTTGCCATATTCAATCTGAATGGAAGGGCATCCTTTTGGTGGGAACACTTCAAGTAGGTAAAAAAGATCAGTGAAAGGAAACTGAAGTGGAAACAGTTCAAGAATTATTTCAAGCATAAATACCTCTCTGATAGGTACTATGATGACAAGATCAAGGAGTTCCATGAGCTGAGATTGGGACAGAAAACCGTGGATGAATATGCAAATAAGTTTTTGGAGCTGTTGAGGTATGTCTGGTACATCAGAGATGAAAAAATGAAGGTCCAGTGTTTTCTGAGTGGATTACCTCAGTCTTACAAAGATAGAATTGAGTTTTATGAACCTAGAACTCTTGAAGAAGCAATAAGAAAAGCTAAGTATTGCTATGAGCAAAGTAAAGGAAAACCTGATTACCATAAGGCATGGAAGGACAAGAAGGATGAAAAGTTGGACCAAAGAAAGAAAGGTTTCAAACCTTCTATATTCAACAATCAGCAGAAGCAGCCATCCCAAGTTGTGAGTGATCCAGTTGGAGTGACAGGTGGAAAGCCTAAAGAGCCACATCCGAATAAAGGTCCACTCAAATGTTGGAAATGTGAAGGACCTCACTTGCGTAGAAATTGTCCACTCGAGAATGAGAGCGCAAGGCCAGCTTACAACATTCAAGAAGCAGAAACAGTGGGTCAGGTAGCAAGGGCAGTCCCTAGGATTTATGCAGCATTGGAGGACCGCCAGGAAGATCACCAGTCAACTGTGGTTGAAGTAGCAAGTAAGATTGTTGAGCAATCTGTTTCAATTTTGATTGACCCTGGTTTTACGCACAGTTACATTACCCCTAGAGTAGTGGATATTTGTGCTTTTAAGAAGGTAAAGCATAGGAAATCTCTTGGTTAGTCCATCTAGCCACTGGAACTAAGAGAAAGGTTAGTGAAATTGTATAGAAATTTCCATTGGTCATGGATGGGTTGGTCACTTGTGTAGATCTGAATGTTCTATCGCTTGGTTCCTATGATGTTCTCATTGGGATGGATTGGTTAGAAGCTCACAGTGTGAAGCTTGACTGTTACAATAAGACTTTCGAATGCATGAATGAATAAGGGAAACTAGTAGTTGTGAAAGGCATTCCAAAGGTGATTTCAGTACAGCAGGTTTCAGCAATGCAGTTAAAGAAGTTCTGTAGGAAGGGTTGCCAGTTGTATGCAGCTCATATTTTGGAGACATCAGGAGATGAAACTCCTAGGTTGGAGGACTATTAGGTATTACAGGAATTCAGAGATGTGTTTCCTGATGAGATTCCAGGGCTTCCTGTAACACCCCGGTTTTGACCCCGTTGCATTAGATGTATATGATGATGTATATATTGTAAATGATCATGGTGTGGAGCTAAAGGCCAAGGCCCCACCATTGATCGGTTATGTTATGTTTTGGATTTGAATTGTCACTGATGGTATATCGGGGCATGCGGCATATATTATGACGTTCATCATGTAAATATACATCTATAATTAAAAATGAACCCGACCAGCTACGATCGTGGCAACTAAAATGAGAAAGGGGCATGATTTTCACAAGGATAAGGATGTGGGGAAATTTGTCAAATCGTGGGGCCAAGAGGGAAAATACCCATGTGTCTTCTTCCCTTGCTTATTCCAACCACTTTCATTAAGAAAGGCTGATGGTGGTTGAGGCAATTAATGGTTTTGGGAGTGGGGTGGTAGGACTGTCAGTCCTCACCCACACGCACACTCCACCAGCAAGAATCTCTCACGCACTCTTCACTCATGCAGGCAATACCATTCTCCTCTTCACGACATTGTTGTTACTCACGCACATCCAATTTCGCGTCCTCTCTGTAAGCTGCTCACCCTCACGCAGGAATCGAATTCATATTCCTCCTCACGCACAGGAATTTCCTGGCTTTACCCCCATGGTTTTCTTATGCGGATTTGTGAATAGTGTGGCTGTGTCCTTTACTCACGGGCTGATTCGTGGGTTCTGCATTGTGGTTGTTCATGCACTGGTCATAAGACTGTAAATTCGTCCCCATTGGGGTCTGCATACGTTTTTTTTTCAGCAGCATTGGTTGTGCAAAAAAAATGGGTCGTTGTTTCCCCACGTCATTGGTAATATGCATGCTGATGCGTTTTGGAGCTGTGGTGTTTCCCCCTGTTGGAATTGTGTTTGTTGTTGTGTTTGGGACTGTGTAATTCTTTGGGGATTATTTTCCCTGTTTAAGCTGTGATAGCTAATTGATTGCATACGTGCAATGATTGGTCTTCGGACTGTGTAAGGAGCAGGGATGTTGGCTTGGTTTGCTTGATAAACCTGGTGCTGGAAACCACACAGACAGAGCTAGAGGGCTGGCCTTCTTCTCCATCACCCCTGAATAGCACTGGAAGGGAATGCAGGGCCTGAGGGACTGTGTAGCGGAGAAGGGACTGATTCCTTGTGTTGGGTGTTTTTGGGTGTCTTAGAGGTCAGGCTAGTTCTGGTGTAAGTGTTCTTGGCTCTACAATGAGCTCACCAACTTAGCATTAGCCTTTCCAAACTCCTTGATGGCCTGATAAACCCAACTTTTTTGGCTTGGCTGTGTGTTTTGTATATCCTTGGCTATGTGTAAGCCTGCTAGTTCCCTTATTCCTTGGAGAATCATGCCCAGCTCGGGGGTGGCAACATTGCTGAGAGTTTAAGGAGCACGCTGGCCTATGGTTGGGTGGAACGTTGCAGCAACGTAGCTGGTTGCGGAGCAAAGTTTTCATAAGATAAGTAATCTTGCCCATTTTTACTTCTGCAACCATATTTTTCGTCAATGATATGAAAATGATGAACATGTTAAAATGAATGCTTGTGTGAATGCATATTGATTCCGCTGTGCAAGATAAATAATTATAGCTGTATATGATAAACAATAGCGTTTATGCATGTTATACTGCAATGCATTTTCTTTCAGCATTCTGTTTCTGCAAATTTTATGCCTGTACATGTTCATGGGGCTCTTAGCCCGCTGTGATTAAAGTTTGGGTCGCGTCCTCTGTGCTGGTCGGAGGCATGGGGACATGACAGTATGGTATCAGAGCTCATGTTGCAACATGGGCCTGCATGAGCCTTGAAGGATTGCAGTGACAGAGGCAGCATTTCTTCTACCCAGCAGCAAGCAGTGGAAGACTGTAAAAATTCAAAAATTTTGTTGAAGTGTTGAACAGTCGGGCCATTAGCAGAATTGACTTCCGCCGTTGCGGAAGGGTTAGCGGTTTCCCGTCTGCCATTGCGGAAGTCAACCCGTTAAGTCTTTCGACGGGGAAGAATTTAGAAAATGGTCCAAGTGTTGGAACAGTCGGAAGAGCCAGCGGAAAAACTTCTTCCGTTGCGGAAGAATTCGCGAAGTGAACTTCCGCCAATCGAAAGAGAAAGTGGTTTCCCGTCCGCCGTTGTGGAAGTCCAAACCATTAAGTCTTTCGATGGGGAATAAAATTGAGGGATCTTTCCAAGTGATTGAGTGTCCCCCGTTGCGGAAGCCAAAGTCATTTGGATTTCGATGATAAAGACCTCCGACGCTGGAACAGTTTGGAGAAAGCCGCGAAAAGTTCATCTAAGTGTTCCGTATCGGAACAATTAGCGAAAGGGACTTCCGCCGTTGCGGAAGCCAAAATATCTAAGGCTACCGACGCCGATCGGGAGAAGTTAAGGTTTGGCGAGCCACCGTTGCGGAAGCCAAAGTCATTTGGCTTCCGATGTCAAAAGTTTGCCGGCGCCAAAAAGTTAAAAATTTATCCAAGTAAAGAGCGGTCGTCGGAAGGAGTTGGCCTTTGGTGTGCCGCCGTTGCGGAAACCAAAGTCATTTGGCTTCCGATGTGCAAAGACCGTCGACGCCTGAAGTGGAAATTTTCTAAGTAAATAGTCGCCAGTCGGAAGAGAAATCGTTTTGTGAGCCGCCGTTGCGGAAGCAAAATCGTTAAGTCTTCTGACGAGAAAGACTGCCGACGCCGATGCCCATCAAAAATCAGTTCACCAATCGGAAGAGAAAGTGATTCGTGAGCCGCCGTTGCGGAAGTGAAAGCATTAAGTCTTCCGATGTGAAAAGACTGCCGCCAGAATAAATTAGTGTTCGTGCGTCCACCGTTACAGAAGGGAAAGTGGTCCGAGAGCCGATTCTACGGAAGGGAAAGTGGTTCAAGAGCCGATTCTACGGAAGCTTAGTGGAAATGAGATCCGATTCTGTGCAAGGGAATTTTGAATTTTTCCCGTGGGATTTTTCAGTGAATTTCGACTATTTTTCAGTGGGATTTGCAGCTATTTTTCAGTGAATTTTCAGGGTTGAAAACGAGAAAAGAGGCAGCGATCTTATGCGCCAGATTGCGCGAAAATCAATAATTTACAAACCAAAAAAAAAAACGAGGGCACTGCCCTCGACCTGCCCTGCAGTGGCGGAAGCCACAAGGGGGCAAGCCCCCTTGACCCTAGTCGTCCCCCTCAGATAGACACTCTTTGATGGAGAAAATTCTATGTTTTGGGAAACTCGTAATTTATAATTTTCCAAGAGAAGGTAAGTAATGTTGGTTTATATCAATATTATGCATCTAACAATTGTGTTACTAACACATTGCAGAGTCATAGTCACCTTCAAGGGAAGTATTCCAGATAGTGCATTTGATAAGTAAGTGGTGGTTTAGTATGAGAACCCATGATGGGTATGATGCTCAGGATTCTCATGAGCGAGCAGAAGATGCCATGGGAGAAAATGTACGTAATAGAAATGACGACATAGAGTCTAATGGAAGGAGATTCCGAGAGACACCGTCAGATGTTGCAGCCACTATGAGAAGCTTAATTAAATCCCAGGAGGAGCAGCATCAGTCGAATGCTGCTATGCTGCAGAGTTTGACAGACTTGCAAAGGAAGATAGACTCTGGACAAGGTACAACAAGACCAGAAGGCAGTAAGACCAGTACTAGGAGAAGGAGAAGAACTTCTAGTGGAACATCTGATTCTGAAGAATTCAGCGGGGATTCCAGTTCTTCTTCTCATAAAAGAAAAAGAAAGAGACACCATAGGGATTGCACTCGATATGAATTCAAGAAAGCTAAGCCTCCTACGTTTGATGGTGAGGTAAAGGCTGGACAAGAGGTTGAAGCTTGGCTTCTTGGTATTAAGAAGTACTTTCAAGTGCATGATTATTCAGGAAACATGAAGGCAAGAGTTGCCATATTCAATCTAAATGGAAGAGCATCCATTTGGTGGGAACACTTCAAGCAAGTGAAGAGGATCAGTGAAAGGAGGCTTAAGCGGAAAAAGTTCAAGAAGTATTTCAAGCAGAATTACCTCTCTAACAGGTATTATGATGACAAGATTAAGGAGTTCCATGAGCTGAGATTGGGACAGCAGACCATGGAAGAGTATGCTAATAAGTTTTTGGAGCTATTGAGGTATGTCCGGTACATCACAGATGAAAAAGTAAAGGTCCAACATTTTCTGAGTGGATTACCTCAGTCCTACAAAGATAGAATTGAGTTCTATGAACCTAGAACTCTTGAAGAAGCGATAAGAAAGGCTAAGTATTGCTATGAGCAAAGCAAAGGTAAGCCAGATTTCCATAAGGCATGGAAGGACAAGAAGAACGAGAAGTTTGACCAAAGAAAGAAAGGTTTCAAACCTTCTAGCTTCAAGAATAAGCAGAAGCAGCCCTCCCAAGCTGCGAGTAAGCCGGTTGAAGTGATAGGAGAAAAGCCTAAGGATCCACAACAAAATAGAGGACCACTCCAATGTTGGAAATGTGGAAGACCCCGCATGTGCAGGAATTGTCCACTCGAGAATGAGAGTGCAAGGCCAACTTATAATGTTCAAGAAGCAGAAACAGTGGGTCAAGTAGAAAGGGCAGTTCCTAGGATTTATGCAGCACTGGAGGACCGTCAAGCGGATCACCAGTCAACTGTGGTTGAAGTAGCAGGTAAGATTGTTGAGCAATCTGTTTCTATTTTGATTGACCCTGATTCTACGCATAGTTACATTACTCCTAGAGTAGTGGAGATTTGTGCTTTTAAGAAAGTAAAGCATAGGAAGTCTTGGTTAATTCAGCTAGCCATTGGAACTAAGAGAAAGGTCAGTGAAATGATAGAGAAATGTCCATTGGTCATGAATGGGTTGGTCACTTGTATAGACCTGAATGTGCTACCGCTTGGTTCCTATGATGTTCTCATTGGAATGGATTGGTTAGAAGCTCACAGGGTGAAGCTTGACTGTTACAATAAGACTTTCGAATGCATGGATGAAGAAGGGAACCTAGTAGTTGTGAAAGGCATTCCAAAGGTGATTTCAGTAAGGCAGGTTTCAGCAATGCAGTTAAAGAATTTCTATAGGAAGGGTTGCCAGTTGTATGCAGCTCATATTTTGGAAACATCAGGAGATGAAACTCGTAGGTTGGAGGACTATCAGGTGTTACAGGAATTCAGGGATGTGTTTCCTGATGAGATTCCAGGGATTCCTCCAAAGAGGGACATTGACTTCACAATTGAACTTGTGCCAGGAGTAGCACCAGTGTCCAAGGTACCCTACAGAATGAGTACACCGGAGATGCTAGAATTGGAAATGCAACTGCAGGAATTGTTGGAAAAGAAGTATATCCGACCGAGTGTGTCTCCTTGGGGAGCACCAGTTCTGTTTGTAAAGAAGAAAGATGGTACACTTAGGTTATGTATTGATTACAGACAGTTGAACAAGGTTACTATGAAGAATAAGTATCCTTTGCCTAGGATCGATGACCTCTTTGATCAAATGAGAGGATCAAAGGTATTTTCTAAAATTGACTTGAGGTCTGGTTACCATCAGGTGAGAATCAAGGATGAAGACATTCATAAGACAGCCTTCAGGACAAGGTATGGGCATTATGAGTTTGTAGTGGTACGATTTGGTCTCACAAATGCACCAGCTACATTTATGTGCCTTATGAATAGCGTCTTCAGCAGGTATTTGGACAAGTTTGTACTTGTTTTCCTTGATGACATTCTTGTTTATTCTAAGAATGAGGAAGAGCATGAAGAGCACTTGAGATTGACATTGCAATTGCTCAGGGAGCATAAGTTGTATGCAAAATTGAGCAAGTGTGACTTCTATAGAGATAGAATTCAGTATTTGGGTCACATTATCTCAGAGGAGGGTATATCTGTGGACCCTGAAAAGATTGAAGCCATTACGAATTGGCCTACTCCAAGAAATGTGACAGATGTAAGATCTTTTATGGGACTTGCAGGATACTACAGGAGATTCATTGAGGGATTTTCCAAAGTTGCACATGCTATCACTTCTTTGCAAAAGAAGGGGATGAAGTTCGAATGGACATCGAGATGTGAAGAAAGTTTCCAGCGGTTGAAGAATCTTCTCACCAGTGCACCAATATTGAAGGTTGCAGCTCCAGAGGAAGATTTTGTGGTGTGTACCGATGCATGTGGACAAGGGATTGGAGGAGTCCTTATGCAGGACAACCACATGATATGTTATGAGTCAACAAAGCTAAAGGAACATAAGAAGAACTATGCCACTCATGATCTAGAGCTTGCAGCCATAGTACATGCTCTCAAGATGTGGAGACATTACTTGATGGGCAGGAGATTTGAGCTCAGGACAGATCATTGTGGACTGAAGTACCTATTTGATCAGCCTACTCTGAATACTAGGCAAGCAAGATGGCTGGAGTTTTTATGTGAGTTTGATTTTGAAATCAAGCACATAAAGGGAAAAGAGAATAAGGTAGCTGATGCACTCAGCAGGAAAGTGCAAGAAATGCATGTGGCATCTCTTAGTATTTGCCAATCAGATTTGAGGCAGCAGATTTCCAATCATGTTGCCGGAGATGAATTGTATAAGCAAGTAAAAGACAAATTGCAGCAGCAAAGTCTCGAGAAGAGGTATGAGGGATATAAATTGGAAGAAGATGGACTTCTCACTTATAAAGGTAGAATTTATATTCCAGATGTAGCATATTTGAGGAGAGTTGTTATGGATGAAATCCATCAAGCTCCATATTCTGGTCACCCAGGATATCAGAAAACAATCGCTATAGCTAGAAAGCAGTACTTTTGGCCAGGAATGAAAAGGGATATGGCTGAGTACATTTCAAGATGTATGAAATGTCAACAGGTAAAGGTTGAGCATCAACATCCAGCAGGTTTGTTGCAGCCTTTGCCAGTTCCGAAATGGAAATGGGAAGTTATTTCCATGGATTTTATTACAGGATTGTCGATGACTTGGAGACAACATGATTCCATCATGGTTGTGGTAGACAAGTTGACTAAGGCAACACATTTTATACCAGTGAAGTCTACGCATACGATGGATGACGTTGCAAATATCTTCATAAAGGAGATTTTCAAATTGCATGGATTGCCGAATGCAATAGTCTCTGATAGGGATGTCAAGTTCACTTCCAACTTTTGGAAGGGGTTGTTTGCAGACTTGGGTACAAAGCTAAACTTCAGCACTGCATACCATCCTCAGACAAATGGCCAGACAGAAAGAGTTAATCAGGTGCTTGAAGACATGCTTCGCATGTACGTAATGGACAAACCAACCAAGTGGGAAGATTACTTGCACTTGGTAGAGTTTGCTTATAACAATGGACAGCAAGCATCCTTGGGGATGAGTCCGTATCAAGCCTTGTATGGAAGGAGGTGTAGAACACCAGTAACTTCGGATAACCCAGTGGACAGGGTTGTGATTGGGCTGAAATTGCTCAAGGAAATGGAGCAAGAGGTCGTAAAGATCAGGCAGAAGCTGAAAATAGCACAGGACAGACAGAAAAGCTATGCAGATAAGCATAGGGTGAACAGGGAGTTCAGTGTTGGGGATCATGTTTACATCAGAGTGAGGGCAAGGAAGAGTTCCTTGAAGCTTGGAAGTTGTGCCAAGTTGTCACCGAGATATTAAGGGTCGTTTGAAGTGCTTGAAAGGATAGGGCCAGTTGCATATAGACTTGCATTGCCTGCTAGCACTAGAGCTCATAATGTTTTTTATGTTTCTTTGCTTAAGAGATATGTACATGGTCCTAACCATGTGATAAATTGGGATGTGATTCAGGTGGAACCCAAGGGAGAGTTCTGAATCGAGCCAATGCGCATCCTCGACAGGAAGGTCACAATGCTCCAGAACCGAGCCATAGGTCAGGTAAAGGTACAATGGGAGCACTTCGGACCTGAAGAGGCTACATGGGAGCTGGAGGATGCCATGCGATTGGCACATCCATTTTTGTTCGATTTTGCGGAACACTGAGGCGAACCAATGTAGCATTTTGTTCAATTTTGTAAAGCATTGAGGACAGTGCTATTGAAGGGGGAGAGGAATATAACACCACGGTTTTGACCCCATTGCATTAGATGTATATGATGATGTATATATTGTAAATGATCATGTTGTGGAGCTAAAGGCCAAGGCCCCACCATTGATCGGTTATGTTATGTTTTGGATTTGAATTGTCATCGATGGTATATCGGGGCATGCGGCATATATTATGACGGTCATCATGTAAATATGCATCTATAATTAAAAATGAACCCGACCAGCTACGATCGCGGCAACTAAAATGAGAAAGGGGCATGATTTTCACAAGGATAAGGATGTGGGGAAATTTGTCAAACCGTGGGGCCAAGAGGGAAAATACCCATGTGTCTTCTTCCCTTGCTTATTCCAACCACTTTCATTAAGAAAGGCTGCTGGTGGTTGAGGTAGTTAATGGTTTTGGGAGTGGGATGGCAGGACTGTCAGTCCTCACCCACACGCACACTCCACCAGCAAGAAGCTCTCACGCACTCTTCACTCATGCAGGAAATACCATTCTCCTCTTCACGACATTGCTGTTACTCACGCACATCCAATTTCACGTCCTCTCTGTAAGCTGCTCGCCCTCACACAGGAATGGAATTCGTATTCCTCCTCATGCACAGGAATTTCCTGGCTTTACCCTCGTGGTTTTCTTCTGCAGATTTGTGAATAGTGTGGCCGTGTCCTTTACTCACGGGCTGATTCGTGGGTTCTGCATTGTGGTTGTTCACGCACTGGTCGTGAGACTGTAAATTCATCCCCATTGGGGTCTGCGTATGTTTTTTTTTCAGCAGCATTGGTTGTGCAAAAAAAATGGGTCATTGTTTCCCCACGTCATTGGTAATATGCATGCTGATGCGTTTTGGAGATGTGGTGTTTCCCCCTATTGGAATTGTGTTTGTTGTTGTGTTTGGGACTGTGTAATTCGCTGGGGATCTTTTCCTTGTTTAAGCTGTGATAGCTAATTGATTGCATACGTGCAATGATTGGTCTTCGGACTGTGTAAGGAGCAGGGATGTTGGCTTGGTTTGCTTGATAAACCTGGCGCTAGAAACCACACAGACAGAGCTAGAGGGCTGGCCTTCTTCTCCATCACCCCTGAATAGCACTGGAAGGGAATGCAAGGCCTGAGGGACTATGTAGCAGAGAAGGGACTGATTCCTTGTGTTGGGTGTGTTTGGGTGTCTTAGAGGTCAGGCTAGTTCTGGTGTAGGTGTTCTTGGCTCTGCAATGAGCTCACCAACTTAGCATTTAGCCTTTCCCAACTCCTTGATGGCCTGATAAACCCAACTTTGTTGGCTTGGCTGTGTGTTTTGTATATCCTTGGCTATGTGTAAGCCTGCTAGTTCCCTTATTCCTTAGAGAATCATGCCCAGCTCGAGGGTGGCAGCGTTGCTGAGAGATTAAGGAGCACGCTGGCCTATGGTTGGGTGGAATGTTGCAGCAACGTAGCTGGTTGCGGAGCAAAGTTTTCATAAGATAAGTAATCTTGCCCATTTTTACTTCTGCAACCATATTTTCCATCAATGATATGAAAATGATGAACATGTTAAAATGAATGCTTGTGTGAATGCATGTTGATTCCGCTATGCAAGATAAATAATAATAGTTGTGTATGATAAACAATAGCATTTATGCATGTTATACTGCAATGCATTTTCTTTCAGCATTCTGTTTCTGCAAATTTTATGCCTGTACATGTTCATGGGGCTCTTAGCCCGCTGTGATTAAAGTTTGGGTTGCGTCCTCTGCACTGGTCGGAGGCATGGGGACGTGACACTTCCTCCAAAGAGGGACATTGATTTTACAATTGAACTTGTGCCAGGAGCAGCACCAGTGTCTAAGGCACCCTACAGGATGAGTACCCTAGAGATGCTAGAGTTGAAAATACAACTACAAGAGTTGTTGGAAAAGAAGTATATCCGACCGAGTGTGTCTCCTTGGGGAGCATCGGTTCTGTTTGTAAAGAAGAAAGATGGTACACTCAGGTTATGTATTGATTACAGACAGTTGAAGAAGGTTACTATGAAGAATAAATATCCTTTGCCTATGATTGATGACCTCTTTGATCAAATGAGAGGAGCAAAGGTATTTTCCAAGATTGACTTAAGGTCTGGTTACCATCAGGTAAGAATCAAGGATGAAGACATTCATAAGATAGCCTTCAGAACAAGGTATGGACATTATGAGTTTGTAGTGGTACCATTTGGTCTCACAAATGCACCAGCTACATTTATGTGCCTTATTAATAGTGTCTTCAGCAGATATTTGGACAAGTTTGTTCTTGTCTTCCTTGATGACATTCTTGTTTATTCTAAGAATGAGGAAGAACATGAAGAGCATTTGAGATTGACATTGAAATTACTCAGGGAGCATCAGGTGTATGCGAAACTGAGCAAGTGTGACTTCTATAGAGATAGAATTCAGTATTTGGGTCACATTATCTCAAAGGAGGGTATATCTGTGGACCCTGAAAATATTGAAGCCATTATGAATTGGCCTACTCCAAGAAATGTGACGGATGTAAGATCTTTTATGGGACTTGCAGGATACTACAGGAGATTCATTGAAGGATTTTCCAAAGTTGCACATGCCATCACTTCTTTGCAAAAGAAGGGGATGAAGTTCGAATGGACATTGAGGTGTGAAGAAAGTTTCCAGCGGTTAAAGAATCTTCTCACCAGTTCACCAGTATTGAAGGTTGCAGATCTAGAGAAAGATTTTGTGGTGTGTATCGATGCCTGCAGACAAGGGCTTGGAGGAGTCCTTATGCAAGACAACCATGTGATATGTTATGAGTCAAGAAAGCTGAAGGAGCATGAGAATAACTATGCCACTCATGATCTAGAGCTTGCAGCCATAGTACATGCCCTCAAGATGTGCAGACATTACTTGATGGGTAGAATATTTGAGCTCAGAGCAGACCGTTGTGGTCTGAAGTAATTATTTGATCAGCCTACTTTGAATGCTAGGCAAGCAAGATGGCTGGAATTTTTATGTGAGTTTGATTTCGAAATCAAGCACATAAAAGGGAAAGAAAACAAGGTAGCTGATGCACTCAGCAGGAAGGTGCAGGAAATGCATGTGGCATCTCTTAGTATTTTCCAATCAGATTTGAAGTAGCAAATTGTTAGTTATGTTGCCGGAGACGAATTGTATGAGCAGGTAAAAGACAAACTGCAACAACAAAGTCTCGAGAAGAGGTATGAGGGATATAAATTGGAAGAAGATGGACTTCTCACTTTTAAAGGCATAATTTATATTCCGAATGTAGCAGATTTGAGGAGAATTGTTATGGATGAAATCCATCAAGCTCCATATTCTGGTCACCCAGGATATCAGAAGACAATTGCTACAGCTAGAAAGCAGTACTTTTGGCCAGGTATGAAAAAGGACATGGCTGAATACATTTCAAGGTGCATGAAATGTCAACAGGTAAAGGTTGAGCATCAACATCCAGCAGGTTTGTTGCAACCTCTACCATTTCCAGAATGGAAATGGGAAGTTATTTCCATGGATTTTATTACAGGATTTCCGATGACTTGGAGACAACATGATTCCATCATGGTTTTGGTGGACAAGTTAACTAAGGCAGCACATTTTATACCAGTGAAGTCTACACACAAGACTGATGACATTGCAAAGATCTTCATGAAGGAGATTTTCAAATTGCATGGATTGCCTAAGGCAATAGTCTCTGACAGAGATGTCAAGTTCACTTCCAATTTTTGGAAGGGATTGTTTGCAGATTTGGGTACAAAGTTAAACTTCAGCACTGCATACCATCCTCAGACAGAGAGAGTGAATCAGGTGCTTGAAGATATGTTTCGCATGTATGTGATGGACAAACCAACCAAGTGGGAAGATTACTTACACTTGGTAGAGTTTGCTTACAACAATGGACACCAAGCATCCTTGGGGATGAGTCTGTATGAAGCTTTGTATGGAATACGGTGCAAGACACTAGTGACTTGGGACAACCCAGTGAACAGAGTTGTGCTTGGACCAGAATTGCTCAAGGAAATGGAGCAAGAAGTTGTAAAGATTAGGCAAAATCTAAAAGCAACACATGACAGATAGAAAAGCTATGCAGATAAGCATAGGATGAACAGGGAGTTTAGTGTTGGGGATCATGTTTACCTCAGAGTGAGGGCAAAGAAAAGTTCCTTGAAGCTTGGAAGTTGTGCCAAGATGTCACCTAGATATTGTGGGCTATTTGAAGTGCTTAAGAGAATAGGGCTTATTGCATATAGACTTTCATTGCCTGCTAATACTAGAGCTCATAATGTTTTTCATGTTTCTTTGCTTAAGAAATATGTACATGATCCTAACCATGTGATAAATTGGGATGTGATTCAGGTGGAACCCAAGGGAGAGTTCCAAATCGAGCCAATGTGCATCCTCGACAGGAAGGTCACAATGCTCCGGAACCGGGCCATGGGGCAGGTAAAGGTGCAGTGGGAGCATTGCGGACCTAAAGAGGCTACGTGGGAGCTGGAGGATTCCATGCGATTGGCACATCCATTTTTGTTCAATCCTGCGAAACACTGAGGCGGTACCAGTGTAGCATTTTGTTCAAATTTTGTAAAGCACTGAGGACAGTGCTATTGAAGGGGGAGGGGAATGTAATACGCCAGTTTTAACCCCGCTTGCATTAAAGTACATAGGATACATATGTTGTAAATAATCTTGGTGCGGAGCTAAAGGCCAAGGCCCCACCATAGATTTGGTTATGTTGTGTTTCTGATTAGGAATGGTCACCGATGATATATCGAGACATGTGGCATATATGTCATTGTGGCATCATGTAAACACGCATTTTAATTAAATATCCCAACTAGCTATGTTTGTAGCAACTAAATTCAGAAGGGGCATGATTACAAAGGATAAGGAAAGGGTGATGTGGAACATTGAGTCACGGGGGAAAACTATGTGTCACCACCTCCCTTGGTTATTTCCTTTTTGTTAGTTGAGGCAACGATTGGCTGGCAGGAAGACCACTACCACGCCCATGCTTGCTCTCCTCTCCACAATGTAGGGATCATTCTGCCCACTCCCTCGGATCATGGTTGTTCATCTTCCTCATGCAGGACAGGGGATAAAATGTTTTACCATCCTTTGTGTGGGGGTTCACCTCCCCTCTCTAGCGCTAATTGCCGGTCTGTAGTTCTATTCTTTCCATCCACACAGAGAACCAACTTTTGCCTCCACGCATTGGACTGTGTATTGTTTTCATCCATCATAGCGAATCGCAATGAAAATTATTGGGATTTTTCCCACTGATTGATGGGAGCGGTTTTCCCCACGCATTGTTGACTGAGTTACCTATAATGCAGCATTGGTAGAAGATCGGGGTGATCTTTCTTGTGAATCCACGTTGAGCTGTGAATGTTGGTCGTGTCTTTTTAACCATTTTCTAGCCTGTGTAAGTCTCACAGCGATGGTATTGAAGATTGGTTTTGTTGTGGGTTCATGTGAGTGTGTTAGTTGTTTTTTGCCACGATGGCTTGACTATGTTTTTCCCTGTAAACGCTTGAATAGTTGTTTGGCTGCTTGCATGCAGTGGATTAGTTCCCGGACTATTTTGGGTTGGTGAATGAGGGCCTGAGGTGCTTGATCAACCTGGTGGGTTGAGAAGCACACGGACAGAGCTACTGAGCTAGATTTCTTCTCCACAACCCCTAAAGAGCACTGGAGGGAAGATCAGGTTCTGAGGGACTGCATTGCAGAGAAGGGACTGACTTCCTTGTGTTGGGTGTGTGTGGGTGTTCTAGAATCTAGGCTAGTTCTGGTGTTGGTGTCTGTAGCTCTTTAGTGAGCTCAGCAGCTTAGCATTAGCCTTTCCCAGCTCCTGGATGGCCTGATAAACCCAACTCTGTTGGCTTGGCTGATATGTTGTTCGCCTGATAAACCCAAATGTGTTGGCTTGGCTGAACTGTGTACCCTTGTGGTGTTGTTACCCTTGGCTATGTGTAAGCCTGTTAGTTCCTTATTCCTTGGGGAGCCATGCCCGGCTCGGGGGTGGCAGCATTGCTGAGAGATTTAGGAGCGTGCTAGCCTATGGTTGGGTGGAACGTTGCAGCGACGTAGCTGGTTGCAGAACGATTTCTTTATAAGATAAGTAATCTTGTCTATTTTACTTCTGCAATCCTATTTACTGTTAATGATCATGATGAACATGTTGAATGCTTGTATGAATGTATGTTGCTTCTGCTGTGTATGATAAATAATCATGTATGCATGTTTTAGTTCAAAGCATTCTGTTTCAGCATTTCACCATTTTATGAATGTACATGTTCATGGGGCTCTTAGCCCGGATGGTTAACACCATGGTAGCGTCCTCTTTGTCGATCAGAGGGTCAGGGACGTTACATTACACAGACCTAGGAACACCATAGACTCCAAAGACTGCAACCAAATCCCACTAAAACAACCCTAGAAAGTGAAAAATTATTGTGAAGAGAGACACGCTAGTGCACAATAGTGACAGTAGCATTTAAAATGCAAGGGGAAGACTATGCACCTGCGTTTAGGAGGGGAAAATGCAGTTGTGTGCAATAGAACCTGTGTGTGGGTAGTAAAAGGTGCAAAAAATATTAAACCAACTCCCAAAACAACAAGGAGAGTGTCTACAATGACTCAAGGATTGTTCCTAACCTGAAATCAAGACTCAGACCTTGAAATACACTAGAAAAATAGAGTAGGAAACTCCAAAGTATATAGGCTCACTCCCTAGCGGAGTCACCAATTTTGTTGTTATGGAAAGTGTTCCTATGGCTAGGGCGATCCCATCAACGTACGAGGGTTTACAAACTAACATATAAAGTTTTGCAAGTACAAATTTAAGCAAAATTTCAAGGGTTATGAGGGTGTGTACCTTACAAACTAAATATTGATCCAATCCTTTCATTGAATATTCCTCTTTCCCTTCAATTAAGGAACCTGCAAAAACACTTCAAACCTTCCTCAAACCAATTTGACTACATATAAAGCATTGATATTCAAAAAAACATGAAACCCTAATCTCATAAGCCTCAACATATATTCAAAACCTGACACATACACAATGATTTGGAAAGGGAAGAATGTCAAATATTTATTAATCAATGAAACAAGTACAAAATATACCTTCTCATCATTCAAGGCACCTCGTGAAACCTTCAATATGGATCTCCTGCTTCTCTCCTACAAGAAACTCAGCCTCCAAGCTCTGCAGCAAGGATAGATGGAAACTAGGGAATAGGTGAGGGGGATAAGAGTCCAAATTTTGTCAACTCCCTCTCTTATATAGCAAATGGAAGAGATAGGGTTGACGAAGGAGCAGTTACAACCGAGGAGGCAGTTCTAAAACCACCCAAAATTCGAGATGTTTATATTTTTAAGAATTTTTTAGGTACACACAAGTGGAACAAAAGAAATTCGCATGTAATACGCTAGTGGAACACTAGCGACACGTATGTGCAAGGGGCATTTTGGGGAAAAAATGCAATTTTTTGGGTTTTTCTAGGGGTTTTCAAGAGATGATTTGGTCTAGAAACTTGTTCATCAACCTCCTAAGTATCCAATGAACCAAGAAAGAGGCATGGGGATGCTACAAAATTCCCAAATATTTCTCTTACATCCATTGAATGTCCTTTGGGTGAGCGACAATAAGGTCATGCAGTGTCGTCATGCGGTCGAAACATGTAAGTGTCGTCATGGACTGAGAAGTGCCATTTATGTATTAAAAAGTGGGGGGAATATTATTATTTGTATGAGGAAGAGAACCATTACTTATCTTGGATTGTTCCAAATTATGGGTGTATGGGTGTCAATATTTGTGGTCATGAAAATCTTGGCGAAAATGACACCAACCCACTTTAGCATAATGTCTAGGAGGAGGAGGAGGTCCCAACCTCTTAAGGGAGGAAAACCACAAGTCGTGAACTTATTTATTTAGGGAAGGAATGGTATTTTTCATGTTCATTAGTAATTTTATTGTTTTAGAACTCTCCCTATCATCAATATTCGAGGTTTGGGTAAGGTGCGAAATCATGATGAGGTCCCTCATTTTGAAATATTTCAATCCCAGTCTTGCATTTAAATATGGTTATGTGGTGCTAAAGTATTGGATAAATTTTGAATTGGTTCATATCATGTATTAACATTATGGTGAAGTCCATTAGTAGGGCAGGTACACCTTCCACCCCTTCGAAACATTTCTTAATTCTATGGGCCATAGTATTCTAATCCAAAATGCTATCGTGAAGAAGTGATATGATCTTACAACATCTCCTTCAATTGTTCTCATGAATAATATTACAATGACATTGGGGGTAGTGATATTGATGAGTGACATTGTATCATAGAATTTTTGGGTATGCTCCTCTATGATCAATGGATCATTTCCACTGAACTTAGGAACCTAATTTGGTGCATCAACAAATATGTCATGTGAAGGTGGAGTCAATACCAAGGGGATATTGGGTTGCTAGGGGAGTCCATATTAGATTATATCCAACAATAGTACTTTCTATAGTGTTTATGGAAATGCCCTAGGGGTTTGTGAGTATCGATGGTTTTACTTGAACTTGATTTGCTATAGGACTCTAAACCAAAGAAGAGGAAGAGGGTGACTCTACTTGTGCACTAAGAATGAGATGTTTCTCTAGTTTCAAAATTGTGCATGACATGTTTCTTGCTAATTTTTCTAGGGTTTGGCTTCTCATAATCCTATGTGACATTGTTTAGTTAACATTAGATATTTTTTCCCCACCATCTTGCAAGAGAACCAATCAAGACAAAAGCTACCACAAGAATGATGTCAACTCAAAATTTTACTTCCTTCTAACTATATCTTAAGAGACCTAATGAAAAAACATGTTGTTTCAAACTGTCTCACAAATAGAAAAGGCAAGGTATGAAAATTTGTGACGCTTTCAACTAGGATTAAGAGGAAACTATACAATGAAAAAATAATTGCAAATGGATTTTGATGATAGGTATGGTTACTTAATCAAATAAAGAAATAAAAATGAAATTAGACTATAACACAGTCCAAAGAAAATGAATGAAGGAAGACCTCCTTGTTATCTCTATGTTTTTGTTAAGAGAATAGGGAAAACAATTGAGAAAAACCATAAAGAGTGTGAACTAAAGATTTTGAATTCAACCCTCAACGTAAAAGATAAGAACGAGTGCAAATCAATATATACTTACAAGTCCCCAATGGAACTTCTAGAAAATGGTGTGTTAGAAGATAAATATATTGGGTGTGGTGGATCCTACCCATATAATGATCATGTTGGTTACATACCTATTTAGTAGTTTGGTAGAAGGCGGAGGCTACCCTCACTTTGAATGGTGAAGTTTCCATATCAGTGAAAGAGATATAAAGAGAGGCATGAGACTTTAGCATGAGCCCTCGTAGGATCACCCAGTGAGGTATTGTTCTCTCTCCGCTCCTTGGAGGGACAAAAGACCAAAAACTAACCAAAAATTACAAGAGAATATACCTATAAGCTCATTGATTTTTATATCATTTAAAGAAAGGGAGTCAACAACAAGCTACTGTGGCTCTTACACACCCAAAAAACATATTACATTAAGTTTTTTAAGTTTAATCGAGATCTAAATCAACTAAATGAACAAAATTTTGAGCAATGTTGTGGCAAAAGATGTCAAAATGTTGATTAAAAACACGACCGATTGTATAGTGATCCTTAATCCATAAATTGAATCACAAAAATGATGTAGAATCCTTAACCTTAAAAAAATAACCAAAACATGTTTACACTAGAATAAACACGAGAATGTGGAAAGAACCCTTAAGGTAGGGTAACACCATCAATTATTCCTTATGGAAGGAATCACTCCACAAGATATATGCTTGTTATAACTATTACATCCAGTATACTTTACAAGACATCTCTACCAACCTCCTTCCACTTCTTTATATCGTTTTTTTCCAACCTCCTGGGTACTTTCTAGAGAATGAAATTTCTAATAGGTGGAACCCTCTAGGAACTTCCTATAGAAGGAATTTTCTAGTAGTAAAAACATTTTAATAAGCCTTATTACAATGTTACTTTTCACAATACATGAGCATTATTTAATTGAGGACCTCGATACATAGCATTATACTCTTGGGTACCTCCCTAGGTACCCTGCATTATCCTTCGTAGGAACATTGCAAATTAACTTCTAGGTTGGAATATGTGGACAACAAGAAAGAACAACAATATGCTCAAAGTGACGAAGAAATCAATCGAGATAAAGTGATGTGAGAATTATGAAGAGACTTGGTTTTATAGCTAAAATCGTATTGTCAAAAGTTGATACAAACATAATAATTCTGTATTTTTAGGGTTAGTGGTGGCCCACTAAATTCTATAATTATAAGACCCAAATCAAATTATATATGACATGGTTTGTTCCCTTAAGACTAAAGCTTCCATGGAACTTGATGATTTATGATGAACATGAGACAGTTGATTTATGCTAGTTTAAATTGAAGTGGTTTGATTAAGTATTAAGGTTGAATATGGCATGCTTTGGTTTAAACATGATCATTGGATGGTTTATGCCTAGTATGTTCCATTAACTGATGTTGAATGTGAGATTAAAAAAAATAGAGTTGTTGACCTCAATTATTCTTATATACAACCTCCTACATGTGTGAAAGAATCAAGGGATTGTGTCGCTTCTCAATCCTTAAAAGATGCCAAGCATTAAAGAACAACAATAATGAAACTAACCATCTAAAATCATGTTGTTGAAGCGTTAAAATTGTGTAAGATGGAGAACAATCCTTTGTAACCAATTGCATAAATTTAGAAAGTCAAGGGACAAACTTCCATCAATCAAGGACTGATTGGAATATCTATTTTGGAGTCTCTTCGGGTATAATTATAAGTAGAGAAGGTGGGATAGGCAATCATGTTATTTTGTTGAGTAATTGAGAGCTTACTCAAATTGTCGTAGAGCATATTTCTATAATCATATTTAGGAAATTTCTTTGAATAAATGAGTGGTGTTCGTTAAAGATGTATGTATTTGTTAAGTTACTTATGGTTCTTGTAGCTAGCTTGAGAAAGGGACCACCAAAGGGAAGGCATAGAACCCTTGTAGACTTAGCATTTACTTTCTACATTCCTGGTTTATAATTTTCAAACTCATGTATTTTTGTGATATGCATGTTTGCTTTAGATTAGTTCACTAGTTTTGTTATTTCTTGCACTTCCCTTCATTACAATTTCATTGTTACAATTCTTGTAATGCCATTATGATTATATTCCGCGCTTGAATGTGTTTTCACAAGTTAGCATATGACTCATGGTGGTACAAGGGTTAACTATGGTAAGTTTACTATTTATCCAACTTTTTAGCAACAAGGTAGTGACCCTATAAATTCATCTATCCCATGCACTTGATTATATAAGATAGGAGTGAATTTAACGGAGCTAATTGCTTGGGGAGTAATATAGGACATGTTATTAAAGTTATGTACTTGATGTGTACCAATTTCATTAGTTTCATATTTTAGATTAGACTTTTGTAGTTGCATAGAATCACACAAGTTAGCACGTTCATGGATTGATAATTAAAGTAGAGTTGAGGGATTCAATATTATTAATGTAACTCTTTGGCCCATCACCTTTTTGGTAGTATTGTTAGGAATATGGTAAAGCTACATTTAAGTTTATTTTAAATATATATAATAATAAAACATCGACAGTTATTGGATTGCATGCATCAACCTAGAGATAGATTTAGTAGATTTTTATAAAGAACGTGTGTTTCTAGTGTATCTTAAGTAGGTACAAGTGAAAAAGACAACAACTATAGGACTTTGAACCAAAACATCTAATGAATTATAGAAGAATTTGTTGAGTTACTTCAAGAGGGAGCAAGGATATTTCAAAAAAAAAATCTTTGATCTTGTGAATCCTTTTATAGTTAAAGAAGTTGAACAAAGTGAAGGATCTTCATCTCACAATATCATGGATGAAGAAGGAGAAGAGAAACCTTGAAATTCTTATTTCCTAATTCATGTTACCAATCAAGAAAGAGGGATGAAAAATATTAATCATGCTAATGTCCCTCATTTCCAAGGTATTACTACAAAAGACCCTAGCACTTTCCTTTTCAAATTTGAGGTTGTCTACATAACATATGATTATGTAGAAGATGCTGAAAAGATCAAGATTTCCCTCTACATTGATAGAATCAATCTTGATATGGTTCATAAACCTAGAGGGAAATAAGTAAAAATTGGGAGCAAATAGAGCAAACCTTCATGATAAATACTAGGATTACAATAAGGTCAGAGATACTAGAGACGAGATCTTCATAATGTTGAGTCCTTCGAAAACTACGAAGAACATTCCAAATCGGTTACAAGAGGCCTCATAGTTGTGCATTGGATGAATATTCTGTTAAACCTGTGTTGCTCAAAGGAGTAAGCAAATAACTATTGGAGACTCTAAATCTCCTTGCAAATGGAGACATCTTTCAATTGAATTATGATGATATCAAGTAAATGTTCCAAAGCTACTCTAGATCTACAAGTAAGAAAAACAGGGGTTGTAGGGGTTTTGCAACACAATCATTCATATATGCAACAACAAATTTCACAAAGAATGAAATAGGAACTTTGTTGGAAGACGTGAAAAATGATATATTACATTATTATTTATGTAGATCAAGAGGAAATGAGAAGAAACATATTTTTTTTAAAACTCTACTTGTTTATTTGTTCCAAATGTATAAAAAAACATGCTAGAAATGTTTGTCTACTCAATATTGTGGAAGTTTATGGAATCTGTGAAGAGAAAAATCAAACTATCAAGTTCCCTTCTTTACCAAGACTCAAGGTTTTTTTCTCAAGGAAATGAGGAGAATGTGGAGCAATTATGCTTCACCAATCCTCAATACTTTGTTAATTATGGTACACAAATGCATGTTCAACCTTGGTATTTTTCTAATCAACCAATCTAGGCAATAAAAAGTCAACAATGGCAATATCAAAATCAACCCCAACCAATCTGATTTCAATGTCAAATGCAACCGCAACAATGGTTTAACCCTTGGTAAGTTTGGAGGTCTCAAAATCAATCAACAAGTGGTATTGCAACGTCCACCTCATCATACAATTACTCAATTAAGTAACAATTAGTAGATTCCAAAACAACCTCATTTACCTACCAAACTAACACCCTATCAAAATAATATGCAAGTCCAACAAGTGTATAATAATGGGATGACCACTTATTAGACTTACTTTATGGATCTTCAAGAAATAAACCATGGGTCAGGAAGAGTAGTTACATTATTAAGATTATAACGAGCATTAATAAAATATAATAATGAGATAAACAAACACATCAATAAGCAACCACATAGACACAACCATTTGCCCTGGAAAACCCCATGCAGTGAAAAACCAACACCAATGAAGATCTTCATTACCTTGGCCAAACCATCCAATCAGGCCAAGCAAGCTAGCCACCACTCACCTTCAAGCTACTTTACAATGGAGCCTCCTCGAGCCTTATAAAGACTTCCTTACATGCAATACCATGGGACATTACCATGGGATACAAGAAACTATGTTCCCAAACCATGTGCTAGACCTGAACCACCTTTGACTCATTCTCGAGTCAAAGATAACCCTAACATTTTTTTTAACAGAAACTATAAAAGGTTTGATATTAAATAGGCTGTGCACAGCCATACATTACATAAAAGTGCTCTCTGAGAGTTCTTGTTGTTCAAAAAAGGAGAAGACAAAACTAGGCCAAAAGAATGACCATAAAAAGCCACACAGAGTTTTTACATAGCTTCTAAGAACTGAGGTAGTATATACCCTAATAAACTGTTGATTAAGGAACAGACAAAAAAACATGAACTATTAAAACCATTAAAAGTTGCCTGGGTGCTTTAGTGGCTAAACAACTGATTCCTCCTCCATAGGATAAGCTGTTGTTGCAGGATTTTCATTTGCTTGACTGCCTTGATTCATGTCTACCAAACATTGGAGGTCCTCCGGAATTCTGTCCACCTTACCCATTATTTCTTTGAGATTCATCTCTGTATCATCAATCCTTGAGTCATTGTTGCTTATCTGATAAGAGGTGTAACTAACCACCTCCCCCATATTCTTGATTTCTTGGGCAATTTCCTTATTGTCCATAATGCCAATAGCCACCATTTCATACAAACGCCTGAGATTTTTCTTCAAGTCTGCAAGATCAACATTTTCATTTGCTTGGTCCATTCTAGCTTGTCTCGAATTAGGAATGGCAAGTGCTAATCTGGAGAAATTACTGTGGAGATCCCTCACTGCGCCTTTGGGCTCTTGATCCTGCTCACCACAACAAAAACCATCGAGGACAGAATTGAGAGTGCTAAATTCTTGTAGGAGAGAGTTGGTTTCTTTCTTGCTTCGACAGGAGAGAGTGTCAACCGCTCCTTCCTTCCACCTAGAGCAATTACACCCAAAAATCAAATTGTTGCCTGCTATGAAAGACTGACCTTCAACGGGAATGCTGAGCCCAGCACCAGAGTTCAAACGCCATAGAGGACCGCCAGCTTGTGGAGAGCAATAGCAAGTTAAGAAAGCGGCTAGAGCTAACCTTTCCTTGATGAAAACCCTGGTCAGAGGAAAATACTCCCATGGGATCCCCTGAACTATGCCTTCATCTATGCCAGATATGATAGCCAGCAGAGTCCTCTCCGGAGAAAACACAGAGCAAGAGGAGAGCACACCATTACCAAAGGGAGCTTGGAGGTAAGGGAGACTTCCGAAGGAAGACATAATGAAGAGGATGAAGAGACCTAGAGCGTGCAAGCTGAGGATGCATTTACGCTAAGGGAGATCGCTCATAAAAGCAGCTAGGATCGAGGTAAGGCCGGTGAGGAGTGGAGACCATGCATCAGCGAGGAGGAGAGCAAATGGATGACACGTTAAAACCTTTGAGCCTTCACAAAAATCAATGGGAATGGATTTAAAACAACGAAAATCAAATCTTTGATCCCACAAGTTCATTAGGGAATGGGTTTGGAGTTTATGTCTAAACCATTGAGGAAATAGTGACCATGAGGGAGGGAGGCCCCTTCATTGGCCAAGGCATTAGTTACAGTATTATTAGCACAAAGAATGTGGTAGAATTCATAATGTTTTGATAGGAGAGCAGTGATTTTATCATACAGTCATCGACACTTTATAGAGTCGGAGGTGTATCCATTGAGCATTTTATATATGACATGTCTTGAGTCTCCAAATATCGTTATCCTGGATAAATCAGTGTTATCTAGGATTTCCATTCCCTGTAAGAGAGCCAACCACTCAGCCTCATTGTTGGTCCTATGTCCAAGACCCCAAGCAAAGGTTTGTTCAATTTGTCCTCCGGGATCCAGAAGGATCCCCCCCCCGCACCTACCACCCCTATAACCCTAACATTACATATCCTCCTCTTGTCACTAAAATCATGTAAAATGATATCTATGAAGAAAAATAAATCTGAGAAATATAACAATATCCTATTCCTTAACAAACACCCCCCTGTTTTGAAAGGTTAGAATAAAAGAAGGCCTATACCAATTCAGAAAAAGTGACCTTTTAGAAGAACTTAAAATTTTGTGTGTCAAAATTCCTCTTCTCTAAACCATAAATAATGTATCCATATATAACAAATTTATCAAAATTATGCATGAAGAGAGTCCCATGAATAAAAAAGGCCCCCTACAATCAATGTTGTCAGGAAATTGCAGATATGATGTTAGGGAAAGTTTTCATTCCCAAATACTCATATCCAAGTAAATTGGTTGTAGATGTTTATATCAACAAAATATTAATCCATAGTATGTTGTAGACTTAAAGGAAACTATTAATGTCAAGACAAAGGACTTCATGCTTAAAATCAACCTATGAGAGCTCTTGAGACATAAAATAATTGTACCCCAACTTGCAAACAAATCAACTATTGGTCCTAAAGGAGTTTTGGAAGATGTTATAGCCTCCATTAATTCATGGGAATCTGATAAATTCCATAGCACTAAAGACCAAATCAAGATTAAATGGATACCCACTCATCTTCGGAAGGCCTTGGATGACCAAAACTAATGCATGTGTAGGTTGCAAGGCAAGGGGCATTACCATCACAAATGGTTAGTCACAAAAGAAAACCACACTCTACCCCCTACCAATGTAAGATAAAAAGTCTTACATGTTTGGTATATTTGATAATATTTATTGAATTTATGAATTGATGATGAGAACAATACAAATGGGATGTATAAAGACACCAATATGTGATAAGTTGTGATCTTTTATTAAGTTATCATCACTTATCATATTTAAACTAATTATATAAATTAAACCTAATATATAATAATTTAAATCTTTTTTTTGTAAGTTGCTTTAATCTATTAAAATATAGAGGCAAAAATTACAGAGTTGATCAAGACGAGAGGAGGCCAAAGGTGGTGAATCCACCACCTTGTTCTCTCAAAATATGGTCGTCTAAGAGAGCCAGAAGCGAAACTGTTCCACTTTGAAAGTAAAGGTCGAGGCCCATAGATTGACATAGTTACAAATTTTAACAATAAAACAACATAAACAAAGACAAGAGCCTGGAACAGACACAGGCCATGACCCAAATAGACATAGACTTAAGCCTGGAGGAAGACACAGGCATTGACCCTGCCATAAACATAAACAAAGGCCTGGAAATAGACACAGGCATAGGAGATAGACACAATAAGCAAAAAACCAAAAAAACTAGGACAGCTTGAGCATCAGACAAGTCGAATGTCTGTAATTTCTTCAGTTATGGGGAAAGCCCGGTGTTCCTCCTGTGACTTGCTGGGAGAGTTGGTGGCGACTTCCGGAGGAATTTGGGGCTTTAGCTACTGTGAAACAGGCTGCTGGGTGACCATTGCTTTCAGGCGCTTGATAAACAGCTCAACCATCGAGGGAATGGGAAACGCCATTGTGCACCCAGTTGCATTGTCGTTGCCGTTGCCAGAAGGAAGAACCACACCACCTGTGGCGTTGTCGCTTCCACCACCACCCCATTCATGGCTGTCACCAAGAAACCCTCCTTAGCCTGAGATACTCATACTACCTTTCCATGTGAATGAGCTCTCCATTACCGCGAACTGAGCATCTATCTCTAAAATTCTGGTCTTCACCATTTAAACTGTGTCTTTGGCGTCCACCCAATTGGTAAGCATGTCCTCCATTAAATTATAGAGCATGTTCTTCATGAGCCAGTAGTGATTGATTTGGCTACCATCCTGGCCCATTGCCAAATTCTGATTTAGAACTCGGTTCTCCCAAGCTTCAACGAGAACATGAACCCTGTTAGAGATGTGTGGTTCATAGTTCGCAGTTACCTGAAAGCTACAGCCTCTCTGAGCTTTTCCCCTGCCTGTGGTGGCTCTACGTGGAGTGGCACGCTCCCCCGACATGCTGAGCTGGAAGCACTTCTTCTTCCAGAGAGTATCAATTAGCAAAATGCAGTTTGAGGAGGCAGACTCACTGTGAGTTTGCAAATGCTCAACAAGCCTAGGTGTACGCTTAGTAGAGCAGAGCTGAACTCTGATATCCAAATACCACACTGCAGCGCATAATACCTTCTCCCTCCCTGCCATCATACGCGCCATGAATTTCAATGCAGAGCCTTGAAGGCTAGGATTGAAGCCGATCTTGGCCACCCCACATCGTAGCAGTGGATTTGACAACCCTCTCAGCTCCCATGCTTGGAGGACGACGAAGGTTCTCATAGGTGTCATCATTGTCGAGGTTAGCATGTTGATCACCACGCGTCCTTCACACAGATCGAGGAAAGGCCCGACGATGAGTTGTAGAGCACGCACCCGCATCCGGGAGGGAGAGATCCTTTTTATCCAGCTGATTGCTTTTGAGAAGAATCTGAGAATCCAAACAGTCATGTAACGTGCCTTCCACTAAAGGAAGAGGATAGTTCACCACGGAGTTAGTTAAAAAGTCAGTTAGGGCGTTGGATTTCCTGTGCATGTGGTGGAAGGTAATTGCATGCATGCGCTGCAAGAGAGTGGCCAGACAGGTGAGACCGTGGGCCAGGTGCCAGCTGGTGGTGACTTTTTTTAACTGACATGTCGTGGAGGATTTTGGCTGCCAGGGAATGGATGATGGCTGAGTCGCCTTCCATAATTGCCAGAAGAAGATTTTGCCTATCAACTATCATTAGACCAACTATCATACCTTCCATTTTTGCCGCATCGTTGGAGTTGATGCCCATGTTACCATAGAAAATGTGGATGATGGTCCCTTTATGGTCTCTAATTGCTCCTTCGAAGCCATCCATGCCTGGATTACCCTTGGAGGCACCATCAAAATTTATCTTGAAGACATTTTCAGGAGGAGGATCCCAATGAAGGGGGATTGCCACTTGCATGGTGGGAGTGTTTCAAGGAGATGATACCACATAGGTATCGAAGCTTAGAGCGGCCAAGATGTTTCTGTCATTATGGACTGAGGGTAGGTCCTCATTTGACCAACCTTTGGCATGGATAGTTTCCTAAAGATTTTTTTTAATCGTCTCCCAAATATTTTGCACCGAACCTGTGGAGTTCTTTAAGATTCTGTTGTTTCTTTCTTTCCACAAGTTCTAGAGAATGAATCCCAGGGTGAGAGTCCAGAGCTGATTCAGGATGTTACTTTTAAATGGAGAGTCCCTCCATTGACGAATAGTGTTAGTGACATTACCTTTAGCTTTGTTAGTGCGTCTAAAAGCTTATGCAACATAATCCCATAAGGAGTTGGTGAAGGGACAGGTGTCCAGGAGATGATCCATTGTTTTCTAATGATCATTACATAGGCAGCATCTAGAAGGTCCTTGGAAGCCTTTTCTGGCCATATTTTCCCAGGTGAGGATCCACCTATGCAAGAGAAGCCAAAGAAAATGAGAGAATTTGGGCCATTGAGGAGGTTTCCAGATATGGTTCCAAGTCGAAGAGTCCTGGGCGTCCGGCGCGGTTGACAGAGTGTCATATGCCTCTTTGACTGTGAAGGTACCCGACGGCCTATGCCCCCAGCGGATGATGTCCCTTTCGTGAATGTGTTTGACTCAATGGTTGCAAATTCCGGGCCAGACAGAGTCAACAAGTTCTTTGTTAGGGACCTCATTCCAGGTAGAGGGGTCTTTCCAACAACGGAACCCCCTAGTTAAAGTTTTCCAAAACTCTTCAACTTTTAGGTGGCCATTGTGTTGAATGTAGATCTATTCAACGGGATCAAGAATTAGAATTTTTAGGGACGGAAGTTGTTTCCAGGAGTCATTCCAAAATAAAGCCTTGTCCCCTGCTTTTTATTTCCCAAAAAGTATGCTGCTGCACTAACGCCCTTTGCTTGTTAGCTGCCTTCCAGATATGTGAGCCTGGAACATCTTCTTTGAATCTGATTGAGGAATGGGGGGGATAATCTGGGGAATAATTGCTCTTCCACCATTTGGTCCAAGGAGAGTTGTTGTTAGAGATCCAGGTACACCAAATTTTTGCTGAGAGCGCCAAATTGTTAAGTTCTGGATCTCTAATTCCAAGGCCACCCTCTTTTTTCTTAGTGCAGAGTTTCTTCCAGCTCACGAGAGCCCAACGACTATTTTTGTTGTTGCAACCCCAAAGGAAGGACCTTTGTAGAGCTTTGATGGCTTTCAGCACCCATTTCAGAGCTGCCAGAATAGAGATGAGGTAGAGAGGCATAGATTTAAAGGTAGACTTGAGGAGGACCGCACGGCTAGGGAGGTTAAGGGCTCTGAAGGTCCAAGAAGAGAGACAACTCTCATGTTTGTCAATGAGTTCTTTCCACGAGGCATGCTTGATGGCTGCATCGAAGAGAAAGGCTCCTAGGTATTTAGTATGCAAAGATGAGACTGAGAAGTGGAGGATGCAAGTGATGTTTCCTTGGGCTGCCGCCCCAGTATTGAAGAAGAATATTTGAGATTTTTCTAGGTTTAGAGAAGTTCTGGAGGCTTCTTTAAAGGTTTGCAGGATCGAGTGAATAGTGCGGGCTTCTTGGACAGAAGAATGACCAAAAAGGAGATTGTCATCCACAAATTGTTGGTAAGCCAGCAGGGGGGCATTGTGCATGGATAAGCCCCCTAGGGTACAGGACACCATGGCTAATTGAATCATGCGCCCAAGACCTTCGGCCATGAGGATGAAGAGAAAAGGTGAAATGGGGTCCCCTTGACGGATACCACGTGTTGTAATCTCACAGATCACATAAGGTTACCAGCAATACATACCAAAACATACATGCATAACAGAGACAAGAGATAAGAACAAGTAGGTGAATTAACAAATTATATTAACATGAATGGGTCCATACAATACAGAGAACTGAACCGAGTTCTCATCTGGCTCAACAACCTAATATATATGATTACAAAACAGTTACAAAATAACTACCTGTCGGTTTGGTGAACCAACACGACCTTAGGTGGTCGACCTAATCTCTAATTTAGTCGGTTATCATTTAAGTCGACTTATCGACTTGCTCCTGCAACATCTCCCCCACGAACAAAACGTTTCCTTGTCCTGAAGAAACAGGGAGGTACAAAAATTATTCCTGTCTGTTTCTTAGTAGTCATTCTGATGTGCCTAGTCTTCATGGGCTGTGAAGTCTAATGGTCGGTCTTTTCTATACATAGACTTCGAAAATTACTGGGGCTGTCACTGCTAGGTGATGTTGGAAATCTGTCCAACTTTGCAATAGTTTCTAGATGTCGATGGTGAGTGTAGTCAGACTTGATAAGATCGACATCTTCTCTGAAATGGAGACTTCAGCTATTCTCTCCATGTCGGGACCCATAAACTAGTCCTTCTCCTCTATAGTCTCGACAAGTCGTTTCATCTGTGGGCAGATGATGTCAACTTTTTCCAAGTTGGGGATAGCTTGTTGCACCCACTGATGTGCTTCCCTCTCAAGTTTCTGTAGCTTGGTTGTTTCAAGCACTATTTGTTCTTCTATTGTGGTTTTGAGTGCTTCATCAGTGGTTTTCTTGTTTTCAAGTGCTTGGATCCCTTGTTAGGTCTGTCGAGTTTGCTTGTAATGGAACCAATGTTGTAATCTCACAGATCACATAAGGTTACCAACAATACATACCAAAACATACATGCATAACAGAGACAAGAAATAAGAACAAGTAGGTGAATTAACAGATTATATTAACATGAATGGGTCCATACAATACAGAGAACTGAACCGAGTTCTCATCTGGCTCAATAGCCTAATATATATGATTACAAAACAGCTACAAAATAACTACCTGTCGGTTCGGTGAATCGACACGACCTTAGGTGGCCGACCTAATCTATAGTTTAGTCGGTCGACCGACTTAGTCGGCTGATCGACTTAGTTGGCTATCGTTCAAGTCGACTTATCAACTTGCTCCTCCAACACCACGCGAGGGGGAGAATGTGGCGGAGGGGGAGCCATTGACCAGAATGGGAAAAAAAGCAGAGGAGATGAGGGAGAGGATCCACTAAACCTAGTCTTGACAGAAGCCGAATGCCAGGAGCATTTTTTCAATGAAGGACCAGCTAAGTTTGTCAAAGGATTTTGAAAGATCAAGTTTGAGAATCATTCCAGGGGTTTTGGTGGATTTTAGAGAGTGAACCACTTCATGGGCAAGGATGGTGCCATCAAGGATTTGGCACCCTTCTACATAGCCTGATTGCTCCGAAGAGACGAGTAGGGGAAGTAGAGGTTTCAGTCTGTTGGACACAACTTTAGAGATGATTTTATAAATGACATTACAGAGGGAAATGGGACAGAAATTACTAGGGTGAGAAGCATCGATTTCTTTCGGGATGAGCGCCAGATGAGTAGCGTTGAGGGCCGTGAGGAGCCATTTTTTTGGGCGAGATTCCTCCGCCAGTTCAAGTACATCCTCTTTGAGCATATTCCAACAATGGTGAAAGAAGTCAATGTTGAAACCGTCCGAGCCTGGAGATGTACCTTCTGCCATTTGTTTAACTATTGCTTCCACTTCTTGCATGGTAATTCGTTGCATAAGGGAGTGGTTGTGCTCATTGTTGACCAGAGGGGGGATGTGTTGGATTACTATTTGGATGGAATTTTGGTGGGAGTGATTAGGTTCAAAGAGGAGATGCGAGAAGTGTCAGGTAAGCTCATCAGATATTTCCACCTGCTCCTCCATCGTTTCTCCAAAATCTGAATGCAGTTTGATGATTCTATTCCTCGTCCAATGTTGAATGGTGGACTTGTGGAAGAAGCTTGTGTTTTTCTCTCCTTCTCTGAGCCATTTGACTCTTGATTTCTGGTTCTAGTAGATAGCTTCTTGGTCACATCTCTTGTTAAGCTGGTTTAGGAGCTCCCTTTCTTGGAGTTTGGTTTCCTGGGTGAAACCGTGATCCATGGCGTGGTGTTGAATGGAGGATGGATTTTCTTGGATAGTCACTTTATCCTTGAATATATCTCCAGAAATATTCTTATTCCACTAGTGGAGGTGGGTACACAACATCTTGAGTTTTTCATGCATGATGGCCATTTTTGAACGGCCAGACGCTGGCGTCTCCTTCCACTAGGAGCTGACAGAGTCCATGAAGGTTGGATGAGTGAGCCAGAAATTTTTCAAATCTGAATGGTTTATGGAGGCAAGTGCCCTGACTGTGCCAGGAGAGGGCTATGGGCCAGTGATCTGAACCAGCCATGGGAAGAACAGAGGCATCCAAAAGACTGCCTAGGGTGAGAATTTGATCAGAAACTAGGAAGCGATCTAGGCATTTAGAAATTTGGTGAGCACCTCCCCTTCTATTATTCCAGGTGAAGAAGCCAAAAGAGGTTTGAATATCCACCAACACACAAGAACTGATACTGGATTTGAATGCATCATCTTTCGTTGAAAGAGCTTTGATTCCACCCTTTTTTTCCTCCAGGTTGGTGATCATGTTGAAGTCGCCACCTATTAAAAGGGGAGAGTCCGAATGAGAGTTGCATAACCAGTAAGTGATTCAGAAGGTTCATCTTGGTGTTCACGGTTTGAGGGCCATAAATATTCAAAATAAATCCCATGATACTGGAGCCAAGAATGTGAAAGGAAGCTAAGAGGAAATGGCGGGATGAGGCAGCATCTTCCAGGGAGATGAGAAGAGCGTTCCAGCTGATGGATAAGCCTCCAGAGGATCCTTGGGCATCTATCTCAATGGTGAGACAATCTTTCCAGATTCGATTCATCATCTGAGAGATGTTCTCACTAGAGCATTTGCTTTCTTGCAGAAAAAGGACAGTAGATTGATCTTTCTGAATCTTCATTTTAAGAATTCTTTGTTTGGAGCAACCGTTGATACTTCGGACATTCCAGGAGAGGATCTTCATTGGATAACAGGAGGGGGAGAAGAAAAGAATTCTGTTAACTGAACGTATTGGCTGGATTCCACCAGCACTGTGCCCAGACAGTTGATTTGTTGAAGAGTTGTTTTGCGGCCCTTTTTCTTTGCATCTTTCTGGTTCTTAAGTTTCTCTATTTGCCCCGCTTTTGTTACTCATAGGTTTTGTGCTTTAGCTTTGGTAAGGGCTTTATGAAGAATTTGGATCTGCTTGTGAGGGATCGATTTGAAGGCTTTTCTAGTGAAGGTGTCCTCCAGGACAATGAGATCAAGACCTTTTGGAATGGCATCTTTCATGTCCTCCTCCTCTTGTGAATCGAGGATTTTGTCTGGCATGCTGTGGTCCATTGTGCTTTCTTTTCCTTTTTCAGTAGGATTTTCTAAGGATTTTCCCATGAGCTGAGGGTTCATCAGATCTGCTTTTTCTGTTATGGGCTGCTGCTCTGGGTTCTCTTGCGTCAGAATTGGTTCTTCAGGGATCATATCATCTAGAGCTTGGAAGTTGTTACTAGTTGATGGGGGGAGATCCTGGGTTTCATTTGGTTGCATTTCTTTATGGCGGTTTGGTGAAACCCTTGTTCATCCACACCTGGCCTTTTTGGTATTTCCTGCTTTTTTAGGCTGGGGCATTCTCTGAACAGGTGCCCATGTGCATGGAATTTACGGCATCTGAAGGGTATGTGTTCATAATCCAGCGGCTGGATCTAATCATTGTCTTAGTGGGAGAGGCATATTGCATCTGGAAGGGCCTGAGCAATATGCATGTAAACACAGATTCTGACATAGGAGGTGTATTTGTTCATTCTGCTTTGATCTGTTGTGCGAACAAAAGTTCCCAAGGTATTGTCGATCTCTTGGAGGGTGGCTTCATCCTAGTATTCTTGAGGTAGCGAGAACATGCGGATCCAGACAAGGGCCCGGGATAAATCCTCTTTCTATGGGTAGAATCACTCTACCCAGTTTCCTAGATAAAGTCCTGCAGAGTTGAAAAAGTAATGACCACCATCTTCCACTCGCGTTTTGTCCTCCAAGTGGTGAAAGATAATAGTGAAAAATCCTTTTGACCCTAGCTGCAGGTCGAAGTGGGCTTTAGGTTTCAACTTAGCTGTGATCCAACCTCTGAGGGCCTGTTCAGTCAGCCAGAACCCCATAAATTTGCCGATCAGGGCGTGATCTTTCAGTTTTTGTGCTCTGGCGTTGATTCCTTCGGCCGGGAGCAATAAGGATGGTCTTTCTGTCGTGCATGGAATACAATATTTTTTCAGGGTATGAGGACTTACTTCATTGTTCTTGCATGTGTCAGAATGGGGCTTGCCCTCTATGCCAATGTCCTCCATTGGGATGGGAATATCTTCCATACCTATCTTTACTATGGAACCAAACCCCAGAGGTCCCTCTGGAAATTTCTGAGCATCCTTTGACTGGGAGGGGCCTGGCACCCCCCCCCCCCAAATGCTTTCGTCATGATGCCATGGCAGGATCGAGCTTTCAAACAGATCCAAGGCTAGCGCTACTACAGCGAGACCGGTGTGACAGGCAAGCCGATCTAGAGAAGGGAAAAAATCCTAGCAGAGTGATTCATCACAGCTACCTCCACATATTTCCCTTATGTATCCTCCTAACTAAGTTATCATGTATTCAGTTGGAGATTGAGTTCACTTCAATAATTTAAATCATGTTAGTAATATATGTTTTGTATATTACAATCCATCTGGCTTTGAAAAGTTTTGACCACGAATATTGTGTAAAGAGTGTGTTACCACCTAAGTTGTACTTAGTGGTTTTTTATCAAGTGATCCTAGTGAACCGGACAAGCATAACTTGTTCGGACTTCCGAAGACCTTCAAAATTGCTTATGGGATGTGATTTTTGTACTATATCACATGTTCATACCCCATGGGGGGAATTCTAATAAATTTTCTAGCATGATAGTGTATGTAGAAGACTCGGTCTCTTAGACTTTATTTGTCAATATGATCAGCCCATGGTGTTTTTCCCTTGGTTATTATTGGTTGTTGAATAAACGACTGATAATTTCTGAGTTTTTCACTCAATACCTCCAAAGTTGGGGTGGTCGGCTTGGCATTTAGGCCTATTGAGGTTATTAGAGTCTATGTGCTAATGTATAAACATGCTAGGCATCATGGTTGAGTCATATGAACATGTCTAAGTCCCCCTAGGTTTTTTCATTTTTTTTTTATTTTTTCAATGTTTTTATTAAATTTTAATTTTTCCAAAAAGTTAGGCTATTTTTTAATAGTTTAAATGAAAAAATTGGTTTTGTAATAAAAATGGGCCAAATAATCAGTTTCAGTCATGTAGGTGCTCATTTTCAAGCTAAGAGCACCATGTAAACCCACGGACCCACTTTTTTCAGGTTTTTGAGTGATTTTCCATGACTCAAGTCAGAAAAACCCAAAAAATCAATTATTGATTATTTTAATTAATAAATTGATGAATAATGGAGCAAATCCAAAATCTTAGATCAGTGGATTCTCAGCCGATTTGATTGGAATCAGTCAGATCTGAACCAAATTGACTGGATCTAACAAATCCTTGACTGAAGGAGGTGATCTGGACATATCTAGAGTTGATCTTCAGCATCCTTTATGGGTAATTGTGCCCTCTCTCTCTCCTCCACGCATGTGGGCTCTCCTGGAAGCTCTGTGGATTGATGTGTCAGTCTCTGGGTTGATGTGTCAGCTCAATCAACCCTCGGATTAACAAGTAGGCTCATTTCAGCTTCAGATCAGCATTGATGGACTCTCCTTCAGCTGCAGTGGTCTATCTCCTTGGGATTTGCACCCCCCCCCGAAGCTGGATCTCCTATTTTTTATATAAATAAAGCTCAGGCTGCCTCTTCCAAGCTAGTGAGAGTTGGATTGAGGAGTTTTTTCCATTGTAATACTGCTATATTTTTATTGTGAATAAAGAAGCTTTGGAGGCTATACCATGTAGTGCATGTTTCATTGGTGTTGGGTAAAATTATTACTACTTAATTTACCTTCAATTTAATTATCGACCGGGATACGTATACTTCGAGCTGCTACACTATATGTGCAGGGCAAAATGGTTTCAAGCTCATGCCAGTGGTAACTTTCATATACTCATATACAAATGTAATTCCTAAAATGAATTATTCTACTGAACGGCCAAGACCTAATTTAAGAAAAGAAGTCAATCCTTTAAGTGTTGCTTGCAATCACAAGATTTACCAAAATAGTTTCAAATCATGCTCAATGTTAACCTATTTCCAAAAGAACATCCAGGCAATCAAGTATCTTCAATGAAGGAAACCCTACTACTAAAGAGATCTTCAAATTTGCCTATAGAAAAAGCAGTCTTTAATCAATCTTTTAATATCTCACTCAACTCCACTCATAACTTCTACAACTCTGCCTATACATGCTAGACTTCTCAAACTGCTTTCACCTCCAAATGGAAATCTGTCACACATCTAACTGATCTTTCACAAGCATTAAAAACTTGTAGATTATCGAACCTTACTTTGTACCAATGCTATCAAAACAACACTTGCTGCAATGAATTTACCTTTCGAGCAAGAAGCAATACTCTATGATCATAACAATGTATTGGAACTATTTAAACAAAACTCTGTTTTAATTCAATTCGAGTAGCTCACAATATTTAGCGCTAGGTTTGTGAATTCAATCTATAATGATAGTGGAGTGAATAACAAGAATCAAAATACACTATCAACTATCCATAAACTATAACTTCCTCTTACTGATTCATTCAACTTCCTTACACAACACATCTGATCATGCTAGCCTATGAACTCTGGAAATGCTAATCTACAAGCCCTATAAACTCTATAAATTCTTTAAACTCTTTAAAAATCCGTAAACTCTGTAAATTTTGGGAACTATGTAAACCATAACAATTCTATAAGCTGTGGAAATTCTGTCCAAAAACTTAACAATTCGATTCTTAATACTTTGACAGAAGAAAAAGGATTTGAATCCAACCTGCCTAGCCACTCTTTCTATTGGTTTCAAGCCTTTTATTCATTCAATCGAATATGCAAATAAAGATGAGATTGTCCCTAAACTAAATACCCTATCCCTATATACTCATTAACACAAACCGGTTTGTTTCCATACATTCTCTAATACTAACCAATCCAGTATAAACACACATCTATTTTCAATCCGGAACCTTGTCAAACTACTAGCATACACATACATAAAAGACAATATCAAATATCAAGAATAAACGATGTAAATTTGCTTACAGCAATGGAAGGAAGCGAGACTATACATAAGCAACGAAAGTTGAAGGAGTTGTCTGATAAATCATATGAACGTTATAAGCTCTACAACCTGTAACTCTGCAAACTCTTTAAGCTATAAAAATTCTGCAAATCCTTACAATGCTTAAAAGCTTTGCAAACCCCATAAATTATGAAAGCTCCTAGTTAAGAAGTCTAACCCTTCAATCCTCAATACCACAGCCTGATTTAGTTCTGAAGATGAAGGAAGAGAGAATTTAGATCGGCACATACAATAATTACCCAAGCTTGTTCACGCACATACAATAATGTAAACCAATCCAATGCAAGCATCAATACATATCTCCAACCATGAATCTATGAAATTTAACAACACACTGATATACAAAGAACAGTATCGAAACAAAATGATATGATTTTACTTATAGTAGTAAAGAGAAGAGAAAATTATACATAAACAACAAGAGTTGAAGGTGGGCCCGGCCTTCAACACCTCTAGATCTGAAATTGAAGCTTTAAGAAATAAAACGCAGCAATCAATTAATTGATTTGAAATCAGAGTTTTACAAGATATCCTCTCCCATCTCATCCTTCTAATACTTTATTTATACATGAATAGATGGATGAGATCCATTCCAAAAATCAGAAATTCGTGCAACCACCCAGAAAACAACCAACACCAAAATCTGGAAAAACCACGTCTGTTCCGGAAAGGATTTCTCCACATTCGTTTAGAAATTCTGAAAATTTCCCATGGCTAGGGGTAAACGGGGCCATTTATGAAGTGGGTTTTGAACCGTTTTGAATAATTCCCCACCGATTGCTCAAAAAAGGAGCTCGAAATCAGGTTCCTGATTAATGACGGGAATACCATTTCCAAATTGCTTGAGATTAGGGCCACGACTTCTGGAGGAAACAGAGCATTTGAATGATGACTGATAGCTCATAATACATATTGAAACGACCAAGCATAAAATCCATGTGTAATTTTGGACAAATGAATCCCCCAAATATCTGAACTAATCAATACATGCTCAGTGAGTGCCGGAACAGGTGTCGGATCGAGCAACCAGAAGAACAACTGCGTGGGAAACAAGAGTTTGACAATTGATCAACATTTAATCAAAAGCTAAAGTTTCAGTTATGAATTGAAACCCATCAAAATGATAAATAAAGTAATAAGAAATGTCAAGAATTCACCTGTTAAAGCATCTTGGAATGTTACCCTTGAAAACACATATTCAAGCACAAAACACAACAAAATAGAGTCAAATATACTTGATCCCATATAGCTTGAAACTAGGAATAGGGTGATAGACAAGCAAAAATAGGAGGTCATCAATTGGCTGCACAAACAGCAAGCCAAGATCCCAAGGAAAGCTTGTTTTCCTTGGTTCCTTTTTCACCTGTTTAGCTAGTTTTAACTTAATCTTTTTTGAGTTAAGGTAGGCTGATCCAAAGGTACTCTTAAAGTGCTTTTGGGCATATGTTATTATAACATGCTTGCTGGTTTTTAGCAGGTGTAACAGAAAAGAAAAGAAGTTGTTGTTTGAAGGTGGCCTCGGGAGCGTTCAAATCCCCCCAAGGGTCTCCCCTTTCAATAAAATTTAAAATTTTTGGAGAGTTGTAAGATCTTGGTTTCATCATGTATAAGGACCAAGAGGTTTCTTATAATCTCCCATCCATCCTGCTCGTTCCGGATCATCACGCAGGTTTGCATATTCTGAATAAGGTATCCTTACTTTGGCTGGTAACCAAAGACAAGGAAATTTTTTTTTATGTTAATAAAATACTTAGGTGGTTACATTGGATTTCTGATTACACTTAACCCTTGTTTATATCATGCTTAGAGTAGGAAAATAAGCTCCTTGAAAGAGAGTATTTACTTTTTGCATTTCTATTTTATACTTAGCTATAATAAAACTTTGCTTAGGTGGTTACATTGGATTTCTGATTACACTTAACCCTTTTTTATATCATGCTTAGAGTAGGAAAATAAGCTCCTTGAAAGAGAGCATTTACTTTCTGCATTTCTATTTTATACTTAGCTATAATAAAACTTTGCTTCTTTTAGTTAGTTACATTTATTTTGTTTAAATAAATCGGCTTAATGGTTCATGTGGTTTTTTATAAAACTTGTGCTACTGAGGTTTTTCTTGTCAAGTTGAGATGTTTTTACAGGGTATATAAACTAGAGATTGTGGTGTTCGTGTATCCTCTCCTTGCCTTAAAGACTAGATCGAGCACACGTCCCACAGTTGGAGCTAGAATGTTACCACCTAAGTTGTACTTTGTGGTTTTTTATCAAGTGAGCCTGGTGAACCGGACAAGCATAACTTGTTCGGACTTCATAACACCTTCAAAATTGCTTCTGGGAAGTGATTGTTGTACTATATCACATGTTCATACCCCATGGGGGGGATTGTAATAAATGTTCTAGCATGATAGTGTCTGTAAAAGACTCGGTCTCTTAGACTTTATTTGTCAATCTGATCATCCCAGGGTGTTTTTTCCCTTGGTTATTATTGGTTGTTGAATAAATGACTGATAATTTCTGAGTTTTTCACTCAATACCTCTAAAGTTGGGGTGGTCAGCTTGGCATTTAGGCCTATTGAGGTTATTAGAGTCTATGTGTCAATGTATAAACATGCTAGGAATCATGGTCGAGTCATATGAACATGTCTAAGTCCCCCCTAGGTTTTTTTATTTTTTTTTTATTTTTTTTAATTTTTTCAGTGTTTTTTATTAAATTTTAATTTTTCCAAAAGTTAGGCTATTTTTTAATAGTTTAAATCAAAAAATTGGTTTTGTAATAAAAGTGGGCCAAATAATCAGTTTCAGTCATGTAGGTGCTCATTTTCAAGCTAAGAGCACCATGTAAACCCATGGACCCACTTTTTTCAGGTTTTTGAGTGATTTTCCATCACTCAAGTCAGAAAAAACCCAAAAAATCAATTATTGATTATTTTAATTAATAAATTGATGAATAATGGAGCAAATCCAAAATCCTAGATCAGTGGATTCTCAACCGTTTGATTGAAATCAGTCAAATCTGAACCAGATTGACTGGATCTAATAAATCCTTGACTGAAGGAGGTGATCTAGACAGATCCAGAGTTGATCTTCAGCATCCTTTATGGGGAATTGTGCCCTCTCTCTCTCCTCCACACGTGTGGGCTCTCCTGGAAGCTCTGTGGATTGATGTGTCAATCTGTGGGTTGATGTGTCAGCTCAATCAACCCCCCGATTGACAAGTAGGCTCAGTTCAACTTCAGATCAACATTGATGGACTCTCCTTCAGCTGCAGTGGTCTGTCTCCTTGGGATTTGCGCCCCTTGGGCTAGATATCCTAGTTTTTATATAAATAAAGCTCAGGATGCCTCTTCCAAGCTAGTGAGAGTTGGATTGAGAAGTTGTTGCCATTGTAATACTACTATATTTTTATAGTGAATAAAGAAGCTTTGGAGGCTATACCGTGTAGTGCATGTGTTTGTGTGGATTCCCAGTATCATGCTGCTAATGTGGTAACTGCAATTTCTTTCCAATTTTTGTGCTGATTTTGTTTTTTGGCTTCAAGGACTCCGTTGAATCAAGTAAGGGTGTAAACTAGGCAAGTTAGATTACCTGCTCTTGTTTATCCATATTATGTATGCTCAAGAATTTCAGTTATGTGCTTAAATAAGATTATTTTTGCATGATCTTTCATTTTTGTTGCTTTATACATCTATATCCAAATCTCATGAGGTGTTATGTAGGCTTGTGTTATCTAGTTGCAGGTTCCCATTTGTACGAAGGCGTGGACCAAGATTGACGCCATTCCTTATCCAATAATCTCAAGACTCTGTCCCTCGGTGCTCCACAAAAGGGCCTCCTTTCAGCTTGTTCCATTCAAGCAACGAGCCGACCTTCTCTCCTCTTCTTCTCTTTTCTTTAAAATATCAATTTTCTTACCTGGTTACTGTGTTTGAAAGCTTTGTTATCATTTGTATCTGTTATATCAAAGAAAAAGTTACATAGATCTTCTATTTCAAAGCTCATAGTCTAGATCTCAATTCTGAAAAGTATCATTAAGCATTCTAGATCTAGCATATGAAAATTGTCCATTTTGCATGGCAAGTTAAAGAAAATCAGTAGGTTGCATGCTCTAGATTTACTTTTATGTTTTAAAAAGATTAAATCCAAAAATCAGTGCATATTTCATTGGCTGCACCAACAGCAAGCCAATATCCCAAGGAAATCTTGCTTTCCTTGGTTCCTTTTTCACATGTTTAGCTAGTTTTAACTTAATCTTTTTTGAGTTAAGGTAGGCTGATCCAAAGGTACTCTTAAAGTGTTTTTGGGCATATGTTATTATAACATGCTTGCTAGTTTTTAGCAAGTGTAACAGAAAAGAAAAGAAGCTAATGTTTGAAGGTGGCCTCGGGAGCGTTCAAATCCCCCAGGGGTCTCCCCTTTCACTAAAATTTAAAAATTTTGGAGAGATGTAAGGTCTTGGTTTCATCCTGTATAAGGACCAATAGGTTTCTGATATTGTAACCAATAATAATAAAATAAAATCTTTTTTGAGTAGGCTCTTTCGAACCCGCTCCCCATCCCCCCAGGGGGTATCTGCGTCCATTTCACTTTTTTTATTTTTTCCCTTTTTTCTGCTCTAGTTTAGTACTAACATGCAGCATTGTATACTTTGATATAATTTTGCATTATTCCATATTTTAATTTCAAAAGTAATCATACTACTTACCCCACGACTTCCCAATTGACCCGTAAGGGGAAAGAGATGCGTGGTAGGACTAATTAGAAAATCGGCGTTGTGTATCTTTGGTTCCTTTTTCATCAATTGTTTCGTTAGCCATAATAAAATTAACCCCTCCTTGATCCCCCGATTGAGATCCACTTCGATCGAAAGAGGTTCCTGGAGGGTTTTCTTTTTAACAAGAACGCCTATCTTAAATTTTACTAAAAATAACGAAGACTCTAGTGTGTATGCTCTGTACTTGGCTGCAGTTCGTCCAATCAGTCAAGCTACATCAAAAGCACTTGAGTGACTAGAATAATTAGGATTCACTCTCCCCAAATTGACAAACCATCAGGCAAAAATCCAACGCCTCGATCAAACCATTACGGTGGCAAAATACCCAAAGGAAGCGGGAACTCCTAAAAAGTGACCTCGGGGCACCGATATTTGTTACACCTTTGGGTGCATTATGAACAATAGCCTCAGAGACTCCATTCATCCCACATATTCCTTTCGAGTAGCCGTGACGATTTAGTTTTGGACATACTTCAAGTACCCCTTGGGTATATCTGGAGTCCCCTCGCCTAAGTTAAATTACTCATATTCTTACATTAATTTAAAATTAACCAAGATACAATTGCATAACATTCATTCCAGCACTTGCAAGCACTATTAATTATTTTTCGACTCCATTTTCAAGACACTGGTCAACTGTTTATTTCTTTCAATCTATATGTGATTGGGTGTCATTTTCGTGCTTACTTGTGATTATCTCATCATGTTATTTGTTGTTTACAATTGTTAAATCGAAATTCCTAAAAAACTTACTCTTTAATACCATCATCATACTAAATAATTTTTCCTTAGTAACTTAATACGGTGTACCCCCCTTGGCTTTGTTAGGAGTTGAGCCTAAACAAAGGAGTCAAGAACAAGGTGACAGCCTTGACTCAAGACTTGCCCCCAAGGACACACCGAGTGGCTTGAAATTTTCTACCACGTAACCCAGGTGTGTGAAAGGCGGCAACATAGCACTCAATTTGAACTTCTTAAATGATTGATTAGTTGTAACTTCAATAGGGTTGTTGTGCTTGACAAGATTTCCTTTGAGAAACACATAGGCGTGATTGATATTGAAAAAGGAACCCTTGCCACGGATAATGGTACCATGGTTTAATAATTCTTGAAATAGTTGGTCACACTTCTAATTTCTTCCTGGATATGATCATGTAGGTAAAAACATAATGATTATATGGTATGTTCTTGTGAGTTTCCAATCTGATGTCTTCCTTAAAAACTTGCGTCGTCATAAAATTTCCTTTGAGAAACTCATAAGTGTTATTGATGTTGATCTCTGATTTTTTTGCGTGCACTGGTATGTCCCCATTCTTCGACTAACCTTTGGCTTCCTTGGTAAAGAATGATGGATCTTTAAATATTCTTAACTTTGTGATCTTCTTCATTTGTTTCTTGAAATACTTTAGTTTTAGTGATTCATGATCACATTGAATTGCGACAACTTTAAAAGCATCTATATATTCATGATCGAAGAATCTTTTAGGTTTTTATTTTTTTCATCATCGTGACTCGGAACATTTCCACTTCATTTATTTCCATGATGATACTCCTATATTTTTGTTGTTTCACAGTTGTTACTAATATCATCTATATATTCATCATGATGATGTTGGATATCTTCATCCTCTTTACAATCGGTATTGATATCATGTTCCTTCATGCCAGACGCATCTATCTCTTTGTTTTTGTTATAGTTATTATCCGCTAGTACTTCTTTAGGTCTATTAATATGTTGAACTATATGTTTGTTTTCCTTATTGTCATTCATAACAACCTCTTTTGCATATTCATTTTGGTCTTCCATGTTTTGGTCTTCATGCATGTCCTTTTTATCTTTCTTTTCTCCGTGATTGTTATCTTCTTCCGTATTACATCCTTAGTATTGGTTTGGATCCCTGTAATGGCTTCTTATTTGTCCTTGTTCTGGAGTTTCGCTAGCCATTTTTAACGGTTTTGTAGTTGTGTAGACTAGACCATTCATGTGATTCTTTTGTGTTATTTGAATGAAACTACAACAAATTTCTAACATATATGTATGTTTATGGCTAGGTATTTCTTTTTGCATCTTGTATTTCGAATGGTGGTTCATTTCCAGCATATGTGTATGTTTATGTCTAGGCATTGTTTTTTGCATCTTGCATTTCAAATGGAGTTTCTTATCCTTTGTGGCATCTGATGACATGGATCTTCTATGGGGGGAGAATGTAAGGTGTCAAAATACATGGTTTTCATACTTCCTCTATTTTAGGTGTAGTAGTAGTTGTCTACTTCTCTCACTTGATACTTTGAATATCGTAAACTAAAACTTCATCATTTTCTCTCATCATTGGCTCGATTTGGGCAATAAATTCTTCGGGCTCTAATCTTGCTCCAAGTTCATCCTTGATTCCAACTTTGTCAATCGTTTCTTCATGGTTGGTTTCTTGTTTATTTTCATTTTCGCTTTCTTTTTCATGTTTTTGCTTCAAATGATTTTTTATCATTTCCTTCAAAATTATAAATTCTTCATATTTTTCCCACTATTTATTTATTTTCTCCACTCCTTCGGGATAATTATCTAGGGATGATGACATTTCCATCTTTGAAGATTTGAGAACTTAAAAATATTTAAAAAAGAAAAAGAAAAAAAAAACTAATAATAATAATTTACTTTTGGATCCATTTGTAAATCATTTTAGTATTTATATTACTTCCACTTAATATGTTTTCAAGTTTCTCCTATTATATTGTTTCCACTTAATTTAGTATTTTCCAAGCATTACGATTCTACACAAAATGGTTCTTGAATTTACAATTTTATTTCACCCAAATAAAACCAAGTGTTGGTTTTCTTTAAAACCATGTGTTGGTTTTCTTTAAAACCATGTGTTGTTTTTGTACTTCTTTTGTCTTTTTTGTCTCTCTTTATTTTTACTTTCCTTTTATTCTTTTTTTCTCCTTTTACTTTCATTTTATTATAACAACATATGGAGAATGAAAGAGTGAGAATGATTGCCTAAGGAAGAGATGAGAGTGTGGGAGAGCCTTAATCTCTGATACCACTTGTAAGATGAAAAGTATTATATTTTTGGTATATTTGATAATATTTATTGAAATTATGAATTGATTATGAGAATAATACAAATGGGGTATATACATACACCAATATGTGATAAGTCGTGATCTTTATTAAGTGATCATGACTTATCATATTTAAACTAATTATATAAATTAAACCTAATATATAATGATTTAAATATTGTTAATATATTTTTTTGGTATATTACAACCAAACCATTCATTAACATTGAGAGGCCTATTTCGGTAGGTTCGGTAGGTTAGCAGGAAGGAGGAGACTTGTATTAGACCACAAGACAGCCTCTTCTCACAATTGAAACAACCTTAGCATCAAAGGATACAAATGAAGATACGCTCATTTCAAACTATATGCAAAATATGTAGCCCAATTTTGTCAAAAATAAGGAATACAATGGCAAATAAGAAGATGAACAATCTAAAAATTCTATTGATTTAAAATATATTTCTTTGCAATATTTACTCACTACATAAAATAAATAAACTTCCAGTTAAAATAGTCAAAAAATTTCCAAGTAAAACTCTAAAAATTAGCAAGAATTTAAGTGTTGTTAAAGAGTGGCAATTGTGAGAAGCTCTAACAAAACATAGTTTAGTTTCTGTTTGGCATCACAAGGACATGGAAAGAATACAACTAGACATTTCTAAACACCACATTTACATCAAAGATGACTCTTCACCCATTAAACAACCCCAAAGAAGAATGAACCCTACGTTAAAATACATAGTCAAAACATAATTGTAAGAGCTCCTATATGCATGATTCATATATCCTAAGTGGGTATCACCTTTGGTTATAATGCCCAAGAAGAATGTAAAATGGGTAATATGTGTAGATTATGGAGAGCTCAATAATGCCACAATAAAATACCACTTTTCCTTACCTTTCATTGGCCAAGTCTTAGATGCCTTGGTAGGTAAAAATTGCTTTTACTTTTTAGATGGATTTAAGTGGACATAATCAAATACAAATTGGCCATGGTGACCAAGACAAAACCACTTTTACAAGGTCCTTCCATTTTGTTTATGTAATTCTATTGCAACCTTCCAACTAATTGTTCTCATTATATATATGCAAACTTAGTACATGCCAACATATAAATCTACATGGATGACATCACTCCCTAAGAGAATTCATTCCAAAAATCCTTGACGAATCAAAAAAATGTTATGAACTTAAACAATAAACAATACAAACTTAATAATCATTAATTAACAATAACTACAATTAAACTTAAGAGGACACAACTCCTCCCAATAAGTGCCCAACCCATATAAATAGTGGGCCATCAATTGGAAAATATTCATCTCATTATCATATTTACTCAATTATGCATTTTCACAGCATAATTTTCATAGGAAAAGAAATGTTCTTCCACTTCATCTAGTATTATAGTTGGTTTTGACATCATATGCCCTCTCAATCCTCAATCAGCCACACACCTCCCTTGCATATCTCCCTTCCCAAGCACCTCCTTCACTGTTGCATTTCCCATAACTCTTACTCATATTCCCTAATTCCCCCACACACACTCTTGTATCCTCCCGAGTCCGTTATCTCCCCCCTCCGCATCTCCACATTCTCTCATCTATGTTTCCCATCCCATGACACACCATCTCATTCCCCAATGCATCTACACTCTCGCACCACCTTCCACTCCTCTCCTCTATCACCAACATGCTCCCTCCACTCACTTCCTGCCTTACATACACTCCCCCATCTTCCTGCTCACCCCTCCATCTCCACATAGCAACCTGCTTCCTATTTCTCCCCACATGCCATCTTCCCTCTTACACCATACACAATAGCCATATGCCATATTCCCACTACCTGCACACTATCACCCCCCCAAATCCACATTCGCTCATCCCTTCCTCTTGTAGGAAACCCTACTACTCACCCATTCGCCCACCCCTTTCTCTTACATAAAGCTCCATGTGCCCCTACCATCTCCACGTGCCATAACATCCCTCCTTTGCATGTGCCTTCCATCTTTCAACTTTCGATCCTTCCACTTTAAAACACTAGATCGGTCAATCCATTTAAAAAAATAATTATAATAAAACAAAAATATACTATAATAATAATAATTACTATAATATGTATGTTTTATTATTATTAAAATGTTTATTATTAATAATAATAAATATAATTAAATAATATTATTATTATTAAAAAATGCATTGTTATATTTAAAATTTAGCCTTCATCTAAAAATAAAGAAATTTGGTCTAGGCAAACCTCCCCTATACAAGATCCAAGTCAAAGATGAATGACAAAGTGGATAAATTGGAAAAAAGCCAAGCCCGAAATTCGAAAACTCTCAAAAGTCTAAACTCGAGATTAGAGAAAATTGAATCCAATCTACAGGAAGGAGATAAATAATTGACAAGGGGTGTAAGAGATGAGGTTGTATCTTGGGAAATGAGTAAGGTGAGAGCAGAAATAAACACCAACATGAAATAATGATTTGAATAAATCATGAAATTCATCAGGGATAAATAAATCTGCATCAATATCGATTCACCAAAAATAAACCAGTCATATACAACTAATTTCTTCAAAATGGAAATTCCACAAGGTCATACAAATTACAATATATTTTTGAGACTTAATTCCAACCAATCGTACTCAAGTTCAATGTAAGCAATGAATGGTTATCTAATAACGACCAAGCTAGAGATACAAAGTTCGGTGGTGAGACAAAATAAAACATGGCATGGATCAATAAAGCAAAATAATATTTTTGCATACATAAAATCCAATCTGACGATGAGAAGATAAAATATGCATCAATGCAACTTAAAGGCCACGCATACAATTGGTATATGTGGTGGAACGTTACCACTAAGGTGTACTCCTATAACTGGGATATGTTAAAAAATGACTTCTTTAGAAGATTTCAAGATGTGACCGAGAAAGATTTTTTCGCAAAGATCACCATATTACAACAAAAAGGTGATGTGGAGGAGTACACATATAAATGGGAGGCCCTAACTACACGAGTATACGAGTTAACAAATTATTAATGACTCTAGTCATATGTACATGGGATAAAACCATACAGGAAAGATGAGTCAGAATTACATGATATATCAAATTTGTATAAGGCTAGGCATAAAGCAAGATTTATTGAATAAAAGTTTAAAAATTCATGGCAGAAAAATCTTGACAAGATTTATTTCGACAAAAAGAGACAAAATGCAGATATTGCGGAGACAACTAGTCACCAAGATATCAGTGCAACAATTCCTAATCATACGGATATCAAGCTAAAAAAGAATTAGACACATTCATCAGTCATCACGACAATGACAAACAAACAAAAAAACTTGTCTTCGATGTGGCTAAAAATAGATCTCATGTCATAAATGTGCGTCTAGTTATACATCTCATTGCAAAATTATAGATGGGAAGGAAGTGCGGGTATCTATTGCAGAAGATACATATGATTCTGAATTGGGTATAAACTCACCTAAGGTATTGATAGCAACAATCACATGCATCCAACAAATTGGTAAAGAAAAAGGTTCAACGAAACCTAATAAGGTTGCCACCCAAAAACAAGTAACTCAGTTACTTACAGAGAAATATACTCCACCCCATTTAAGAAATTCTAACAACACTGAGGGTGAACAACTCTCATCTTATGCGACAATATCAGAAAATATAGGACCTAAGAGGTTACAATTTACATGAACTATTAAAAATAAAGACATCACAATTCTAGTTTATTTTGGAAGTACACATAATTTGGTGGATATAAAAAGGGCAAAAGAACTTAATCTTTTTGTATACCCTGTGAAGAATCTCACAGTCTCGACTATCAATGATCGACATGTAAAAGAAATAGGGAAAGGCCATAAGGTGCCTTTTCAAATACAATACTTAAATCTACACCTCAATTGTTATTCCTTGCCACTCAAAGGAGTAGATATGGTGCTAGGAGTTGAATGACTAATATAGTTGGGCACCTACACTACCAACTTACAAGAACAATATGTGGAATTCAGATGGAATGGAAGTACTTACAAGTTGTATGGATTAAGAATCTCGTTGCTCAAGCTTAAGGAATTACAACACAAAAGAGGTCCAAGTACGTATCAGGATAAAAGGAATCAATCTAGATTGCGTATCTCAAGTCATCGCTTCAACACAAATCCAGATTAAAGATGATATCAACAAAATTAGCTTTGAGGATGAATCTTCCTTTAAAGGGGGTGGCAATGTTATGAACATAAATAATAAATAATACAAAATTAATAATCATAAATTAATAATAACTACAATTAAACTTAAGAGGATGCGACTCCTCCCAATAAGTGCCCAACCCATATAAATAGCGGGCCATCAATTGTAAAATATTCATCTCATTATCATATTTACTCAATTATATATTTTTACGACATAATTGTCATAGAATATGAATTGTTCTTCCACTTTAAAAAGTGTGTTAAAAAAGTTCCAACTGATGACTTTATCATTGGGCAATGGAAAAAGCAACATGCTCATGAATGAAAGCATAGTCTTGGGCCATCACATCTCTCCTAGGGGTTTTGAAGTATATCCATCCAAATCAAATCATAGCCAACATCATCCCATACCTCAAATACAAAAAAAATGTGAGAATTTTTTTGGTCATGTAGGCTACTACAAGAGGGTTATCAAAGATGTTAGCAAATTGGCATCTCCCTTATATATCCTTCTATCCAAAGATGCAGAATTATGTTGGTTAGAAGATTGTAAAAAATTATTTGATAACATCAATGGAAATATTATCTCAATCAATGTTTCACAAAGTCCCAAATGGGACATCTGTTTCGCATACACAAAGATGCATCTATTAATGCACTATAGGCATTTTAAGGGAAACAAGAGTCCAAGGAACCATTTGCAATTTATTTTATCAACAAAAACCCATATAAAGCAAAGCTTAATTATATTACCAATAAAAAATAACTTATTAATATTGTTGTTGATGCCTGGAAAATTCCCAGGTACCGACAGTAGGGATTCTCCCCAGCAAGCGATCCCAACTAGGTTGCTCATCATTTGGTCTAGGGAACCCGTCCGGTAGTGGTCCGACTACCATAGAATTAGAGTGTTTAAAGTTTGTTTTACCGATTGTGGCTCGGTCCACCGTTTATGTGATTTTATGTTTTAGGATGAAATTCAAGTGCCTAAACTAAATGGAAGTGATTGATACATAAGAACCTCCGAAGAGCTGCGCAGGTTCTTACCTCTCGCCTTACCTAAATAATTGCTTCTCAATCACTTCTAACTTAGGCAAAACTAGTCTAATCTATTCTACCTATCCCTAAGGGGAGCAAAATTTGTATCTAATTGAGTAATGCACTATAATGTTGCATATCGAATCCTACAAGTAGTTGTTCAAATTATACATACATAATCACAGTAGAAAATATAAACAAAGATAACTTTGTAATGTTAAAACATTCATTACTCATTATATGCACAAGATTTCTAACAAAAAGTAAAATCATTCATCACTACAGAAATAATTCAGTAAGTTAGAACAATCTCACAGTTGCATAGTAGCTAAATAAGAAGTAGTTCAGCATTAGCAATCCAAACAATCCATTTGAAACTTGTACAGTCCTTCCTCCAGCAAAATTGGTTCTCCTTTATTCATAAAAGAAATAATTCTTCATACAAATAACTAGACATGTATGCACTAGTTAAAAGTCCTTCTAAATTATCCTCTACTCCTATTTATAAACTTTTACAAATGACTCTTTGACTACCCTTAGCCTTTTGGACTTCCTTGACCTCTCGACTTCAAAAATTCGTCCTCTAATGTCTTGGACTAGGAAAAAGGAAATAAGAATAAATAATTTACATAAAATGCCACATGTAGATAAGACAAAAACTCAAGATGGACCAGCTGGTCTTCTAATGAATTCACCCCATGCATCAGCTTTTGCAGCAATAGTTTTGTAGTCTAAAGGCTCTACTAACCCTAAATGCCCCCAAACGTCATTTCATCAAACCTCCAAACACTAAAAAATGAAAATATAAGGGTTCAGGCGTACATGACAAACGTTGTCGAGGGTACAGTGCTTGAGGAATCAATCCTTGAGCTCTAGGTGGCAATCGACGACTGGACGCGTGTTGGCAAGGGGTTGGGGTAAGTTGCGCAGCATTGCGGATGTTGCGCAAGCTCAGAAGACACCGTGCAAGACGAAGATAGCGCAATAGGCGGAAGATAGACTACTTTTTATTATTTTGTGTCACTTTTTGTACTTGTTGACCATTTTTTGTGGATATTGGTCATTAGTCAGTGAAATCAATTAGGAGTTAGTTAGAAGTGGACCATGAATGTAAAGACGCAAACCTATATATAGAAGAAGAATTGTGAATGTAATTAGGAATCAAGGAGAAATCAGAGAGAACAAGTTTGTAGAGATCAAGTTGATCATTGACATCTGAGGCATAAGTCTGGAGATGAATTGTTATCTGTTTTGATATGTGGTTGATTACACAGAAGTAATATTACAAGACGGATGTTGACCTGAATCATTGTTATCTTCTTTTATCTTTTTCCGTCTTTTTGTTCCTGTAAATTCGATGATGAATGCTAAGTGAATCTGAAATATGGAACTATGATGGGATGTTTACTATTTATGAATGATGTCATCTTTTAGATTTCTTTTCGCATAGGTAGATCTATTACAGTTATGAATGAATGATGCACAATGATGAATGGTTCTGTTGATCTGATCCGATCATTAAGCTGATGAATAATCAATGCCCTAATCCTCTTCTATACTACGGAAACTTGGTTTCATCAGCCCTCCCTTGAACATCTCAGGTGAGTCTTCATCTGCTCTGCGGGTGTTGTTGGACATGGTAAAACCTGTTTGGGCCGATGCTCAGGGAGATCGTGGTGAGTCGAGTGTCGACAAAGTGGGACCCTTGTCGACTAGGTTTTGTTGGTTGAGGTTTGAGCCAACAAATGGTTCAGTTGTCGGGACCTTGTTGCGACTGAGAGGAGGGAATGTGGCATCCGACGCGATTAGAAACTCAAGAGTGGATGTGGCATCTAACGCGACCAAAAATTCAAGATTGGTTCGATCAGAAGTTGCGACAATTTCTTGGATTGACAACAGACAAGTGGTTGGAAATTTACATACACGACAGTCCTCATGAGTATTTTTTTTGTGAGTTTCCGATCATAATGTACGAGTGGTTGGCATAGTTCACATACAAGAAGAAAATTTTCCAAGGAGGAGAACCAACATCCTGGACCCCTGAATTGATCCAAGAGCTGCAAGAGACTGACAACAGAGCGTCGCTAGCTGTTGAGGTCTGGTTGGATAGTATCCTCAAAGGATATATCACTGAGTTCGCAATCGACACTACTGAGTCTTACAGGGAAATAGAAAGGGAATTCTTCAATAGACCCAGAGGTAGGTTCCTATTATCGCTCCAATTGTCAATTTAAATGCTTGTCTGTGAAAAGGGTCTACTGAAGATGCACCTAGACTAGTAGAACTCTAGTGTGCGGAGGCGGTGGATACCACGACTAAGGGGGGAGATGAATGGGAAGATAAGGGGTAGATGGGTACAAGTTTTGATGAGACTTTCAGAGAAGTCAAGGAAGAAAGTGGTTGTACGAGGGGAGGAGTAAGGTTTCAACAAGAGAAGAGGCAGAGGAAAGGGGAAGGTCCTGCTGCGATCGATACGTAAGACCACGAAGGACAACCACACGAGACGAAGCGACCCTACAGTGACGAAGAGGACGAACAAACCCAGACTACGCCCAGGACAGCAGCAAGATCAAACCCCAGCAGCACCGTGCCCACACCTCTATGCACTACTTCAAACTCCAGGAGAACCACAAATTCCACGTCAACTTGCCTGACGTGTCAACAAAAATCTAGTAGTAGGTCATCATCTGTAGGAAGAAGGCCCAGGAGGGCGGGAGACGACACAAAGTTACCTTTGTTTCACAGGAATGAGACGGACGATCCCGAGCAGTATTGGTTTCTCTGCGAGGCAGTATGAACTATTATACAAGCCATAAATGATGATGTCAAGAAGGGCCAACTAGAGACTACTCTGCGGGGTCATGCGCTAGATTGGTACATGAAATTTATATAGGTTCCTACGGGGACCCCTACAAAAACATTAGATGAAGTTCAAAAGGGAATGATCGAATAATTCCAGAAGCCTAAATCGGAGGCGCAATGCATTACCGAGTTGAAAGAGATCAAGCAGTTTTTGAATGAGACTGTTTGGGACTTCAATCAAAGATTTAAGACATTGATGGCACGAGTCAGCTTTGATATGAGCGATGTTCAGCATAAAGAGTGGTTTATCGTAGCCTTGGTACCTCATATTCGATAACCACTGATGCAGCAGAGGATCGCAACACAGAGAGAGGATCTCAAGATTGCGATGAAGTTAGAAGCTTCACCTGTTGGAGAGAATGCAGTTGATATGAATCAAATCTAGGCGCAACTGGCAAATTTGACGCTTCAATTACAAGACATCAAGAAGGAGAAAGAGGATCGCGATGATCTTTGGTGCACTTGGTGTCATGCAGATGGACACACCAAAGATAACTGCCCCAGTTTTCGAAATTATTTGGTCTCAGGAGCGCTAAACCCATTAATTTGTGGCAGTGTACCATGGTGTCACATATGTCAAGTCTATGGGCACCGACACGAAGAGTGTAGCTACATGCAGAAGATAGTGTCAAAACCAGCCAACCTATATTGTTTCTTTTGTAGATCGGTGGGGCATGAAGACAAAGATTGTCGTGCATATGATCTGCTTCAGGAAAGGACATATGATTCATACCTTACGAAGGGTGAAGATCATCGTGCAATACATCAACCACAATCGCAGCCTCGGGGGTGGTAAACTCTCGACCACAACCGCAATATACACCACTTCCATAGATGCAATTTACACCATTGCAACCACAGCCACAATTTGCGCCACAACCGCAGTGCAATCAAATGGTGATGCCTCAGCTACAGCCGCAACTGGTGTTCAAGTTGTACATTATGTTCAGCAGCAGCCGAATCCCCTGCTACAACAGATGGCTCAGCCGCAGTATCAGTAGCAGGGAGGGTTTCACGGAGGATTCCGAGGAAGACGTCAAGGCTCGATCTAGTGCTACAACTAAGGGGTATTTGGGCATTACCAAAGGGACTTCCCACACTTGCAGTGTTCATGTACAAATTGCACGACGATCAATCATACTATCGAAAACTACCCATAGCTAATCGCAAGATAGCAAGTTGGGAACGTTCCTTAGTTGCAGAGCCAGAATCTGGTACAGACTCAAAATCAACTGCAAAACCAAAACCAGTTGCAAAACCAGATTTAGAATCAAGTTCCACTCCAGAACTAGACTATGAATCAACCGATGAACCCTCTATTGAACTAGAATCTGCCGATGACTCAAAATCCACCAATGAACCAGAATCAAGGGTCGATAGTTGCAACGATCTCAGCAGATCCCAGAACAGAGGCTGTTGATGTTGCCGTTGTCACCCACGTAGGAACCACAACAAGAGAGGATGGGCCCCACCTGCATATTCATTTGACTGGACAAAAGAATGCGTCGTTTGATATCGCAACGAAAAATGAGACATTTTTTGGAGCCTAAGATGTGATCAGAAGAAATCTTGGTAAGTCACCTGTCTATGAAATGCCTTCTGCTTTTGATTCTTCACTAGAGGCAGGACCATCGCGGCAGCTTGGTACCTTGTAACACTTCTTTGAGAGTTGCTTATCACTTGCAAGATATCCATATGCTTTAGCCAAGATTGAAAATTTGTCGCACCGCCCAGGTAAGGGACGGAAGGAGTCTGCGGTTAACTCTTTACACAAGAAAAAGATAGGTAAGGAGATGGGTATGAATATTCAGATTGAATACTATGAAGTTGACTTGGTCATTTTTTATCTGGGCTCTGATGTGAACATCTTAATAAAGCAGACCTGGTAGAAGATGGGGAGGCCGACATTGGGTTGGTCCCCGGTGCAACTGTGATTGGCTAATCAAGCTAAAGTGCAACCAATCAGATGAGTATCCAACCTGGTTGTGGAAGTTGAAGGAATGAAAACTTATGCCGACTTTGATGTGATTGAAGTTGTTAATGGTGAAGGCTCCTATCCTGCATTGTTGGGGGTTGGATGGGCCAAGGATAGTATGGTAGTCATTAACTTCAAGAAGCGGATGATGACTTTTGAGAACCAAGACATTAGGGTCATCGCGTCTATGGATCCCAACGAAAGAATACAATACATTGAACCGTTTAAGGATGAAGTTGTCAGGGGATGGGATCACGTTTACAACATCTCTGAAGATTATATCCACCCAACTGCTGATGGCGAACTTGGGTGGCGTAGCGCTATTTCTGCATCTTCTAATTTTGAGGATGCGCTAGAAAATTGGCAAAACCGTATGCATGAGGTGTCATTTAGGAAGTGCGGTTTGATCACTCAATCGTTGCACCATGTCACGACTAAGATTGTAGAATTTATGGCTTATGAAAGGCTGCCTAAACTTTCTGCGTTCCAAATGGAATTTGAAGAAAAGTTCTCAGAACCACAACGATTGTTGGCAATGGAGGAATCATTGAAGGCTGCTCCAGCAAACTGGTGGGAGACTCATAGAAAGACAATTACTGGATGGGTGCGGTGTCGACAGTTGATGACCATTCGTTTTGGAAACATAGAGGTGTATCCCACTGGGAAGTATGATGGACGGAATGACCCCAACGACCATTTGATGGAATACCAAACATTGTGGGCATCACGGCCAAAGGATGAATGGGTCCATGCATTTATTCACACCTTGGATGAAATGCCAAGATCATGGTACATATCAGCGAAGCTGCATAGGGAAATAACCACTTGGAAGGACCTGACTGTTTGCTTTGCATAGAATTTTAGTTTTGCAGATGCTAATCTTGATGTCAACAATGCACTTCAGATTATTCAGGACGTGGTTTTCAAAGTTTTACCAGTCGCATATCCCATGGAACCACATGCACATTGCCACATGCAATCGATGATGGAATGTTATAATGTATCTGGTGAACCTGAAGATGACGATGAGCTACGAAATATATATATTATGAAGACAGAAGGGAGTAGGGATGTTGTAGCACCAGATGTACCGACTGATCCCATGAGTCATCCACTAAAGATCAAAAAGGTTAACATTGGGATGGAAGAGAACCCAAAATTTGCAAGTGTTGGGGACTATTGGGATGAGGAGACCATGGAAAAAATCACAGACCTACTACATGAATTTCAAGATCTCTTTCCAACAAAGTTCTCAGAAATGAAGGGGATATTGGGTGATCTAGGAGAGATGAAGATTCCATTCAATCCAGACATGAAACCAGTAAGATAGAGGTCGTATCGCCTAAATATATGATACAAAGAAAGAGTTAAGGCTAAACTTGACTGGATGTTAGACGCTGGAATCATTGAGCCAGTGGAAGAATCATAATGGATCAGTCCCATGGTGGTCAAAGACAAGAAAATGGGTGAAGTTCGGATTTGTGTCGACTTAAGAAAATTGAATGATGCCTGTATGCATGACCCATTTTCGATGCCATTCACAAATGAAGTACTCGAAGGAGTAGGCATTCAAGATATGTACTTTTTTACAGATGGATTTTCTGGTTATCACCAGATCAGAATCGCCAAGGAGGATCGACATAAAACAACATTTGTCACTGACTGGGGCTGCTTCCAATACACAGTGATGCCTTTTGGGCTGAAGAATGCGCTTACAATCTTTTCTCGAGTTGTTGTCATGACATTTAAATATTTCATTCAGAAGTTCCTACAGGGGTATATGGATGATTGGACAGTGTATGGTCCAATCAAGGATCATTTGGCCAACCTTTGATTGATGCCAGAAAGGTGTCGACAACATCAGATCACTCTGAACTCCAAGAAGTGCATTTTTTGCTCACCATTCGGGATATTGTTGGGTCACATTGTGTGCAAACAAGGATTATTGGTTGATCCTGCAAAAATAACGCTCATTTTGAGCTTGCCACCGCCGACAAATGTGAAGATGCTTCGGGCGACACTAGGGCACACTGTGTACTATCGCAAATTCATTAGAGGATATGTTGCAATTACTGCCCCTATGAGAAACTACTGAAGAAATATGTTGTCTTTATATGTAGTCTAGAATGTCAAGGTAGCTTCGACATGCTGAAGGCCAAGATGGCTTCGGCGCCAATACTTGTGTTCCCTGATTGGAACAAAGAGTTCCATGTACATGTTGATGCCTCTTCCGTTGCGCTAGGAGTAGTGCTCACGCAACCAAGTGAAGGAGACCTAGATCACTCGATTGCTTTTGCTAGTCAAAAGTTGTCATTTGCCGAGAGGAACTACATGACCACAGTGTGCGAAGGTCTGGAAATGGTATATGTGCTGCAAAAATTCAGACATTACCTTTTAGGTGGTCATTTCAAAATGTTTATTGACCATTCTGCGTTGAAGTATCTGGTCAATAAGCCTCGGTTGGGGGGGAATATATGTCGATGGTTGCTTCTCTTTCAGGAGTTTTATTTTGAAATAATTGTGAAGTCGGGTCGCTTGAATGCTGGCCCTGATCACTTGTCAAGAATCGAGACGGGCGAGGAGCCTACTAATATTGAAGATGGACTGCTTGATGCGCAGTTGTTCCGAGTTGACATGGAAGATGACCATTATGCTCCAATAATCCAGTTTTTGGAAACATGATTCGCACCAGAAGAACTTTCCACAAGTCAAAGGAAGTAGTTGGTGGTTAAAGCTTCTAATTATCAGTTGATTTTTGGACACTTGTTATAAGCTGGGACTAGATGAAATTTTATGGCAATGTGTCCTACCCCACGAGCAAGGAGAAATCTTAGCTGAAGGTCATGCGGGAATAGTTAGGGGACACTATGGCGGGTACGCAAGGACAAGGAAGGTGCTTTGCGCAGGTCTCTAGTGGCCTATGTTACACAATGATTCGACAGATTATGCATAGACCTGCGACGTCTGTCAACGCACTAGGAAACCATCGCGACGAGATGAGATGTTGCTAGTGCAGCCGGTAACTTTGCAACCTTTTGATAAATGGGATGTGTATTTTGTGGGTCCAATCAACCCACCTAGGAAAAGAATTGGTGCACGATACATAATCACAACAACTGACTACTTGATAAGATGGGTGGAGGCTGCACCAGTTGTGAATTGCACTGTTGCAACAACAACAAGATTTCTATTTGATAACATTGTGACACGGTTCGAATGCCCAAGGATATTGATGAGTGACTAAGGCAGCCATCTTATCAATCATACAGTAAGAGTGATGACAGAGGAGCTGTAGATACAGCATAAGAAAAGTACACCATATCATCCGCAAGCGAACGGGACACTCGAAGCATTCAACAAAATATTGGAGCATGCACTTACAAAGGTATGTAATGCTAATCGAGACGATTGGGATTTGAAGATTATAGTCGTGTTGTGGGCATATCGCACCACCTGCAAAAGATTGACGGGGCAAACACCGTTCAAATTGGTATATGGGAAAGAAGCAGTCATGCCTATGGAATACATTGTTCTCAGTATGCGCATTGCAACAACGACATGCATGGATGATGGTGTAGCATTAGAAGAGCGCACAGTGCAGTTGATACATCTTGAAGAAGATCATTTTATTGCAAGGTTCCATCAGCGCATTGAGAAGGATTGGCATGATCGCCATATTGTTAAAGGAGCAAGTCAGTATGTTGACTTGAACGACAGCTGACTAAATTAGAGATTAGGTCAGCCACCTAAGGTCGTGTTGGTTCACTGAACCGACATGTAGTTATTTTGTAACTGTTTTGTAATCATATATATTAGGCTGTTGAGCCAGATGAGAACTCGGTTCAGTTCTCTGTATTGTATGGACCCACTCTTGTTAATATAATCTGTTATTTCCTCCACTTGTTCTTATCTCTTGTCTCTGTTATGTATGTATGTTTTGGTATGTATTATTGGTAACCTTATGTGATCTGTGAGATTACAACATTGGTTTCGTTGCTGGTAGTACATATCTGAAATGTATGCAAACATATGATATCATAACAGGAGATTAAGGACTGGTGGGAACATAAAGTTGCAAATTATTTGCAGAATTACGCATGAAGAAACAGATTGACGATCGCACAAGCAAAAGAAAGATTCTTTACAGAAACACATGAGAAGTTTGTAGAATCAATGCCCCAACTTCTGAAGAAACTCCTGGATAAAAAAGCCAGAAGGGACTAAACATCAACAGTTGCTAGAAAAACTGATCTGAGGGAGAAGAACAAACTTGTCGAAGTGGTTAGAAAAAATCGCCGACGACTTCTACGAAGAGCAAGTAGTAGAAGACAGAACTTCAGTGGAAATCGTCAAGGAGAAATTTTACACAGACCTCACCGAGCAATTTCTGTGTTCCTTACCGACCTTGTTGTTTAAGTTCCTGATCGAGAAGGGAGTGGGTCATATTGTCGAACCTCGTCCATCACTTCACGGACCGCCATTAAACTCTAACTGGGCAGAAAAGCAAAAGAGGTGGGAAAAATTCATTGCAAAAAGGGAGTGGAAATACTTCCTAAGCAAGTAGAACGAACTATCCGGGCTTTCTAAAGCGTCGGGTAGGATATGAGGGGGTAGCTGGGCATATGTCGGGCTAAAGTGGAGTGGATTCTAGTCGACTAGAAGCATATACCAATCACCAGTAATGAGAAGTCAACCAAAAGGGAAATCAAGAAGATAGTATCACACAAAGGTATGTCGGACATTCAGAAAATAGAGAGGTAAGAGAGACAACAAAGGATGAAAGAAAGAGGAGAAAGAGCCTTAGCGCTACACAGAGGAATGAGTACTAGGGCGACCGACCAAGAAATAAATCCGCCAGGGTCGGGTCATGACCGTCAAGAAGAAGGCGTGGAAGAAGAGGCGTCCCCTATGGAAGAAGAATTATGGATAGAGCAGCCAGAAGCTCTCCAATTAAGAGCTCCCCAAGAAGGAACAACTCTATCTCCGTTGAATCCGCGTACCTGGATACAAACTATTATCGAAGAGGACCTCTAACTAGGAGCTGGTGACTTTGGTATATGGAGCCGACTAGACGACGAGACATACACTGGAAGACACCTCATTATCTGTCGACCAGAAGAAGGAAATTGGGTTACCTTTCAAGCGGTACCCTCCAACCGAAGTATCCACTTACTTTTACCGACACATGAAGGAGCACCCCCCCTGCCAAATACAGCTTTGGAGGACACAGAACATTCAGAACTGTAGACAGGTAACTGCAGTTGGACATCAACAAAAGAAGTCGAAATCAACCTACTGTTGGTCGAAGATGAAACGACAAAAACAACCGACGGAGATGAAACTTCTGTCGATGATAGTTCTGCAGAGAGGAATAAGCAAATAACCCCACCACCCCCACCCCCACCTCCACCATCGCCACCTCCTGAAAGCAGCTACAGTGATTTCGACATGGGTCAAGGGTCAGCACACATTCCTCTATATGAGGGGGATGCGGACCCCAGATGACACTGGTTCATCTGTGAATTGACTTGGGAAGCTAAACAAGTTACGGATGAAGACAGGCAGATGACACAGTTCACCGGTGCCTTGAGGAAAAGGGCATTAACTTGGTATATGACCTTTACTGAAATACAACCTCGAGCAACCAAAGCCGAGATCAAAGCGCAATTTCTATCATTTTTCAAAACTCCAGATGCAAAACATCTGGCAGCGAAAAAACTAAAAAAAACATCGCATAATCCAGGAGAAACTGTCCGCGATTATGATAAGAGATGGAAATACCTTCTTAGCAAACTGGACTATGTTATAGATGAAAAATTATTAATCCAGTGGTTTCCTGTAGATTTATCACAGAAAATACGTCGACATATAACTCTAGATACATTCAAGACTTACGGAGATGCGCTTAGAAAAGCTCTCCAAGTAGAAATGGATGAGGACATACCTGCATACTCCACCGATCACATAATAGAAGAACAACTTGAGATCGTACAAAAGTCCTTAAAATAATTAAACCTCAAAAATCAGGATATCTGGTGCATGAAGTGCTCGATGGCCGGACACTCAAAAGACAACTGTCGACGAGAATACGGCCCACAGGACGTTCGATTCGTACAGACTAAATATTTTTGCGACATTTTCCAGGAGCATGGAGACCACTTGACAAAAGATTTCTCGTTCAACATGAAGAATGGCAAGGCATCTTGGTGTGCAATCTGTGAAACTAAAAATTGTAACACAGTCGACTGCCATTTGAACCTGAAGAACCGACAGAATTATCATGCAGTCTACCAGACCACTGCAGTTGCACAAAATAATGAGCAAAACAACTTACCAAACGATTAGAACAATCAGAGATATGAAGGTCGAAGATACGAGCGTCGGTATGATAATCGACATGGAGGCTATGGAGGTCGAGGTCGATTCTCTGGAAATCGAGACAATCGACCACGTCGACCCATCCAATGCTTTACATGTTATAAGGAGGGACATTGGTATGCAGACTGTCCATATAAAGACAGAACTGACCTCAAATTTTGTACTCATTGTGGAGTAGGGGATCACTCACTAGAGGATTGCCCTACCATGCTGGATAAAATAAATACAAAGAAAAATGTTAATGTCTTGTCGTGTGTGCAAAAAAATGATGTAATAAACACAAAGAATTTGCATATTGTAACCCAACAAGGGACAAAAACAGGAAGTGATAACTCAAGAATTAGCAAAATCAAAGAGAAAAATGTCTACCCTAATCCACTTAAAGAAAAACAAACATACAAAGAAGCAACAAATGTATTCAAAGGATTTGCACGACAGGAACAAGCTAATAACAATCGACATAACATAATAAAAGAATTAATACAGCTCGTACAAAATGACAACTTAGTATCTCAGTTCATCGATTTGCTATATGAAATAAACCACAACAACATTGAAAAACAAACAAATAATATCTGCAGTTTAAATGAAAAAGATAAAGGTGATGCCGACCCACTTGTCGACCTGGAAATTGAAGGATACCATGTCCGACAAGTAGTGCTCGACTTTGGATCACAAGTAAACATCATGGCTCGTGACACTTGGGAACAAATGGGCAGACCTTGACTATATGAGTCAGGAATATACCTCAAACTAGCCGACCAAGGCCTAATTGAAACTCTTGGAGTCTGGAAAAATGTTGATACAACTATAAAAGGAATCTCGACCAAAGTCGACTTCGAAATCATTGACCCTAAGGAAGGATCCAGTTCCTTCCCATCGTTAGTAGGTCAACCTTGGGGTAGAAAGATGAAAGCATCGATATCCCTGAACAAAGAGAGAATCAAATTAAAAGGAAATGGACAAAAGGTCATTGTACCTATTCATCCATCCCAAGGAGAACCATAGATAAAACCTATCGACGAAGAAGTCGACATTCGACAACTTTATCAGATACAAAACAATGCAGATTATACAGAACCTAATATCTATGGAGAACTTCATTTAGGCAACCAAGACTCAATCGGTTATAATTTAGACGCAGAATTATATGATTGGGAGATCGAGAACTACAAAACACAAGCAAGAGGGTGTTGGACTATTCAAAAAGTACAGAAAAATCCCACCCGACAGTGCTTCATAGTGTCCATTGTCCCAAAAATCTTTGAGAAGAAAATTAGGGAATACCCTACCTTAAAACCTACCAATGTAAATACTACACAAGTACCAAGATATAAGGAAAGAGTATCACCAGTCTTGCACATAGAACAAGTTTCCAAAAATATTGGTGAACATGGTCGACTACAAAGTTTAGTAGAAACTTTTACAGGACAAGCTACTAGATGGTGGGATACCCATCAGACAAGATTGCAGACCTAGACAACAGCTTCAACTTACTTTGTCGAAAGGTTTGGAGGAAAGAAGTTAACCAAATAGGCTCACATACCTATATTCATCCAAGGACAGAATCCAGAAAATCATATCAAGACATGTGAAAAGGAATGGAGAAGACTTGGATACAAAGATGAACGAGCATGGCCACACCTGTTTCCCTCAACCCTCGTCGACTTACCAAACAAATGGTATAAAATGGAAGAAGCTAGGAGTGAAACCTTCCTATGGCATGAACTCAGAGCAAATTTCATTAAAGATTTCAACTTTATCCCACAAAATGAAAACTTGGTCGAAACAATAAAACAGATTAAAGAATTTATACAGCCGACAGAAAACAAACCCTTAAAAGATAACCGACAAACAATGAAATGCAACAATATACAAACCGGGACAATACCACAGTCGACAAGACTACAGTTAAAAAACAAAAATACAAAAAGGAAAAGATTTAGATGGAAATCAAACCATGTTGAAATGACCAAACCTATTCATATAGTATTCAAAGTTGAGCCAACCGACAAAGAGGATACCAACAGAATGATTGCAACTGACTTTCCTGCCACATTCTCACAGTTTAGGGAAGGAAGTCGACAAATCAATGAAGCCAAAGCTCCAAAATGGCTAGATGCTAAAGTCAAAATCAGAGAAGTCGACATCTCAAATGATGACCGACCAAAAATGGCCAAGATTGGAGACTACTCGAATGAAGAACAGACAACAAAAGTAGTGAACCTATTAAAATAATTCCAGGATGTATTTGCCAGAGACTATAAATACCTCAAAGGCTTAGTCCATAAAATGGGAGAAATGAAGATTGACACTAAACCTGATGTTCGACTTGTGAAGAAAAGGCCATATAAGCTAGCTCACAAATACAAAGAGATAGTCAAAAAGGAAATTGATAACATGCTGGAAGCAGGCATCATCTACCCTATTGACCAATTAGAATAGGCAAGTCCAATGGTTGTACAACCTAAGAAACATGATCCGACCAAACTAAGAATTTGTGTCGACTTCAGAGAACTAAATAAAGTCACACTGACAGACCCATTTCCAACTCCTTATGCAAATGAAATCTTAAATGAGGTTGCAGGACATGAATGCTGCTCATTTACAGATGGATTCTCAGGTTATAACCAAGTGCCAATAGCTAAAGGGGATCAAAAAAAACAACATTTGTATGTGAATTTGGCTCATTTGCTTATAAGGTTATGCCTTTTGGATTAAAAAATTCACCTGCAATATTTTCTAGAATTGTTGTCAAAACATTTCAAGAATATATTTACAATACCATGGAAGTATACTTTGATGATTGGACCATATACTCCATGTTAAAAGATCACTGCAAATGGCTAAGACTCATGTTGGAAAGATGTCGACAAATTCAACAATCCCTAAACATCAGGAAATGCATATTTGTGACCCCCATAGGGATATTATTAGGGCACATTGTCTATAAAGAAGGTATTAAGGTCAACTTTGCAAAAATCAAAATTATCCTCGACCTAAAACCACTAGTAAACCCAAAACAAGTCAGGGTGTTACTTGGCCACACAGGCTATTACAGAAAATTCATAAGATATTATTCAGATATGACCTATCCACTTGAAGAACTATTAAGGGATGATAAAGAGTTCAACTGGACAGAGGAGTGCCATATATCATTTGAAAAATTAAAAAGAAAACTAGTCGAAACACCAATCTTAAGGTTTCCAAACTAGTCGATCAAATTCCATGTTCATATTGATGCATCAGGCCTAGCAATAGGAGCAATCTTAACTCAACCAGGAGATGATGGAATGGATTATCCTATAGTTTACAGTAGCAAAAAATTAACAAGGCTAAAAGAAATTATTCGACAACAGAAAAGAGAAGCGCTAGGAATGATCTTTGCATTACAAAAATATCGACATTATCTTCTAGCTAACCCATTTATATTCTATACAGACCATCAGGCACTTAAATATCTCATCAATAAACCACTACATCATGGAAGGATTTGTCGATGGCTACTATTATTCCAAGAATTCGAATTCGAAGTTGTTGTCAGACCATGTAAGTTAAATGTCAGTCCCGACCATTTATCCCGAATCGACACAGGAGAGGAGCCGACAGGAGTAGAAGATGACTTACCAGATGCACATCTATTTCGAACAGAAGCAGTCCCAGTAGAGTTAGAGGAAATAACCCAGTTCTTAGAAGATGGACAAGCACCAGAAGGAATGAGTACAAAGAAGAAACAAATCCTAGCTATGAAAGCTACACCATACAGTCTTATAAATGGATTTCTTTACGAGATGGGATTATATGACATCCTTAGAAGGTGTGTACTGGAACATGAAGGAGACAACATTATGCATGAAGCACATTATGGACCTGTAGGAGGACATTTCTAAGCAGACACAACTACAAAGAAAATCCAACAGTCAGGGTTATGGTGGCCGACACTTCACAGAGATTGAAAAAATCTCATAAGTCAATGTGACAGATGTCAGCGACTAAGTCGACCCCTGCCTAGCACATAAATGACTTTGATCTCAGTAAACCCAAGTTTGACATTTGAAATTTGGGCCATAGACTTTGTAGGATCATTTCCTATACCAGCAAAAAGGACAGGCGTGAGGTATATCATAACTGCAGTCGAATATGTAACCAAATGGGAAGAGGTAGAATCAGTTGACACATGTTCTAGTGAGATAGCTGCTAAATTTATCTATGAGAATATCATCACCAGATTTGGATGTCCACTAACCCTAATTAGTGACCAGGGAACACACTTTATCAATAGAACTATCAAAGCCCTAACCGACCAGTTCCAAATCGACCACAGTCGGAGTACAGCATACAATCCTCAATCGAATGGAGCAATTGAAGCATTTAAGAAAACATTAACAAAAGGATTAATGAAAATATGTAATGCTGATAAAGACGACTGTGATGAGAAAATACCTGCAGTATTATGGGCATATAGAACAACATATAAACACTCGACCGACCAAACCCCCTTTCGACTAGTCTATGGACAAGAAGCAGTAGTTCCATTACACTTCCGACAACAGACACCTATTACTGCAAAGATCCTACATGTCGATGTTGAACAAGGAAGAAAGGACCGACTACTACAACTGAGTAAACTAGAAGAACACCGACTACTTGCAATGCACCATCAAGAAATCCAGAAACTGTAGCTAAGGTTTTCACCCTAGCTTGTGCTGATGAGCACCTACTAAGGAATCTGGAATCCTTAGTAGCAGTTCAATAATGCAAATAAAAAGAGACTGAAATGAAAACTAAGATAAAGCAGTAAAAGTAAAGAACATGAAGTAAGAACAACAAA
>LPNX010020046.1:0-15118 GCA_001517045.1 Pseudotsuga menziesii | reverse complement strand
GAGAGAGAGAGAGAGAGAGAGAGAGAGAGAGAGAGAGAGAGATGAAGAGCGAGGGGGAGGAGTGAGGGTGGGGGAGAGAAAGAGATATATATCAATATGTAGGGGGTTATAGGTTTAGGGAGTATTAGGATAGTTAGAGAAAAGAGGGAGTATAGGATGGGGGAAGAGAGATATAGAGGGATATTGGGGGTTGGTAAGTGGTATTATGTGAGAGAGAAGGGGGTAGGGATAGGGGGAGTAGGAGAGAAAGAGAGAGAGATAAGGGTGGACTGGGAGGTTATGGGTAGGCAGAGTATGATGGGGGTTAAGGAGAGAGAGGGTGGGTTAGGGGTAGTGAGAGTGTGTAGGAGAGGGAGATGAAGTTGTTAGGGGTTTGGGGCAGCGAGAGAGAAAAGGGTGTTAGGTGGAGGTGGAGGAGTGGAGGAGAAATAGAGAAAGAGGGGGATAGTGATGGTTAGGGAGGGAGGGATGGGGAAGGAGGTACATGGAAAAATTTATTGAGAGGTAGAGAAGAGAAAGGGAGGAAAGTAGAGAGGGTGAGGGGAGGATAGAGTTGGGGATAGATAGAGAGGGATGATGAATGTAGTGAGGGAGGGATGGAAATGGAGGGGCATATAACATGTTAGTATAAAATGCATGTGTGTTTTGAATTTACAAAATACATGCTCATTTTGCATTTATAAAATGCATGCATGTTTTGCAGTTAGAAATCACACATATGTTTTGTAACTATAAAACTTGAGCATGTTTCTTTATACCTAGAATGCATGTAAGCTAACCTATCAGGCTTGGGATCCTCTAGTGGTAGTGTTAAGGAACACATACACATTTTGTTTTTGCAAAGAGGACGTGTGTTTCACAAATATTCAATTACATCTATAAGATCCCTCAACTTCGCGTGAGGGCCCATAAACCAATTCAAGCCTCTTATTTTTATTTCTCCTATTCCAAACTCTAAAGTTTTCATACTTTTTTTCATCTTCAGTTTTTGTTTTCACTCTCTTCCTTATTCTTAATATCATATTAGGTTACTTAGGCCTTCTATTGGCATCATCAAATGAAAAATTCATTTTCATCAACTCATCAATATTCAAATTTTCAATGACCTTCACTCAATGGGTTGTTACCTCATCTTCTTCATTTTCAATCGTTGTAATGTGGGCAGATGAAGAATCCACCTATTTTCTTCATCATATTTTACACCATCATTATTAATCTCCTGAATGGCCTCCTTCCACACAATCAACTATTAATGATACCTAATATTCTTTATCTTCCACATTATAAGAAATTCTTAATCAAATTCATATCTCAAATTTTCTTGCTTAAAGGAAATCTCACATTTTCCTCTTAATTCATCTTCCTCGTCATCATCATCATATCCTTGAAGTCCTCTTTATATTGATCCACATACTGAACAACATACTCATTCATCTCTTTAATAAATTCTAATTTGAAATAAATTTCTTTAACTAACTTTACAAATTTTTAAAATTTCTTATATTTGACATCTTTGTCAATTCTTGCACCCATCTTTCTACTACTCTCCAATCTTGACATTTCTTCATGATGTCCTTCGTTAATATGTTCAACTATTGTATCTCTAATGATGTAGTCCATGTCAACAAATTTAGCATGATCACCCTTACCTTCCTAAACATTATATACTCAAGCATTCAACATCATGCCCTTAAACATTTGCACTGGCACTTAGAACCACACCTAATTCTTTCTCTATCTTCATATTTGCTACTCCAAATTTGAAATTATTTTCATTTTCAATTGCCTTTATTTTTTTTTGCTTCTTGGAATCGTCAACAATTCATCATAGTGTTTTTCCTCATCAAATTCGATAAATGCATGAATGCTATCGATATCTACGCAATCACAAACACTTGATTAAGAACATGAGTGGGCCTAATAGTTAAGAACATGTGTTATCTCATTGACCCCTTGTTCATACTCATCAAATCGTACTAAACTCGCAACATATTAAACAAATTATACACAGGCAAAGGCTATCAACCGTTAATCTTAAGGATAAGTATATTTTTCAACGATGCTTATCGCGATACACTGAAGTATCTCAAAATACCATAACCTAAAACCAACGAAGGAAGAAAAGTATGTCTTCCCTGAACTATTTCCATAAAAATACTTCTCAGAACTGTCTTACTATTTAATAGATTCGATTCATCAAAGATGAAATAAAAAAAGTTAAAAGAAATGAACCACACAAAGCAATCGAATCCGTCCCCTTAAAACCTAAGATAAACAAGGCCATTGCTTATTCTCTTCCTCCAGTCATTTTTACAGATTCTAATTTTGAAATCCCAGCGTAATCATTAGCTGTGCTCTCCAAGAATAGCAGTTTTAGAGATGAGAAACTGGCGATATGGGAAATATGCAAGAAGGCCCAACCTAAAGACCTAAAGAGATAACTTGAGGTTCTTTGCCAAAAACAAACTCTTTACCTATAGCATCTAAAAATGTCTTTGACTCCAAATTATTTTGTTAAATTTCTTAATAATTTTCTTTACTCTTCTCTAATATTCTTCGTTTTCTTTTTTTAAAATCTTCTCAAATATATTTTCTTTGCCTTGTGCTTTCTTCCCTTATATTCTTCGTTTTCTTTTTTTTAAATCTTCTCAAATATATTTTCTTTGCCTTGTGCTTTCTTCCCTTAGGTCTCTTCCACCCTCCATCTCCTCCTCTTTGTTTCTTCTTTGTATCTCCTTGTACAAGCCTCCTCCATATCATTCATATGCCCTTCTCTTCTCCTCACATTGCCCTCTCCTTACGACATATCTTCATAACTTCCCTGTCTCATACTTTGATTACTCATTAATAATGATTATTTGGCTTTTTATATAAAGCATGTCACAAACCTCTAATCCACTTAGCAATGCTAATAAAATCTACAAATAGTTAAATGATACATATGCCGCTATGTAATACACGGACAATGCATCATTGGGATGATTGAACCTTGATGCTAATATTTGATTCCATAGTTTCATTAATGACTACAAAAATGATATGAACCTTAGGATTGATGGAATGTGGATTGATATTTAATAGTTCATTAGCGAATTCCTTTTATAAGTGAACATTGTCAGGATATTAATGGTTGGATGTGGGGAATTCAAAGATGGTTGAGACTGCAAAGAAACATACATGCTTATGGGGGGCTTGGCCTAAAACATAAATGTCACAAGAGAAATCTAATCGTTTGTGATAGATAGAGGATGCTTAAGAATGTATGTCAATATTTTTTCTTTAAAAGATTCTTCCAAAATCAAAATGTGGATATCAAAATGTAGTTGTTTGTGGCATCTTTTCTCTATGGTATAGGATATTGCACTAAGAGTGTGTGGTGCTCAACCACCTAGTATGGGGGAGATGTTGTACCATTACCTAACAGTATGTAAAGTAATGTTACCAAAAATAAAAAATAAAAAATGTAATTAAAAAAATTAATGTCGACTCATAAGTTACTAAAACCATAAATTAATTAAAAAATTCATGTCTAAGAAGAATATAAACACCACAGGAACAACATTATATGCATAAAAGAAATTGTGCATTTTTAAGAAGTCCATAAACAATAGTTTTAAAAAAATGATTATGTTAATGGAATAGTTGTAGTTAAAGCTAGAAATATTGAAAAAGATACAATGAAAATATTTGAAAAAAAAGAATTTTAAGAAGAAAGGTGTCTAAATGAAATTTTTACAAAGTATTACCTTGAGTTAATTATGTGCCAAAAGGCCACTGAAAATTTTGAAGATGTTGATGGAAGAATCAAGCCTAAAGAACCTCAGCAAATGTTAAAATGACAAGAAAGATTAAGATGAAGAAGTCAAAGTATTCTCGGTACAAAGTTTGCCATCACCAAATATGGAAAAGGCTCAAATAGGTTTAATTTCCTACAAGTATATATACATATTTTTAACAGTTTTAAATTTATGTGACCCTGATTGAGACTAAGACCAGTAGCCATAAGACTAGTATCCATGTTTATCAAACGTATTTCTAAATCTATTGTTTTGTAATTATGTTAGTATGTTTATAAATCATGTATATGTTGTAGCATTGTAGTCATTTTTTGTGATCTGCATAAGTGGAACGGAAAGAGAAGTGGCTAAGTAACACAAAATAAGGAAATTTGCAGAAGTAGTTGACAATGAAGATTGAACTGTTGTTGAACTAATTAAGGTGTATAACATTGGGAGTGATTATTTCTCCAGCCATCATATCAAAAAAACTAAGCCATGAAGCTCAGTTTGGAATAGTTCAATTCGGTGCAATGAATGATTGTAACAACAAAGATCAAGCTGAGCAATTGTAATAACAAGATAGATGTCACTTTGACAAAATTAACAAAATGCTTCCTATGAATAAGTCGGAGGGAGCCATGGAGATGAGGGTTTGCAGGAAGTTTAAGGAATACCGGGCTGATGGGGCTCTGTGGTGGTCGCCTTTTTGTGGTTCGTTTGCTGCATTATCTGGAGCAGTCCCTTGTTTTCTAGTCTATTTCTTTTGAATCCATCCCTTGCTTGACTATTAGCTGGCTGTTTATTATTTCCAAGGTTACCAGTCCTTGTCTCCGCCTGCGATTTTTTCCTGGTTTATTGGCTTTTGATTTCTTGTCTTTCTCTGACCATGGAGATAGGACCGACGACTGGAGTCCATCCTCAATGTTGAGGACTAGTACCAACCAGTCTAAACAAGTGGGAATTGTAAATAGCAGTCGGTTCAGGATTTTTCTTGCGTTTTTGGTTTGTATTCTTGTGAGGCTGTGTGGTTTTAGTTACTGTCACCTTTCTTTTACAACGTTGTTGAAGTTTTTTGTTCTGGGTTCTAGAAGTTTTTCTCCAAGGTTACTGGGACATGTTTGTCCTTGATTGACTATCCCTTTCAGCTTTTGTGATTTTAGTTTACGTCTCATCTAGGGTACGAATCTTGGGTATCAGTTGGTGGCTAGTGGCATAATACTGTCGAATTGTTAACTAGAGGCTTTCCTATTTTTATGGGACTGGCCATTTCTAGTTGTGGCTGTCGTCACCGGGGTTTAGTATTGATTTGGGCTCTCACTGTCTTTTAACCCTAGCAGCTTCCCTTTGTTCTTTCCTCTATTAGGGTTGGCACTTAGAGTTTTCGGTGGTTGCTTATAACACAATATTGTCTCCCACCTTGGTATTGTTGGTTTCTTGTTGACTGGCAATCCTCTTTTGGCCCCTCCCTTCTTGTCCTTATGTCGGAAACCCATGATGGGTCTTCCGTCACTCCGGTAGATGATGTTAGTGCTCGATTTTGCCGTAGAAGGAAGGAAAAATCCCACAAGACTCTCGAGGGGAAACTTTTCTTTGTAGTGGGCCGCGATATCTACTTGGACAGGGTGGAAGCCCTCTGCTCTTGCATGCTTATTGGAAGATTGGAATATGATTCCATGGATAAAAAAGAGTGGTTCTCCTGGGCCAGTGAACATTGGAAGCCCTTTCTGTCATATGTTCCAGCTATAAGTCTTCTGGTTCAGGGTTGGATTGTCTTCATCTTCCTAGAGGATGCACATGCTACATCCGTCCTTAACTGACTGTGGAGAATAGGAAAGGGTTCGCTCATTTTAGACAGATGGCATATACACTTCGATCATACTCGGGAGAGGGTCAAAAAAAGACATCTTTGGACTCTGATGCCAGGGCGTCCCTTCCCGCTTTGGAATCGTTCACTCCTGGAGGGCATAGGTAACACGATCGTTCATTCTGTAGCTATGGAAGATGATTTCATGAATTCTTACGATAAGAGGATTGCCAAAGTTTTAGTGGAGATGGATATATCTAAATGTTTACCGGCTAAAATTGAAATTCTATGTCGGGAGAGACTTTTTATACAAAAGCTCGATTATCAAGGCATCCCCTTCAGATGCAGCTGCTGCCGAGAAACATGCCATCTGAGACGGTCCTGTCCTTCCTTTCGACAAGGTTCTGACTCCCCGGACCATCGTCTTCCTTCTACATCATAGATGCCCCACTCATCAGCTCACAGGCATTCCCAGGTAAGATTATCCTCGGTTCCTCCGACTTTTGCTGTAGGAAATATTAAAAATGCTTGTTCCCTATTTGAAGACGCATCTGATATTGAATTAGCCTTATTGGACACAGTAGATGTTAGAAGGGGCACTTCTTTTATTTTAGACTCTTCGCGGGTCTTGGATCACTCTTCCCCTGTTAAGACTCTGCCTTGTTTCTCTCCTCGAAGCGCTGATGGAAGAGTCTCTCCTCGGAAGGATATGCCCTGTCCCCCCTCCCCCAGATCGAGCGATTCTCTACCTTCGCCGCCCCTCCACCAATCGACTTCATACCTCCCTTCTCCCACTTTCCCTTCTCCTTCACCATCACTTGCAACTCTTCATTGCCCTCCTTCTCGGGAAGATGATGTGTTTCTAGTTTCCGCAATTGCTCATCCTATTGACTCTTCTTTACAAACTATAAATCTGATTGGAGATTCTCCCAGGCCCCTCTTCACCAATTTGGAAGTTCCTTCTCTTGTTAACACTGGTCCTTCGAATTTGGGTTCTCCTCCTCTTAGCCCTGTCTCCACCCCATCCTTTGCAGACCCAGCATTGCAAAAATCTTTGGACATATTTTCTGATAAGACCCCACTGTCTCCTTTTGTTCTCCCTCTTGATTCAATCCGATTTGAGAATGTCATGATAAGAAGGAAAAAAAATCACCTCCTGATACTGCAAATCTTGCCTCCACCCCTTATACTCCATTATCCACTAGACTGAAAAATTTGGCTCGTAAGCCTGCTTCTGAAAGGGTCCTTAGAGCTTCGACCCCTCTTCATTTTGATACATGATGCGTATTCTTTCTATGAATGTCCGAGGGTTGGGAGGTTTATCCAAGCAAAAAATCCTTTGACAACTATTATGTCTCTTTCACCTGATATTGTGCTCCTACAGGAGACTATGACCAGTACATACCCAGCCCTTTTTTCCTTTTCCAAGCTGTGTCTGAGTTGGGAGTTTTTTCCCTCAGTTCAAATGGTCTCTTCGGGGGAATTCTTTCTGGATGGAATCCGAAGCTCCTTAGATGTAAATCCTTTCATACTGTTGCGAGAAACTTGTTGAAAGCTTCGATTCGTGGCTCACCCTTCTCCCTTTCTATCCTTAATTGTTACGGCCCTTATCTTAATCGTGATTCTTTCTGGAATGTTGCTTCTTCTGGCAGTCTCCTCTCACTGCCAAACCTTATTCTTGCTGGTGATCTTAATCTTACCATAAATGCCTCTGAGATCTGGGGCACCAGAGCACAACTTGATCCCCTGGGTCCTTTCTTCTCCAAGTTATTCTCAGATCATAATTTAGTAGATGTGGCCCCCTCTTATGCAAGACCAACTTGGAGGAATGGTAGGATGGGGGAAGATGGCATATCCAAAAGACTTGACCAGTATTTGCTATCTAAACAGCTCATTAGCTCTCTTCCCAAACATAGGGTTTGGGCCCATAGATGTGTGATTTCTGATCATTTTCCTATTCTATTTGAATGGATGGATCAACAGAATCCGTGTGCTTTCCCCTTTAAATTCAATCAATCTTGGTTAGGGAATGAAGATTTTACCAATATGATATGTACTGAATGGCCACTCATCAATTCGGATGCCACTATGGATGCTATGAATAATATTTCTCACAAATTGCGCTTGTTGAAAGAAAAAATGAAGTCTTGGACTAAAGAGGAATCAAAAAAATTGAAGGATAAATCTGTATACTTGGAGGAAGAAATTAGTACTCTTCTTCACTCTTCTCAATCTGCTATATTAAAGGATGAGCAACAATACAAACTGAGTACTCTTAAAGCTGATCTTCAAAAATTGTTGGATCATGAACTATACTTTGCAAGGCTTCAAAACAGAGTTACATGGGCTATGAATGGGGATGCCAATACCAAATATTTTAATGCGGTGGCATCAGCTCGCAAAAATCAAAATGCCATTTGGAGTTTACAAGATGAAGTAGGTAACTGGATCTCGGATGACCTGAGCATAAAAGCTCTTGGAGTTCGCTACTTTAAAAATATTTTTGTTGATCATCATTTGACAAATATCTCTGCTCAAGTTAAGGTTATTCATCTTTTTCCTTCCTATGTCAGTGGGAAAGGGAAAAATACCTTTACTCGTTCTGTCACTCTTTCGGAAGCTGAGAGGGCCCTTAAAACTTTCAAAAGAGATAAAGCTCCAGGCCCTGATGGCTGGCCGGTAGAGTTCTACCTGTCTTTTTTTTATCTTCTGGGACCTCTCCTTGTCAATATGGTTGAATCTTCACGATTATCGGGTAGTGTGGCCTCCTCCCTAAATTATACCTTTCTAGCTCTTATCCCAAACGTCGAACTACCCACCTCTTTTTCTAACTTTAGACCTATTTCTCTCTGCAATATTTGCTATAAGCTGATCTCTAAATTTGCAGCACTAAGACTCAAACCTTTTTTAGACCCCTCTATCTCTCCACAGCAGTTTGGTTTCCTGAAGAACCGTCAGATCCTAGAACCTGTTTCCATTACTCGGGAAGTCATACATTCTGTCAAATCAAAAAAGCGATGTGCCCTCATCCTAAAGCTGGACTTGACAAAAGCCTTTGACAGAGTCAGTTGGACTTACATTCGACTAATTCTTATCCAGATTGGGATTCCTCTTGTGGGGGTTAACTGGATTATGGGATGCATTTCTTCTGCAAACTTTGTTGTTCTGGTTAACGGATCTCCATCTACCTTCTTTCCGGCATCTCGTGGAATTAGGCAGCGCTGCCCTTTGTCCCCCTTGTTATTCATTTTGGTTATTGAAGGACTTAGTATTCTGATTGAAGATGCTAAGAGAAATGGGAAAATGAAAGGTACCAAGATATCACCTCATCTCTTCCTCACTCATTTAATTTTCGTAGATGATGTCATTTTATTTGGTATGGGTACATATGAGGAATGGATAGCATTCAAAGTTATACTTGACATCTTTTGTGAAGCCCCTGGCATGTGTATAAATTCGGCAAAATCCTATTTTCTGCATAATGACTTGGATGCAACCATACTTAATAGAATAACAGGCTTCCTTCCTTATAGATCCTCTCCTCTTAATCAAGGTTTCACCTATCTAGGTTATTTTCTCAAGCCTTCGGGTTATTTGGTCAAGGATTGGCACTGGCTTCTATCAAAATTTGAGAAGCGTATCTCTCACTGGACAAATAGGCTCTTATCTATGGGTGGTCATCTTGTTCTTATTCGAGTTGTTCTCTCAAGCATTCTTGTCATCTGGATGGCCCTCGTTCCAATTCCTTCCTCAATCCTAGACAAGCTCAGAAAATTGATCTTTTCTTTTCTCTGGGGTTCCTCATCAAAGAAATAAAATTTCATCTTGTGGATTGGCATCTTCTTGCGCGACCTATTTCCTTAGGTGGCTGGGGAATCAAACATCTCCCAAGTTTCAGTTTATCCTTGAGACTGAAAAATTTCTGGTATGCACTTAACAGCAAAGGTATTTGGCATTTTCTCCTCACTGTAAAATATATGAAGAAATTGCCTTTGCACTCTGGGCTTAGAAAGAAAAAATTCAAGACTCGGAACGCCTCAGTTATATGGAAAGGCTTTCTAAAAACCTTGCCATGGATTGGTAAAGGGATACTATGGCAAGTAGGCAATGGGTCTAATATTTGTTTGGGTGTAGATCCTATTGTTGGTTTGGGAAACTCCTTTTTTCTCCCAGATGACTTGAGAACATATCTAGAAGATTATGGGATTTATACTTTACCTCAAGCAAGGAATAATACCTTATTTGCCTCAGATTATTGGTTTACAGCAAATGATCTTGATCTGTGTGGTGAGCGGAAATATCTCTGGGAAAACTTTGTTAGAGGACTAGAATACAATAGGATCTGTTTAAATGATCTTCATGATTAGCTCCTCTGGTCTCATAGCAATTTTATTGGTCCTATAACAGCAACTAAAGGATATGATTGTATAATTTTGAACAGTTGTTTGGGGGAGCAGAACCCGGTAATCGACTCTCTTTGGACTCTTAATATCCCTAAAAAAATAGCTTGTTTCATTTGGCTGTTGGTAAAAGGTCAGATTCTCACTTGGGATCAGCTTAAATCTCGTTGTTTCCATGGCCTGAGCCGTTGTGTTCTGTGTGAGAGAAATTCAGAAAATATCTTGCATTTGTTCTTGATCTGTCCATTCACAGTGAATATTTTCTCTTACTTTGCAGACAGGTTTGGTTTTGGTTCTCCCTTAGGCAGCTCTGTCCATTCCTTTCTGGCTCACTAGTTCAGCACTACTGCGCGTTATGTTGTTTTTAGATATTTGCCAATATTCATTTTCTGGTCTATTTGGATTCTCCGGAATAGTGTGTCTATTTGAGAATCAAAAGCCTTCTGTTTACTCTATTATCTCCAAGGTTGAAAGTTTTCAAAAACTATTTCCAGTCAAGAAAAAATCCCTTAAAAATCGTAATATTGGTCTAAAGCCACAGATGATCTTTCCATGTGGATTTTTTGATGGGGCTGCTACAGAGAAAGTTGGGGGAGATGGTTTTGTGATTTACCTAAATGAAAATCACTATTTCAGTTTTTCTTTAGGCTGTGGATGCAGCACAAATACTAGAGCGGAATTGTTGGCTCTCTTGGCTATTCTTAGAGTGAGTTTGATGATGGGTTTCCCCATTCATTTAATTTATGGTGATTCTATGGTTATTATTTCATGGCTCAATGGACTTTCAGCCCTTGATATTCCTTCTCTGATGCACTGGTGTGATGATACAAAAGAAATGCTACAACTCGTCCCTTCGGTGATCTTCAAGCACACTTTCTGTGAGCATAACATGATGGCTGACGGCCTCTCCAAACAAGCTCTGAAGTTGGATATGGGACATGGATATTTCTCTAAATACTTGGATGGAATGGTCATAGAAAATGGCCAATTTGTTCTTTTTTAACTGCTAAAATTGTTTTTTTACATAGCACATGATTGTTTCAGCATTGAATAGTTTCTCTTTGTATGTTATTTTTGAGACTTTTAGCCAGCAAGTTTTGCTCAGGAATGTTTGATTGTTGATCACCTCCGATTTCTCAGCATTTTCTGACCTGATATTTCAGGGATGATGAGAAAAGTCTGCTATGATCAGAATTTCTGTCTTTCTACTTGCTGGATGCTTTCAAAGGCATTATCTTGTTTGCTTAAGTTTTGATGGATCCCTTACTATTACTTCTTTGAGAAGAAATATGTAAAAAGTTTAATATGTCTTTTGATTCCTATGAATAACAAAGACTGGTATTTTTTCCTTTGAAAAAAACAACAAAGATCAAGGAAATAAGATTGAATTAGATTTGATTGAGAAATCTCAACCATGAATCAGTTCAGTTGATGTAGTGATGAGGTGGCTCATAGTTACAGGTCGGTGTAATGGCTCATGATCAATATTTAAGTTTGCATCAAAGTTACATGGAAGTGTCTGGAGGAGTCCTATTGGACACGTATACCAAAGTTAGCATTTCGAGGAATACAACAATAAGAAGTTTATGAAAGGCCTACAGGAGTAGACCGATAACCAATCAAATTGCATCTTACTATTGGTCGTGCAGTCGTGGTGTCTTTCATTTATGACATATTATTTTGAGGGTTTCACACATGTTAATTCTTGTGATGCATTATTTATCACCAATTTGCTTAGTTATTGATTTGACGACAGTTTCATCAACAACTAGACCTCTCTTGTAGTGTGATTTTGATGACAGGAGGAGAAAGACATGTAGTTGTAGATGATTTTACATCACGATCTCCAGGTAAAATAAATAACAGATCCTCATGTTGAGGAGAATTGTCTGCACATGAATATTAGCGACTACTCTAAGATGCATATTCTTCTTTATCAAGTATATAGGCAAATTCAAGCCCCTTAATTTTCATTCTCTTTCTCCTATTGCAGACTCTGAACGTTTTCTACATTCTTTTCACCTTTAGTTTTGTTTTTACTCTTTCCCTCATTTTTAATATCTTCTGAGGCTCTTTAGACTTGTTATTGGCATCGTCAAATGCAGGTTTTCTATTCATAGATTATCATCATTCAATTTCAAAATAACTTTCACTTAATAGGTTGTTATCTCAATCTTCATAAATTTCGATTGTTGTATTGTCGAAATATCAAGATTACACATGTTATCCTCATAATATTTTACACTAATATACCATCAACCATTGGCAATACCTAACCTTCTTAGTCTTCCACATTATAAGAACTTCTTCATCAAATTTCTCTCCCAAACTTTCTTGCTCAATGTCAAGTCTACATTCTACTCTAAATCCATCCTCTTCATCATCATCCTTGTATCCCGGAAGTTCTCTTGTCTTATTAATCCACATACTTAACAAAATTCTCATTCTTTTCTTTAATAAATTATTCTTATTAAACTCGATAGAGATAGAGATCCAGGGAAACTGTGACAATTAAACTCGCTTTACATGAATTGCACAGTAAATTTTTTGTTGTATTTTCTTTTTGAACTGCGACACACTTATTTCGAGAAACCCCACCTTTACTTTGACAAGTTTACCTCGATCACTTTACTTTGACCAAATTAACTTCGACAAGTCTTCACACTTGACTGCAACAGACTTCACTTCGACAAGACTCGACTTTCACTTTAACTTTGACACAAACTTTTACAAACTTTTAGCCTGAAAAACTTTTTCTTGACTTTTACTTTGACGGGATTTTGACTCCGATAGACTTTTAAATGCGACCAACTCCCACTTAGACAAACTTATGATATTAAAATATTATCTTTGTTATATAAAGTATATCATTCAATTCGATGTGAAATATACTTTTCACTACTTGGTAAGGTTAGATAACTTTGACACAACTATACTACGACAAACCCACAATATTAAATAAACAAAATACTCAAAAGATACTTGTGTAGAAGTTACTTTACAGTTAAAACAAAACTTTAAGACGATGAAATATCAAGAATTCTTGATTTTTTTTACAGACAGTAAACGTTAATATCATTCACACAAGTAACATCTAATATTCTTGAGAATACACACATAAACTCTATAATATATAGATAGATAGATAGATAGATAGATATTACCATCACTAAATATACCAATTACGGCTGCACACACGGACTTCAAACATCACTTCGATGTTTTCACATTTACAGAGCTTGGGCTCTCAATACTTTATAAAAACCACAAGCTTAAGCTCTCGAACTCTTCTCATAGTTTTTCTTCTTCTCCTTTCTCCCTTACTCTATTATACTTTGTCTCTCTTTTACTCCGTTTTTCATTTTCCTTCAACTACTTATACACAAAATTAATTTTGGCTTCTCTTGGAAGCTACTAACTAACATTAAATACTGTAAATTAATACATGACTATAAATCTACCAAACATCTGGACTTGTAGAACAAATATATGGCTGAATAAATATGGTGAGACATGAACTCCATACTTTGACAAAGTGATAGACAAAACTGTAATTCTACGGACTCTAACTGAGTCAACGAATATTTGATAGACATCAGCTCGTAAGTAATTTATCCAAGGCTCCCCCTTAATTATGAGCAGATGGGGATCATTAAACCAAACTTTTACAAAAGGTTTCGAAGCTGGAACTTGCTCCAGGAATGACAAAATTCACTATGCAGAATTTTTCACTCCCAAACAACAACTTCAGAGATACTGGAATGTGTCCCTTGCCAATGGTTTTGTAAAGATGTTGTCGGCTCATATTTAGACCTACAAAATTCTAAACAAATTTATTTGTTATTTTTACCAATTCTCTTATGAAATGATACCTTTTCTCATTATGTTTGGTTCTCTTATGGAATACATGGTTCTTCAATAGTGCAATGACTGAACTATTATCGCAGTGAATGGTTGTGGTTTCTTGCTGGTTCTACAACAAATCCATTAACATCCTTTGCATCCAAACATATTGACATGGAGTTCTTGTAGATATGACATACTCTTCTTCTTATGGAGAAAGAGTCACAATGGGTTGTTTCTTTGACGCCCATGACACAACATCTGTACCAAAATGAAATGTGTAACTAGATGTTCTTTTCTTGTCATCTATGCTTCCTCCACTCTTGCTGTCAGTGTATCCAATAAGTTTGAAATTTTATGAGGTTGAATACAAAATGCCCAAGTCCTTTTTGCCACTTACATACCTGAAAATTATTTTTCTTGCTTTCCAATGAGAGTCTTTGGTGACTTTATAAACCTTGAGATCAAACTTAGTCCATACATGATGGCCGGACTTGTCGGAGTAAGATACATAAGGCTTCCAACCATTATTTTAAACAATGTAACATCTACATTTTATCCAGTGTCCATCCTGGTCATGCCAAGGCTATGGGGGAGGTAAACAGGGCCCCGCATAACTCTAGCAGGCAGTGTTTGCTCTAAGGAAAGCCATGCATAAATGTAAAGATCGTCTCAGTCAAATCACGTAAGTAATATAAGCGGTGAAGAAAGCCATATATATAGCGTTTTCCATTCAAAGGTAAGCACCACCTAACTCATCAAGTGAGCTCCATCCTAATTCGGGTAAGCTCCAAATTAAGTAAAGCTGCATCCTTACTCAGTTTTAATCCTATTACCACTGGTGTTGGGGATGCCTTAACATTAACCATATTAAATATTTTCAAGACTTCATTTGCATACCTGGACTATGATATAAATATACGACTTTCAAATTGTTAGACCTCAATGCCCATAAAATATTTCATAATCCCCAAATCAGTCATTTCAAATTCATTTTTTGTGACTGATCTAAAATCCTCTATGCCAAAATCACCAGTAAATATTAAATCATTTACATATGGGAAAAAAATTAAGATGTTACATCATGAACATCATCATCATCATCCTCACCATCAACATCATGAACATCATGAACATCATCATCCTCATCATCATCATCACCTTCATCATCATCAACATCATCCTCATCAACATCCTCACCATCATCATCATCACCATCAACATCATGAACATCGTCATCCTCACAAGTTCACATTAGAGCAAAAACCCTTAGCCATATCTATTTGTAAAAA
>LPNX010020039.1:329144-342218 GCA_001517045.1 Pseudotsuga menziesii | reverse complement strand
GATCGGAACATCGGGGCATGACCACATGACTCAAATACATAATAGAAACATCCCGGAATAAACATCAGGTTACAATACATAGAATACATAGAAGAATACATTCCGAAGTTACATATACATCAACAGCCTTCACTGGAACACTTGCATCAGAGAGAATGACCTTCAAAATTGCAATCAAACACAATTAAAATACATCTAACAAGAAGGAGAAAAAGGAGAGACCAAAACATAATCCAACAAAAAATAGCATATATCTGGAATAGACGGCAAGAAAAGCATCAGTAGTTAGTTTTTTTTTAATTTCTATTTTCATGTTGATATGCTGCAGTAGCAAAAATGTGATCAGGGCATAGCTTGATATTTCTCCAGCCAGGATCATAATTTAATTTAATATGTATGTAATATTGAAGAGAAATTGACAACGTTGCCATAAATTTCATCCCAACAGTAATTATATTTGAGTCACATGCTTCAAACTTCACTTTAGGAGCTAAAACCCTACCTTCTTCCTCGACTGTTTTCTTAATATTTCCTCTTCAGCCGCCTAACAAGTGCATGCAAAAACATTAAACCTCATTCTCGGCTTGAAAGTATGTTTTGTTGTGCTTGAAAACATCTTCTTTTTTGAATATTATTACCATTTTTCCTAACACTCACGAAATCAGCTGCATCTTTGGCTTCCTTGAAATGACTGGAACGATGTTGGTTCATCTTAGCTCTTGGTGCAACACCATCTATAACAAGTGAAATTTGAATAAGATTCTCTATGCTACCAATAAAATTCCACATAGGAACATAAAAGATTAAAAGAAGTAATCAAACAATTCAAGCCTATTTGATGTAGGAAATATAGGTTGGCAAGAGTTTTCATTGATGTCAAGAAGAATTCCGTAATGACCAAGGACTAACCAAGACATTATGGCAGGGAAAAACTCAGTAAAAGTCAAAGGAAGTCAAAGGAAGCAATGACATGGCATATGTGATGATGTGGCATGTGTGATGACAGTTGAAACACTTGTGATGGTGTCCTGGAGTCATCAGGTAGTCATGGTTGCAGTTTGACATCATTCTGGTAAGTTATGACAATTTTGTGCAAAACTGGAAAATGACCAAGTATAGGAAATTTAGTAAAAACTGCCATATAGAAATGCCCGCCATAATTTGTAGGAGAATGAAAATGCCCGCCCCTCATGGTCATCCTGAAGTATTTTTAGTGTTATACCTAAAAATTGTCTCATTCTTCATTGACCATGTCTAAGGAAAACGTTATAGGCCTGCAAAAACAAGGTTTCAGGTTGTTTTGCATTATTTTTATACTAGCAAAAACTGCATAAAGTGCCTCAGGGAAATGCCCGCCATTTTCTCTAGGAAGGTGATAAAAATAAAATGAAAGAATAATGTTGAATCTGGATGATAGTTTCACATGACCATAGTTTCATATTGTTTTAAAAATGTGTGAGGAGAAAAATACATAATTTCCAAAACAGGGCTAAAACCAGTTTTACTGCCTTCTCGTATGAAAATAAGAAAAAATGGCTCTAGGAAAAAGCCCGCCATTTTCTGTAGGAGAAATATTAAATTGTTTTGAAGACATGGGGATATATTATGTTTTATTTTTCATCCATCCATGGCTTAATATCTCTCAAAGAGTCCTTGAGGAAAAATATATCAACTTGCCAAAACGCCTCCTAGCACAGTAAAAAACCAAAGTTTGTCAAAACCGTCTTAGTGTTGAAAAACAATGATGAAAATCCATTTTTAAATGCCCACCATAAATTGTATGTGCAAGGAAATGCCCGCACAAGATGATCAAACTATATCATGGTATTTGGTTTATCTAACCATGTCTCCAGTTTGTCTTGGAAGAAGCTGAGGAAGTAAATATTAAATTGTCAAAAGTGCTTCCCAATCAGATTTGCACTATTTCAGGAAAATGACCGCCATGACTCAGAATAAGTCCTCAGAGGTTATGTAATGACCGTAGGAGCATTGAGCAAGCTCACTAGGATTTGAGTATGCTATGTTTTTCCTGCAAAATTGATGGTAAGATATGTTACAGAAATAACTGATATAATTTCTCTGATTCCATTTATTTAAATCAATTCTCAATCAGTTTGTATGTTACATCATTTTTTATTATGTCCCTCTGTTGTAAAGGAAAGTTTCCTATGGCAAGGGTTTAAGAGGCCATCAATGTATTGGGGTTGAAAGGAGGATGCAAATGGTTCTGCAAGTAAATACAAGCAAGATCAGAGATTAGAATGGTTCATACCTTAGCCAAACGAAGGTTGATCCAAGCAGCCCTTTAATCCTCTTCCTGCTCCTCTTGCTCAAAGAGACCTGCAAAATGAATTTTACCTTCCTCAAACCAATATGACCACATATAAAACAATGATAATCAAATAAACATGAACTAATGATCTGACTAACATCATCATATGATCATAAACAAAGATTCAATCATACATTGAACAATGATTTGGGAAGAAGAAGGACATCACATATTTATTAATATTGAAAAAAGTACAAGTATTCCTTCTCTTCAAGTTGGGCACTTCACAAAACCTTGATCTGGTTCTGCTGCTTCTCTTCTCCAAGGAACTCAGCCTCCAAGGTCTACAACACAAGGGGATGATCACTAGGGCAAAGGTGTGGGCAAAGAGAGTCCCAGTTCCTCCAGCATAATGATGCAAAGATTCAAGTCTCCTCTCATGGACCTCCCTACCTCTATTTATATGCTTAATGAAGAGTTAGTGTCGAAGACAAAGTAGTTACAACTGAAGGAGTCAATTTCATAACTACCTAAACTACCCGAATTTCAAGATACGTATTTTTTTGACATTTTCAGGAGGTGTACGCGGGTTGTAGAGACAACAGTGGCATAAAATAGGAGACATACGTGGGTTGCAATGCATAAAGTCATGTATTTAAGGTGTACGTTAGTATTATATATAGCAACTCGCGTACATACGTGGGTTTCCTTAAGGAAACTCACGTACTCATAAAAAAAATATCATTTTTAGGGTACTTTTGGGAATTTTCAGACTTTGGTGTCTTCTAGAAAGTGTTAGCTAACATAAAGAGATTTCCAACGGTGCAAAGATGAGGTCAAATGGAGTTATAGAACTCTAGATATGGGTCCTCCAAGTTAGGTGTTTTTCCAATGACTTTCATGAAGTGTCGTCATGGAAGTGTCGACATTTAACGAAATCATGGGAAAGTTGTCATAGGCAGAGATGTGTCATTTTGAGCTATAACAGATGCCCCCTAATGTATGAGGTTAGAGGGGAAGATGATAGCCGAAATGCATTATAAAGGAAACAACTGAGTATGGAGAGAGAGTAGAGAATCCAAGATCAAAAGGCTTGAACAAAGGTACCTAAAAGAGAGATAAATGTGAGACAAAAACTGATCTATAGGACATACAAGTCCATATACAAATCATCACCATAAAGATACAGGCAGATCCAACATATGTATAATTGATGAAACTATCGTGGTCCCTCAATATGCAAAAAGGAGCCATATCAAATCTAAAGGAGTCATGGCCACAAATGAACAAGGTGGATCCATTCTCAATAATTGATCATAGCCAAAAAAATACAAGGTGGATCTATGTCTCAGCAAAATGTCATATAAAGTGTAACAAGGTCTTGCGCAGCTTAGGAAATAGCAAAAATGATGATGCTAATGTTAGCCCAAGGTATTCAATCCAAACCTCCCAAAAGGTACAAATCCTAACCATGCGAATAAAGGAGTTGAAGTTGAACATGGAGGAAACCGTTTGATTACCGGTCAATAATGAGAACCGTTAACAAACGCAATGGAAACCACCATTAATTAAAATGGTCCTGAAGGCACCTAGTACATTCTAACAAGTGTGAATACAAGGACTTGAAGTCGAACACTTGAAGAATCCATCGAGTAGGAGACATTAAGGTATTCCCACTACCCAATAGCGAGGGAAATTGCCACTGATGACTACAATCCCCAAGGTACTGTCATAAAACTCTAAATCCCATCCCCAGAGAAAGATGTGTTGCAATCAATAGGAAGAGATCCATTGGAAGGAAGGCATTAAGGCATCCTTCATCATCCAACACGAGGTAAGTCAAAGACTAATTGGATCTGGAATTGGTACTGAATTTCACGACAAGGACCGCTGAAGACATGATGTAATGAACTGATACCAGGGAATGGCCGACACAAAAGGTCAAGGCAATTGCAGAATGGTCGACAAAGGTTTAATCCTTGAACAGTGAGCACGACACAAAAGTGACTTAGGCAGATTTTAACACAAAAGGACCAACGAAACAAATCTGCAATGTACGAGACATTGACAGATTCCCCATATAATTGGAAAAGAGACCAACTGGAAGAGTAAGAAGCTCTGAATCAGGATAAGGCCAAAATACTAGGAACCAACTGCTGATAGATTCAAAACTGGTGCTTTGTTCAAGGAAACAAGACTTGCTGCCATGATATAAAAAAACATGTGAATGAACTTCCCTTCCCCTCTTTCTTGTAAAGGTTTAACGAGTCCAAGAAAGCAAACTCGGGAACATATTCATTTTTGGCAAGCTCAAAGAAAAGACAGAAGAATGCTTGATAAAGCACTTATTCGTGGATTTTATGAGCCCGAACTAGAACATGCTCGACGGTGTTTTCATAGTTTAGAGAGTCTAAAAACTCCAAAGAAGACTCCAGGGGGGGGGGATTTTTCATACAATTTAGTCTCATGAGGCCAAAAAAGTATAAAACATACCAAAGAAGAACTCTCTTAACTTCTAAAGAAGAAAAGGTGCACCTTTTTTGTACTTAGTCAGGAAGGTCCAAAAAAGGTTAAATTATCACCTGCCCAACGCTCCTTCAAAAGCAGCATATAGCCTAAGTTTTACGAGTGTGAAGGAAGGCAAGATCACTCGGAAAGATCCATTTGATTACGAGAAATGGGGCTTACAACAATAAACTCGATGCTTTGTTCTCTAGGGTTTAACGAGCATGACAAAGACATAAAGTACACTCGAAATATTTTTCATGTTTTGGTCTAGAGCACGAAAAAGAGAAAACTAAGCTCATATTGGGAGTTCCTTTTCCATAAATTTAGTACCTCAGGTCCGGAAAAGTGATAAACCTATGCCTAATAATACTCTTCTCAATTCCAAAGAAAAGAGAGTGTTCCTTTCTCGTATTATTCCACATGGTTTGAGAAAGTGAAAACCTACCACCAATGTGGATGCCCATTCACATATTCCTAACGAGCCTAAATGCACAAGTTTACTCATCAGTCAAGTCTATTTTAAGGAGTCAGACCTGGTCCTGAAGAAACTCAATATCTTTCCTGTGAAGTTTTGACGAGTTTGGAAAATTCAACTCGCGGCCTCCTTACTGTTTTTAACGAGCTTGAAGGAGAGCATAAAGAATGCTCTAAATGCAAGGAAACGAATGTCATAGGCAAGCGAAACTAGTTCCAAGCACGAGGAACAAACCTAGGAATAATGCAAGGAACATGAGCAAGATAAAGACACTCAGGGAAAGTCTCCTCAAGGTAAAGGGTGTCAAGTTGCAAAGGAAAAATGATACAAGGATTAGCAACAGTGAGAACAAAGATGAGGGCTTATACAACAAGCTAAAAGCATTGAAGCCAGCATCAGGCTCATAAGCATGAGCAAGGCACATGCAAATGCAGTTACAGCTTGAACAACAAGATAAGGCTAGTAAACAGTTGTGAATCCAACTAAGAATCTTGTCTCCAAGAAACAACAACATCAGGATCACATTCAGAAGAAAAGATCTGATGCAGGTCACTTTGGCAGAAACACATGCAACTTTGCTATCTTCTACAAAAGGGAAAGTCAAGGCAGAATCAACCGAAGAAGATTCTATAGCACCAAGGATCGAGGGTTTATAATCAGTAAGATCAACCTAAGAAGGAGAGAAAAAAATCAGCAGGAGAGATAGTGTTTGCAAGAGCAAACTCAATATCACAGGAGTTGAAAAATTCAACTGAGAAATCAAACTCATCAGGATCACTGACTTTTTGTTCAAAGGAAGAGTCAAAAGACTCAACAAGACCAACATAAAAATAAAGGTGAGGCTTACTAGGAAAATCAGGGTTAGACTTAGGCACAACTGAACTAAGATCCAATAGACGATCAAACTATATCAAAGACTCTAGGAATACTTCATCCGAAGGAAAGAGATCCTCAAAGATAGGACACATGTCTAAACTTTCAAATGGATCGACAGAGTGGAGAGTGGGCTCCACAGTCTGTATAGAATGAATCACCTGGTCAACTACTGGGACCAAGTCCTAAGAAGGTAAGCATGAAAACAGAGGCTGCTTCTCAATAGCAATTGAATGCAAAGGACATGAGGCCACATAGTTCACCTGTGGCAGGGGAGTGTCTATAGAAACACTGGGAATCAATAAAGGAAAGACCTGGTCTCTAGTTGGGTCAGGAGAAAGATCAAGAAAATACAACTGATCGATAGTGATAATTTATTCGCCGTGATTAAAGTACATCACATGAAAAAATGTTGACACCACAGCTTGAATGGCATAGACATAATCACGTCCAAGGAGCATATTGAAGTCCAAGGGGTATTCTATCACCTTGAAGTCAACTAAGACGGTCTTCCCACCCAAAGTACCAGGTGTTTGAGCAAGAGTTCCCAAGGCTATACAAGTTATTCTATCAAACTCCAGTAATTGACTAGTAGTCGACACAAGGCTAGGAGATTCCATGCCTCGCCAAGCACAAGCAGACAAGATACTAACTAAGGCTCCTTCATCAACAATACAACGAGCAACAGTGTATGATTCAACTTTGGTATTTATTTGGAAAGGTGCATTAGAAGGAAGGCGCGGCTCAACTAGGCTATCCCAATCAAAGGAAGCAATCGGAGAGCTTGGTGGGGGTTCATCTGAAGTGAGTTCAGTGCCCCCTTGTCCAGTAAGTTCTGAACTGGCAGTGAAGAAAATGTGACTAGTAGACACTTCACTCTCCAAAGGAAGAGTGAGATTGAGAGAAAATGGAATCGATTCAACCGCTTCGTGAAAGTCACTCTCCGAAGGGAAAGTTGGATTGACCAAATATGACATTGGTTCAATCACATCAGGATCACTCTCCGAAAGAAGAGTGGGATCGATCAAAGATGATATTGGTTTGACCACTTGATCAACCAAAGGTTGAGTAGGTTGTTGAGAAACTATAGGTTGTTTAGGAGAAGGAAATTCTTGAGCCTTGGACCACACTCTTCGCGCCTCTGCGATAGCAGGGCATTAGTGAGTAAGATGATCTCCCTCACATAGCTTACAAGGGAACTTAAGTTTGCACTTCGAATGACCAGTTTTCTCAACATTGTCAACATGACTAGCAATGGCTGAATATTTTCTCTTAGCATGACCTACAGAGGCTGAGAGTTTTCCCCCAGCATGAACTACAGAGGCTGGGTGACTGGGTCCAACCTGACTAAGAGAGGTTGGTTGTTGAAAATATTTAGGATGTTCAAAAACAGGATGACTATGAAACCAAACTCTTCGCAGTTCCGCAATAGAAGGGCATTTATAAGTAAGGTGGTCTCCCTCACAAAGCTTACAAGGAAACTTGGGCTTATGTTTTGAATGGGTAGTCTTTTCAACAGTGTCAACATGACTCGCAGTGGTTGACGGATTGTCTTCAGCATGAACCATAGAGGCTGAGAGACAGCCCCCAGCATAACCTGCAGAGGCTAAGAGACTTGGTCCAACATGACCTGCAGAGGTTGGATGGGCACCACCAACATGAACAACAGAGGCTGAATAGTGAAGATCAACTTGACTTGCAGAGGTTGAGTGCGTAGATCCAACATGACCTGCAGAGGTTGGATAGGTGCCCCCAGCATGAACTGTAGAGACTGGGTGGTGAGGTTCAACTTGACTTACAGAGGTTGAATGGGTGCCCCCTTTCTTATGTGCCTTATTCCTATTCCTCCTTCTTTTACTCCTTTTAGACTGTCGGTTACTAGTATCAGTACTTTCACCACATGAGGTAGAAGGAGTAGGAGAATCAACTACAGGTGAAGAGGAAGTAGTGTTTTGATGCCCTTGATGTAAGGAGCTTACTTGAGAAGCATTAGGAGCATTCAGGACGGTTGGAATGGAAAACAACCACACCAGTAGCCATAGGGTGAATCCAGGTAGATTCAGGGTGGCCATCAAAGGAACACCAACATTCCCTATGAGAGGAATTGTACAAGGAGTTCCTTGCATGGGGATCTCTTGGTTGGTGTTCAAAGGAGTGTTAGCCATATTTTCAAACTAGGAGACAAATTCTGAGGTTGAAAAGCAACCAAAAGTACAAAGCACACACTTGAAGGAAAAATAAGTACATACAAACCACAGAGCACTCACCAAACAATTCCTAAAGACAAACAGACAAACGGGTATAAGATATGCTTTCCAGAAGAAAGCTGATAGACAGTTACTTGGCGTCCCTGTAGATGTTCTTAGGCACAAGCAAAGGAATCACCCACCACCCTCCCACACCTTCTACCAGGGTTACCTTCCAAGCCCGTCCAAGGTCAAGGGAAGGCATTACGTGATTTCTATTGTGGCTGCCATACTTTGGGATAGCCTCCATTATGTCCCTTGATGAGAGGAAGTTTACAGAGAATATAGGATTGTCTTATTAGAATATTCCAATGTGTTTGGCATCCTATTGGGCATGAATTTTAGGTTTGTCGTGTAGATAATATGGTTATACCAAAGTTAGCAGTTACTAATTCATGGCTCAAATTACATTTGTTCATTAACAATATGCTAGAAAAAGTATTGTCAAACGTGTTCTACTGAGTGGGTGTGGCCATTGTGGTTGAATGGTTAGTACTTGATTTCCTACATGAAAAAACAGAATTGAGTCTAGCTAAAATCAACTTGAATTGCTTGTTTTGTTTCATGAGGTCCATGAGTCCCAATCTGGTCGAACTTAAATATGGTAGGAAAAACAATTTTGTTTGCAGCAAATGATTTTGACACATTGATCAGCCTAAAAGTTTTGGGTACAATTGTTGGTTTTAACTTTGGTCTCATAAGCTATAAAACCTATTTGATACTAACAACAACAATGGAAAAATATGCTCCGGATGATAGACCATCTACAAAAACATTGTTGTCTACATTTAATTGATGTTTTTCCTAATTATAGTCTAAGACAATGTGATCTGTTAGTCTGGGTAAGTCTTAAAATTCAGCAATAATCCTTAATCTTATTGGTTGAAAAAATTCTCCTCTTCAAGACTCCAACTCCTAGTCAACATTCTACCACATGAAATACTTTAGGGAAGTTCTACTGTTAATCATGTATTTGCAAAGGCAACTGAATGCTATTGGAACTTGAGGCTCTAACTTGATCTCTTTGTATATAGAATTTTTCAACATCAAGGAAGAAACAATAATGTTACTTGTATAGTTGGTTTCTCTAATTTTACCAGGTCCCGAAATTTTTATCTAACAAAAAGACCTTTCCAACGGTGTTGAGATGAGGTCAAACGAATTTACAAAACTCCAGATATGGGTCCTCCAAGTTAGGTGTTTTTTCAATGACTTTCAATGACTTTCATGAAGTGTCGACATGCGACGAAATCATGGGAAAGTGGTCATAGGAAGAGATGTGTCATTTTGAGCTATAACACCCTCTTATACTTTTTATTACATAACTCTAGGGTGGGGGGAATATCTAACTCGTGGTCACTGAAAGTGGAGTCCAACAAAGGAGAAACATAGAAGCATATCTCTACATGTTAGAAAAGGCACACTTGCTTGGTAACCACATGTTCTATTCCACTTCAGATAAAATAATAAAACTTTAGTTAAATGCGCACAAAAAAATTAGTTAACTCAACATGGACTTCAACATTATCTTAGACTCAATTTGAACTATGGATTAACAACACTTACATGTGACAAGGATGAATGCATCATTGGTTCTGTCTGGCAGTTAGTTGCTATTCTTGAGAGGTTGCACCTTTGGTTGTTATTTTAAGTTCTCCATGTAAAGGGATGTAGCCAAGGAGAACTGGTGTGCTAGTTTAGGGAACAATAAATGAAGGCTGGTTTATCTTGAGGTTGACATTCACACTAGGAAAGTGCACTTGTTATGACTCAGGTAGTTGTTACACACTCATAGAAGCAAGGCGCACCTTGGGGTGATGATTTGAAATTGTTATGCATGCAAGAAGGTGCAACTTAAACTTATGTTCTATTCTTTAAAAAATAGCAGATTTGTGTTCTGGTTACATGGAATTATCTTACATACAAAGGCACAGTTAGAGGAGAGGTTACATGTTGTGTATCAACAACAGTCAACTAAGGTGCATCTACTAAAGGAAAATATTAAGCAGTGTTGCATATTATTGTTCTTAGAGAAGAGGAGGCAATTTGTTGCACAAATCAACAATCTCAACATGGCATACTTAGCAGTTAAGTAGGAATTAATGAAGTCTCATTCAAACAGGAAAATACAACTACTAAAAGGGAGGGTGAACTCTTACAATTTGGCTTCATATCCATGCATAATTAGATTTAAACAACAATAGGGGAATGTTTCCATAATACAGTAACTAAACAAGTTGTCTTGATGCAATGCACATGCATTCATACCTAGGTCGCATTGACCTAAGTCAATGGAAGCCTATAAAATAATGTTATAGTCTCATTGTAAAGAGATGAAATCTCAGAGATTGCTTATTGTATTTCTAGATTGGCAGTTAATAAAGCTAGTTTGTTAATCCACATTTGTTTTCTTTCTTTCATGTGTGCTTAAACTTTGGCCAATACATGAAGTGCAAACAATAGCAGTAGTTGTTAGGTAGAAGACACGTGGATGGTATGTTCACTGAAATGTGAAATTAGGCCAATCTTTTGAGATGTGATAATTATGGTTTAACATGTTAAAATAAATGTTAACAGTTAAACACAGTCACAGGAAGTGCAACGATAAAATGATTTTGCAAACATCCAAATAGTGGTGAAAAACAAGACAATTAATGGACAAGACAGGGTGCAGTTGCATAATGGTTAGGACAAAAAGTCACAGTAGATTTATGAGTGCATGAGACAACATTGAAGGCGTATGCATGTTGATTTGTACAACAATTACAATGGTTAATGAACATGATATCAAACAAGCATTATATACACACTGAATATAGTCCAACTACGGAGGTGGATCAAATTGCATGTTGTTCTGAACAGCTGAACCTTAGTGAAGTAATAGTTTAAAGCATGAGATGCAGATCAGCATTGGAGTCAAGTAGGTCAACCAATTTATGTTTCGAAGGGGAAAACTAGAGTCATGCCAATGCTCTAGTTTCATGCAAGAAAGAAAACCTCAACATAACTTTTCTACTAGTACTAGTGTTCCATTAGTGAATACTAGAGATCAACGGGTTACTAGAATTTAAAAAAGGTAGTGCGCATGCCTTCTTAGGTCTAGGGTGCGCCTACCTAGCTTAATTGTGTCCTATAAAAACAGTATTTGATTGTAGGAAGGTTGAAATTTTAGATACTAACTATTGTATTTCTAGATTGATAGTTAATAAATCTTTTCCATTGCTCCACCATTTCCTTCATTCTTTCATGTGTATTTAAATGCTTGAATAACATATACTTGATTACTTTCTCATGCAGGTTTTTAGGTCAATTGCCATATTTGATTATTGTATCATTGATCTGTATCACTTTTTGCAAGTTTTATTCATCTCCCTAACCCCTCAGAACCTGCAATGAGCTACACCACCCCCTCGCTCCCTCATAATGACCAAAATAAACCTGAAGGATTATTTTTGCATCGAGTATGATGGGTGCAAGGCATAGTGGATATTCAATAAGGGAGAAAGGTTATTCAAAAATGGATGAGAAAGAAAATTTTGTAGTTACATTCAAAATACAAAATGATGGAGATATCTAAATGAATACAAAGAAACACATTACAGAAATTGTTTCACTAAAGGGTTTGCACAACACTTGAGAAAAAGCTTCTTCCCAGCTGTACCATTTAAATTGGAAACTTGTTTCAATAAAGGGTTTTCCCATGCCTAGAGAAAAATATTCATCCCAATAGTACATTTTCCTTGGAAACTTGTTCCAATAAAGGGTTTGCACAACACTTGAGAGAGTGAGAAAGATACATTAGAGTTGTACCATTTGTCTCTGCCATCTAAAATCATTATATGACATAGATTTAACTCAAAATGGGACCAAGCCAGTTGAAACAAATGGAATTTCATCATATGACAAAGATTTAGAACAAAACTTGCCGATATGAATGTGTTGTACACAAGCTTCTCCTCAACCTAGAAACAGGGTATGCTTTAGGACAGGGAAGGTGTTGATTTTGAGCTCAGCTGAGTTCGTAAAAGGTAGTAATCTATTTCCCTTAATTAGAAGGGGAAGGCATTACGTGATTTCTATTGTGGCTGCCATACTTTGGGATAGCCTCCATTATGTCCCTTGATGAGAGGAAGTTTACAGAGAATATAGGATTGTCTTATTAGAATATTCCAATGTGTTTGGCATCCTATTGGGCATGAATTTTAGGTTTGTCGTGTAGATAATATGGTTATACCAAAGTTAGCAGTTACTAATTCATGGCTCAAATTACATTTGTTCATTAACAATATGCTAGAAAAAGTATTGTCAAACGTGTTCTGCTGAGTGGGTGTGGCCATTGTGGTTGACTGGTTAGTACTTGATTTCCTACATGAAAAAACAGAATTGAGTCTAGCTAAAATCAACTTGAATTGCTTGTTTTGTTTCATGAGGTCCATGAGTCCCAATCTGGTCGAACTTAAATATGGTAGGAAAAACAATTTTGTTTGCAGCAAATGATTTTGACACATTGATCAGCCTAAAAGTTTTGGGTACAATTGTTGGTTTTAACTTTGGTCTCATAAGCTATAAAACCTATTTGATACTAACAACAACAATGGAAAAATATGCTCCGGATGATAGACCATCTACAAAAACATTGTTGTCTACATTTAATTGATGTTTTTCCTAATTATAGTCTAAGACAATGTGATCTGTCAGTC
>LPNX010020039.1:296294-328380 GCA_001517045.1 Pseudotsuga menziesii | reverse complement strand
TTTTTCTCCCTTTCTATTTTATACTTGTGGGTATGTCCCATGCCACTTAGGATAATAATTGAAATTTTTGTTTGAGTTGAAAATACCCATTCCATGTTGTCGGGATACATCCCAAAAATGTTGCCCAAATTTTCTGTACAGGAAATGGCTGGGAAGTGTTTCCAAATCATTCTTGAATAGCTCTGTACTAATTTTCATATCTCAAATGTTTTGGGTTTGGAAACATGGGAGAGGGTTCAGGTTTGGTGACAATGCTTCGATGTTGACAATTTGACGACCATTTCTTGGAGAACTTCTCAAAAAAACTTTAATTATGTATCTTAAACTCTTAGGAAAAGTTTATTATGAATTTTTCCTTAACATTCAAAATATGATCCAACTACTATTCAAGCAAACCCCTTTTTCGAAAACCTAGATAATGATGTACCGCCAGGAAAACCATCAAAACTGAGAAAGAATGGTGCATAATATAGAACCTGATATAGGTTATCTTGGTAAATTTAGTACTAAAGGAAATACCAAAAGTATGGGAATAGTCTTACAGAAGTATGAGAATAGTCTTAGAAATGGCAATGGAAAGCAACGTTAAGCCTCAAGGAAGTAAAAACAAGGCATTTAATCAAAGTACAACTTCTATTAGAAAATGAAGATAACGTCACATATGGCATATGTTGAAACAGCCGAAAAAACCTGTTAACAAATTAAGTACCTAAAGTGAAATGATTGTAAACACAAGCAAGCAACAGTGTTCTCAATCTAAACAAAACATGTTTTATCAAATTTACCTATCCGGAGTTACCTAAGAAAATTATCTTGGACGCCATGAAATAATCAAATTGCTTACACAAATCAACGAACCTGCATACTCAACTCCATTGGCAATAAATCCTATGTCAATGCACCTGGATATCAAGCATTAACTTTAGAGGATTAAATATTTGACCGATAAACCATCAAACAAATGCTATAACCAAATGTGGTATTTTCTCAATATCAATTATCAACACATACCCTTTTACATCTACCTAATATCAAGAACTGTCGTATCTCTAGGAACAAGCATTCAGACCTAAACAAATGTAAGGACGTACCATAATCTTTGGTGTACAATATAGATTGTTAAACAATAATATTAGAGGCCTATATCACCGACTTTGATTGGACATAAGCTAAATGATTCTATTTTCAACCAACCTTTACATACAAATTCCAGAGGAACTAAGTGTTGTGTGCCATAATTATGCTCCCACATTTTGCAAACATGTCTATCAGGGCATTCACCAAAAGCACATCGAACTGATATCCGCTTCTGATTATTTTTTCATAGATCTCAATACCCAGTTCCAGAGCTGCCAGGTTGGCACATATTGGGAGGATGATGGTGAATATTTTTGAGTTTGGTTCCACACTTTCTAATTGCATTTTATGAAAAAGATGCAGAGCCTCCTCATAATTCCCATTTTGCACAAATCCAACAATCATTGTATTCCATGAAGCCACATCTCCTTGAGGCATTTCTTTAAACAGCTTCAGGGCATGGTCAACATACCCAGTATGTGTAAAACCTGCAATCATAGCATTCCATAAGATGACATCTCATAGAGGCATTTTGTTGAAAAGTCTCAGGGCTTAACCTATAAGCCCATTCTGTGCAAATGATGTGTTCATCACATTCCATGACACTACATCTCTTTGAGGCATTTCCATAAATATTTTATGTGCTTCATACACAAGCCCATTCTATCCAAATCCAGCAATCATCGAGCTCCATGAGACCATGTCACGTTAACGCATCTCTTTGAACAGTTTTGAGGCTTCATCAACAAGCCCATTCTGTAAAAAACTTGCAATCATCGCATTACATGCAACGATGCTTATTTTTGGTATTTTCTAAAACAGGACTTCATCAACATGGCCCTTACGTGCAAATCCTATAATAATCACATTCCATGAAACCACATCTTGTTGAGGCATTTCGTTGAACATTTTCAGGGCCTGGTCCACAAAACCATTATCTGCAAACCCTGCAATCATTGAATTCCATGAGACCATGTTTCTCTAAGGCATTTCATTAAACAGTTTAAGGGACTCATCAACAAGCACATTTAGTGTGTACCCTGCAGCCATTGCTATCCAGGAGACAATATCTCCTTGATGCATTTTGTCAAACACCTCACGTGCCTTCTCTGTAAACCCGCATTTTTCATACATGTCTATGAGGGCACTCATCACAAAAAAATTGGACTCATATCCACATCTTATTATATGTTGATGTATTTCCATACCATGGGTGAGGGATGGTAGGTTGGCATAGGCTAGAAGAACATAAGCAAAAATGAATCAATTGGGTTGGATGCCTGTTTTTTGCATTTGGTGAAAGAGTGCCAATGCCTCTGCGTGATAAACTCCATGTTTTGTATAACCTGCAATCATGACAGTCCAAGAGCACACATTTTGCTCAGGCATTTGATCAAAAACTCTGTGAGCATCCACCACATTTTCGCACTTGACATATGCATTGATAAGGGTATTGTCGAAAACTGTGTCTGCCATGAATCCCATCTAATTGATATGAATGTGGACTAATTTGGCCTCTGGTGAGGCTTTTCTCTTAATGCAACCCTGTAAGAGACACACACAGGTGTGAGAATTGTGGACATAGTTTTCTGTGATATTTAAAATGTGCAGAGCCTCCTTCAAACATCCCTCGGTACAGAGCGTTGTGAGATGGTGGGCTTGAGCATGGCGAGCATTAGCATTGCAGTGTGTTTGACTTTGAACACTAATACCAGTGGAAAACAATCGGAGTTGAAGGGGTTGAAAGATCGTCCCAACGAACAAAACCATTTTTCATACCAAATCCTAAAGGTACTTGGAATTGAGTTCATTTCCATGACGCTACTCCCGCCACGCACCACCAATGATCAAATTTGAAGGGTGATGTTGCTCCCGCCACTCACCACTAGTGATCAAATTTGAAGGGTGGGTATTAATTTCAAATGGTTGTGCTCCCGCATATTAATTTCAAAAGGTGGTGCTCCCACCACTCACTAGTGATCAAATGTGAAGGGTGCATCTTAATTTCAAATGGGGCATTTATTCTTGGAGCCCAATGAAAGGTCAAATAAGTAATTGTATTTCAATTGATAAGATAAGTATAACTTAACCAAATCTTTCACTAAAAAAATGTAAAAAATAAATATTGTTCTTTCAATTTTTTACAATTTCTAATAATTGAGCACTCCTCAATATTTAAATGAAAAAATGATATATTTTCAAAAAAACTTGTTTTGAACACATTAAGTTGTCATGCCTGTATCATTAATTTTACAGTTCAGTAACATAACAACTATTCTATTGTATTTTTTTTAAGTTGGAGCACACTTCATTATACAAAAAAAACTACTTAGACTATGTCCTAACCATATTGAGGCATTCTAGTGCAATCCAAGCTTGAGAGATCTAAGAATGATAAGGAATGGGCACCTACCAGGAAATAATACATAACTCAAAAAACATTAAAAAAAATCCTACATACCAAGCAAGTTAGCAAAGCTCTATGTCGAAATTGTTTTCCATGCCGATGTATGCCACTACCCTCTTTATTGTCTTACCAAAAGGCATGCTAATGAGGAAGAAGACCTAAAATTATGGACTTCACCTTCAAAGAATGCCTTGTAATCACATTGGTAAGGAGTGATAAGAATATCATAAACGTGTCAAATGTTAGTTGATATTGTTAATTAAAGACTTGTATGTTAAATTTAATATAATACTTACTTATACTTGTCTCTTACTCTTTGCGTCTTGACACATTCGATATTTTATGGTTGTCTCTGTGCCTTGACCCAATTCTTATTATAAGGTGAGGATGTGCATGGATAATAATCCTTAGTTATGACTATGAGATGAGGATTTAAAGGGAAGAGGATGTAAAGACAAGTAATTTTTATATGTATTTTGGTGGCGTTGAGGACAAATGTTGTGAGAAACCATAATATTTGGAAGGATAGAGGGAGATTACATCATGATCATGCCACCCATAAAATTAAAGACTATTCTTGAGCCAACAATTGTTTTTTTGTTTAATTAATAACCATTGTTTCTCCATATCATGTGCCCAATGACACTTCTCTATAGCAATGCATAAATCGACCTCTGCATAGTTTGTGATCCTAACTACATGTCATTATTTGTATTTGCATGACATCGAGTGTTGTTTATAGTTATCGTGAGTCTATGATATTCATGCAAGAAATTAATTCTTATAGAAAAGGACTCATCAAACCGACCTTTTGAATTTCATTTTGACGAAAAAAAGAGTGGACATTGGTAGCGAGTTTCACATAGGTAGTAGGCACAAAGTTTTGAGCTCGTTTCAGGCCTAGTAGTAGACTAGTAGTTCTTTTTTGTTATAGTCATAGTTGTTGACACATTTACACACTTTAGATTGCAGCCCCAAGTGACTTGAGATTCAGAGTTACATCTTGATGGCTAGTGTCTCGTAGTCATCAATGATTATTGGTCATCTTGCACAACTAAGCAGTGAGTGCATGGCATGAGTGGTTGAGTGATTATAATTTATCATATTTCCAATATTTTGAATGATGAGTTGAACTTTATAGCATAGAAATTTTAACATCTTAAGAAATTTATATGGATGGGTAATTTCAAATGTTTCCCTTCTTTTGAAATGTTGATATAAATTATTCCCTTCACAATTGAAAGGGTAAAATTCATATTTTAATTTTTTTTTGAAGGGTAATTTTAACTTTACACTTCTGGGAAGGGCTAGAACCCTATGGAAGGGTTGGGAAGTGTTCAATTTTGAATTTTGTTCACCACTCGAAATTTTCATTAGACAATGGGTTTCGAGTGTAAAGCCACCCGTTTATGTGTGAACGAGTGATTTTATCAGTGAAACTAATATTGTTATTTATTTTCAAATAAATATTTTTCTTATGTTTTTAATATAGATATTTTTTATATTCAAGGAAACCTTGTTTATATAACATGCTATATAGTGAGATTTGAATTCTCTATGGGGGAGTGTATTTTTTTTTAGTAAGAAAAACAATTTTTGTATATTAAAAAAAGTTGTGTTAAAGTTATAGCAGATTTAATGATCAAAATATCATCATCATAGTCAAAATTATACTTGGTAAATACTAACAAACCCAACATCGAGGAAGAGAGAACCACCCGAAAAAAATGGATCTGATCCAACAAATTTTCAAAATCCAAACATACAATAAATTTCACCAACAAATCTCCTCTTAATACTAAAAAAAAAGATCAGAGTGACTAATTGGAAAGAACCAAATTTATGGTTATACAACAAGTTCCAGAAGAGAAAAGAAAGAACTTTAATCTACCATCCATATTTCCCAGCTTCAGTTTTGAGAGAGTATCAGCTTCCACATTCAGTTCTCTGTAAACATGATTGAAAGATAGAAAAGAAAAATATGTCATGAAGCATTTAATGTTTTCTAACTAGTGATGAAGCTCTAAAGACTTCACTATAACAATATTACTTTCAACTATCTAATTGGCCCTTCATTAAATGATATCTGCTAAGTTTGTAGTATCAAAATATATAAAGAAAGTGGTTTTACAAATCCATTTATAAACCTAAAAAAAAGTGATTTTACAAATCCATTTACAAGCTTAAACCTCAAAAAAATTATAAAAGAATGGATTTGGATAAATATAGTTGGTATGACTTATAGCATTAGGTACAATTGTACAACATTCTTATACATGTATTATAAGGCCATCATAGTAATATGATTAATTCTAGTAATATGGTTAGCATTAACGTATCACACCCATCATTATAGCCTAGCATGTATGCGGAATGATACACCTAGCCAACTAAATTTTCTGAATTGCAGCATGTCTATTCATTGGTGCTTCACACCCAAATAGCATATATATATCGTATGTTGTATTATCTCAACATATAATCATAACAAATTATTGAATTATTTAAATTAATTATTTTTTATGATTTTTGAAATGTTTTAAATTGTTGTGTAAAATAAGTAAATGTATTTTAATTAGGAGGAGTATTGGTGGGTGAGGATAGGGTGGTATGAAGAGAAAAAGGTCGTAAGGCTGCAAAATAATGGTAGAGGTAAAAATTTATTTGACTACTTGGCAAATTCGTTGGAAGGCTTGGGTCAAATTTCATCTCTCCAATTTTTGTGCTTCTTTTTCGAGAGATTACACAGAAAAGTCTCTTCCTTTTGAATCTAGGTTATCTTAAGAAGAAGAAAACAACTTTAGTTTAAGTTACTATAGAAACTCAAACTTCATTCCAAGAGTTAATGTCATGAATAACTATGAAGACCCTTATAGGGAAAAGGGGAAGGTATTATGAAATTCCCTCGTAACAAGTTTCGCCTCTTTGCGGCACTGTGTATTTTGTTAATAGAAAAAAAATTACTTACAAAAAATACAGAAATCACAAATCTTGGGAATTTTAGGTAACCTTCGAGTTCCATTGCTTTGTAAAATTGTCTTCATAGTCTCTAAGAGAATCTAAAGTTCTGAGTCTTTCAGATCAAGCAAATAATCCAGTTCCTTGACCCATTCATCTGGAGACACATAAACACGCATCCATGACCTCAATTTCCTTTGTTGTAACAAACTTGGGTGTCCCCATATATGTAGTAATGAAATAAGTTCTCGGATTGCACGAACGTCGAGGGTTTGATTGGTTAGGATAATTGAGTTTGAAATTTTAGCTTGAACCTAGCCCTCTTTTTCCTGGAAGGGATATCCATATTTGAAGTTCCTTAGGGTTCAGCCCCATTAGGTCTTGAACGGGGAAGGGATCCCAGTGGTCTATGTTGGTGTGGATATGAAAACAATTTTCCCTAGTTGAACCCTATAACTGAGATGTGTGTTAGGGGCGACTGGCCACTTCTACAGCACTTGAAATCATTGTAAAAATATCAACCCTGAAATCATTTTTCAACCTGTAAGATTTTTTAACAATGACACATACACTTTCAAAATCCTATTGTGGAAAATCTAGTAAAACCTTATTTTTGGAGGTTTCCCAGATTGGAACCTATTACAATCAATGGGTAAATAAACCCCTATTTTTTGAGGTTTCCCGATATGGAACCTGTGATGTGATGAGATAGACAATTCATGACAAATATGCTCCATCGAACATTTAGCGATGAGAGTTTTTTTTTCAAGAGGAAATCAGATCCCATTTTGATGAGAGGAGTTTCATTAGGAAGTTTTAAAACTGCAATATAATTTATTTGCATAAAATATTTGTCAAATATTAATTCTTAAAAACAAATATTAAAATACAATAACACTCAAAATAAATATTGAAAAACAATACACTCAAATATTTTACAAATAGAAAAACCACATTAAACATTTTTCTAGACCTAACTTTCTTCCATTAAATCTAGTCTAAGATATATTTTATGAAATTAAAAACCAACATAATGGAAAATTTTCTTTTGTTAAATTCCTATGACATTTGTGAATTTGTTAAATGCATATGATAGGGCCAACATTAAGTACATCAGCCTCCTTATCATTAAGATCATCATCCTTATCAGCATTAAGTACATTAAGATCATCATCATCGCCAACACTAAGTACATCATCAACAAAATCATCGTCATCATTGTCATTATAGTCACTCTTATGCCATTAGTGTTCTTAATCACTCATCGCCATTAGGATTCATGTCATGTAATTGTTAAAGTAATTGATATGTTGTTACAATCATTTCGATGATAATAGGGTCGTTTAGATGTCGTTACAGACATTTAGGTTCCATTAGAATCAATTAGGATCCAAAAGTGCTACCACATGCATAATCATCGTTGACATCCACATCGTCGTCATCATCATACAATAAATCAACATCATTGTCGTCGTCTTACTCATCATCAATAAAATTACGATAATAATGAGCAAGGAGCCCACTACCTCACAAGAATGGATGATATAGTCTTATACTTATCAAATCATATCCATACGCTCCATTATAGTTATCATAATGTATCATCGTCATGTTGTTAGGGACAATCAGATGAAATTAGGTTATATCAAATGTTGTTGGGGACACTCAAATGCCATTAGAGCAATTTAGGTGGCATTAAGGTAATTTACCCATCATTATGATTAATCAAGATCCAAAAGTGCCATGATTACGATAATTTAGGTTCCACTATGATAAATCAAGATCCAAAAGTACTATCACATGAATCATGATCAATGGCATTGACATTGATATATCTGACGTTATGTCGGATGTTTTCCGAACACAATTCCTAGCTCTAAACCTAGTGCAATTCCTAGCGCGGTTCTTTTCGAAATTTATGGCATTATTCCAGGCACTATACTTGGCTCTATACCTGGCACTATGTTGGATGTTTTCTAGGTGCAATTCTTGGCTCTATACTTGGCGCTATGTTGGATGTTTTTCCTGCCAAAATTCATGGCTCAATTCTTGTCGCTAACCCTGGATTAATATATGTTGTTATGATATTCAGGACGTTTTTTGGAGGCTATTCTGGGAGTTATATGGGATTCTTTTTTGGATTTTAATTGGGAAGTTAATTGTGATGCTAATTGGGATGATAATTGTGATGCTAATTGGGACGCTAATTGGGACGTTAATTGGGATGCTAATTAGCCTCCAAAATAGCACCAACTTTTAAAAAGGGACGCTAATTGGGATGATAATTGAGACACTAATTGGGATGCTAATTGGGATGCTAATTGGGATGCTAATTGGGATGATAATTGGGACGCTAATTAGGATGTTAATTAGGATGCTAATTAGCGTCCAAAATAGCGCCAACGTTTAAAAAGGGACACAAATAATGCCATTAATATCACCATCCTGTGGAAAAGCGTCCATTTTGTCCAAAAAATGATGAAAAATACACTAAAAGTGACAGTGGACGCTAAAAAGGAAGCTAAAAGAGACGCTAATGGCAGGGTTTTGCTGTAGTGCTAGTTGGTTTTCAATATGTACATGTCCATGTGTTTCTAGTTCCATATCATAACTTGTAAAGAGGTCACTAAACCATATTTCCATATCATAACTTGTTAACCCTAGTGATAACATGCAATTTGGTGTTCATGAAACCCTAGTTGGTTTTCAATATGTGCATGTCCATGTGTTTCTAGTTCCATCTCATAACTTGTAAAGAGGTCACTAAACCATAGTTCCATCTCATAACCTGTCAACCCTAGTGATAGCATTCAAATTGGTGTTCATGAAGCCCTAGTTGGTTTTCAATATGTACATGTACATGTGTTTCTAGTTCCATCTCATAACTTGTAAAGAGGTCACTAAAACCCTGGTTCCATATCATAACTTATCAACCCTAGTGATAGCCTTCAAATTGGTGTTCATGAAACCCTAGTCGGTTTTCAATATGTACATGCCCATGTGTTTCTAGTTCCATCTCATAACTTGTAAAGAGGTCACTAAACCACATTTCCATATCATAACTTGTCAACCCTAGTGATAGCATGCAATTTGGTGTTCATGAAACTCTAGATGGTTTTCAATATGTGCATCTCCATGTGTTTCTAGTTCCATCTCATAACTTGTAAAGAGGTCACTAAACCCTAGTTCCATCTCATAACTTGTCAACCGTAGTGATAGCATGCAATTTGGTGTTCATGAAACCCTAGATGGTTTTCAATATGTACATGTACATGTGTTTCTAGTTCCATCTCATAACTTGTAAAGAAGTTACTAAGCCCTAGTTCCATCTCATAACTTATCAACCCTAGTGATAGCATTCAAATTGGTGTTCATGAAACCCTAGTTGGTTTTCAATATGTACATGTCCATGTGTTTCTAGTTCCATCTCATAACTTGTAAAGAGGTCACTAAACCATATTTCCATCTCATAACTTGTCAACCCTAGTGATAGCATGCAATTTGGTGTTCATGAAACCCTAGTTGGTTTTCAATATGTGCATGTCCATGTGTTTCTAGTTCCATCTCATAACTTGTAAAGAGGTCAGTAAACCTTAGTTCCATCTCATAACTTGCCAACCCTAGTGATATGGGAACCCTACGAACACAACCACGACCGAGGAGTTTCATGCTTTTATCCCCAAATGAAATAGTTGCAAGAGTTGACCCAGCAATGTAATTAAATGTATATTAAACTAAAAACATCAAAAAATGTAAATTTCAACAACTCGAGAGCATGTTATTTTTCGATTTCTATTTGTTTGTGTCTAAACACACCATTCTTGGCGCCTTCAATGTGCCATAGATGGTGTTTTTATCCTAGGCACACGAAAGGCTAGACATTAGTAACATCATAAGAAAAAAAAAAGAACCCAATGAAAATGTGCAAACATGATGATAACTCACCTGAGGTTGTATGATCGTGTTTAGAGTGTCTAGTATCCTCTGAATAATATTATGTCTATGAATGGTATCGGTCTTTCATAGGTTTATTACATTGGGAATAAACTAAGGCTAAATAATTGAAATTGTGCTTCAGCATTCACTTTAAAGGTTAAATAATGCACCTGACAATGCACTCAGATGAGTAGGCCATCTGGATCATCTCTGGTGCCGGTGGTGTCCATCAATATTTCATGCTCTATATAAGGTAGCAAGTATTGTACATGTGACCTATTTTTGTGAACAAGTGAGCGCAGCTTTATGTTTCTACCAACTACCAGGTTGGTGAAGTGGTATACAATATCTCTTGGTCTATAATCCTGATATACATACCCACTCTTCCTTTTCTGTTGTGCTGCAAGCGTCAAGTACTCCCATTTTATAACCATCGAGCCAGTTGGGAATTCGATATTTTCATCATCTATAACATGTTTGAGAATGGTTTGTTTCCCCTCTAAGAAACATGCCAACCAATAGTCAGAACCCCATTCATTATTTTTTCGGGAAACCACTACATATATCTGACCTGTGAAAGGAAATAGGTCGAGTTAGCAACACATTTTTTAAATAAGGTCTTTCATTTCTAATTTCTACATAAATTAAATTCTACATAGGTCGAGTAAACAATACATAAATGAATTTTCTTATTTAGGTACTACTCATGTACCTGCTTGTATGAGATCCGATATGTGATCATACTCTGTAGAAATGTGTGTCTGATCATCTTCCAAATGCTCTATTTCATTAACCCCGTTGAAATTGGTGCCAAGTGTCACTCTATCCCATGTATCAATGGTATATGTATACTCGCAATCATCCCATTCATCGATACTACAAGAACTGCAAAAGCAAGCCTTCAATCTTGTCCAAATTTGTAGGGCCGAGTTGTTTGAGCTTCTAATTGAATGGAACTATCTTGGTCCATGAACTGTGTTCACTCAATGTGTTTTGGATCAGTCCACATTTGCCACCTCCCAGAATATTCTTCGCACCAGGTGTTTCCTTGTTTCTTGTTCTCCCATGACATATGCACACCATTTCACTATAAATGCAACGTCTTGAAGGCAAACACCTATAAACTTCATCTCTTCCCTTCGAAGGGAAGTTTTTATGGATGCACCAGAACCATTGTGCTCTCCTTTGCCATGACCAGTTTCAAAGTAGTTCCATACATGTGGAACCTTGTATTCTATGTGCAACAAACACAACCATTCAAATACACATGCATTCTTGAACTGTCCAGCACAACCATCTGACCAAATGAAATGACGATAAAATGGTATATCCATAGCTATCACATGATCATAGAATAATTTAAAGCAATGGTGCACATAATGCATGTCATGGGTCTGGCCGTCACTTATGTAGAAGTGAATTTCTTTCAGTATCACAGTACGTTTCTCTTCATTTCTATATGGCCCATGTTGATATGTGATATGCACCATTATGCTCACCTGCTCTAAGTGATAGTATTGACTTTGTATTTCATTTTGTGGTTGTAGGGTGTAATTTTCCACAAATTCAACCACTGATAGTATTGTTCCAAGAGGGAAGGTGTCTCGACATATTCTGAATTGCTCATCTTGCCACCGTGCCATATCAACATGTTGAATGTACTGTTGGATCTTTCCATGAAACTCTCAAATAAAATCACATACTTGCACTTGGTGTAAAAAATATAAACAGTGTTATAAAAAAACATAAAAATATGTGCAAAATGAATATTAATATGTCAATATTCAACAATTTACCTGTGAAGTCGCCAATTTAATATTCCTGCTTTCTTTCCCATCATGTAGTTGATATGTCTCATACTGATAGTTTTGCTTCTCGACAATTGCATTCCCAAATGCTTGATCTTCACTTTCATGGATGCAATCATACCATAATGATATCCCACCAAAATTATTGCAAGAGTCGTCTACACATTGTTTTAAGTAATGTGTCTACCCATCTTGTCTCCTACACATTATGCTATGGATGAAATCTTTGGATGACATTGGAGGCACTGTACTTGAGCATTCTTGCACATGGTTAGGATGCAAAAAACGATGTATATGTGCAAATGTATGGTAATATAGGTCAAACTCTATGTGGTATCTACAACAAAAAGTGTTCCGGATGGTATTGATTCTAACATACCAAAGCTTAAATTTTTCAAAAGATCTTTGCCCGAGCCTTAGCTCTACGTGGGAAAATTTAAACATCTCAAACAGTTGAGTTTGTGTCATGTCAAAATAATGTTTAACATGATATTCATTGTTTCTAGAACCCCTACAATGTTTTAACACATCCTTCGTGTTAGAAGAAGGCATAGTGTTATCGTGCCAAAACATGTACACTAGGCCCTTCACTGCTTCAACTAACTTCATGTCTTTGCGGGGAAACCTACTACTAAATGCTCATAATGTTTCCATTTGTCCCTCTACATCAAGGTTGTCTCTTCTTACTAAATATTTTTAAGTGTCTTTGGATGTAAAGGCACAATTTGTGATGTGCATTTAAGTAAACGACATTGTCTTGTGGATCTACATACAATTGATTCAACCAATACACGGTGAGCCACATTACAGTCCTGTGAACGAGGTTTTTTACCAATCGATGTGAATGCAGCAGCAAGAGATTTAACAATGTGATTACTATATTCGATATTCTTCATTGTTCTTATGCCTAAATTTCTTCTAACAGTTGCCATATTTCAAGATTTAAGCAAAGCTAAAAACAATTGGAATTTATCGGCTTCGGATTTGTTATCAAAATATTGTTTCATTATTTGAGAACAATGACGAAGGATAGTGCATTTAGCCACCTTACCTTTCATGGAAGTCAATTCCCTCGCGTCCACTTGTATGTGTTTAGGATTTCTCTTTCGTTTTGATGCGAAATTTCTTGTCGTTTGAAATGTTGGAGTGATGTTTACATCCACTATAGAATGACAACTTCGATTAGGAGATTGAACCATAGGCCATGGTTGTTGCTGAGTCATATTTTCATTGGGAGTAACATAATTATTGAACTCTTCACAAGATTGTTCGTTTACTAATGGATCAATAATATCATCTTGTATATAACCAGCTTCCTTTAATGTTGCATTATCTTCCTCAGCCTCTACGTCAAGTATCTGTTGAGGGGGAATGGGAACTATTTGCTCATCTAATGAATACCGACAATTTCTTGAATCTTCCCTCTTTTTTTCTTTTTTATTTTCAGCTTCTTCGGGTGTAAGCACCTTCCTCGCTAACTTTCAACCTTTATTACGTACATTCCCCATTGAAATCCACCCAAACTTGTACAAAACCTATGGAATTGTGTAAGTAATGATTAAATTGCAAGTTGAACAGTTCTCTGTGCACGGGTTCAGAATAATTATGTCTTTTTCTACAGTAAACCTGGCCCACATCACACAACCCAACATTTTTTATATAACACATATCACATATGCAATATAATGCATGTGTGTTTTATCGCATATGCGATATTGATACAATTCTTTTTAATAACGAGCAATTTTTTACGTGATCTCCAAAACACATATGCGATATATCGCATATGCGATTTAGTGCTCACTAAATATGCAACTTAACTGATCTATGCTTATCAAATATTAAAATATTAAATATCAAATGCATATCAAACTTGGACTAAAATATGTTAAAATTCTATAACCTTACAATGGACCCCATACCAATGGTTAAGACCTCCAAACCTATCCTTGGACCATGGTAGTGTCTATGATGATGATGATCACAAATAGTATGACTATGACGACAATGATTATGATGATGATTATGAGGATGATGATGACTATGATGATGATGATGATGATGATGATGATTATGATGATGAGGATGCGGATGAGGAGGAGGAGGAGGAGGAGGAGGAGGATGATGACTATGATGATGATGAGGAGGATGAGGGTAATGATGATGCTGATGATGATGATGATAAGGATGATGATGATGATGATGACGATGACGATGATGATGAACAATGATGATGACGATGATGATGACGATGACGATGATGATGAACAATGATGGTGATGATGAGGAGGAGGAGGGTGATGACTTTGATGATGATGAGGAGGATGAGGGTGATGATGATGAGGATGATGATGGTGATGACGATGATGATGAACAATGATGGTGATGATGATGAGGAGGAGGAGGAGGAGGAGGGTGAATGTGGTGATGATGATGATGATGATGATGATGAGGATGATGATGAGGATGATGATGATGATGACGATGACGATGATGATGAACAATGATGGTAATGATGATGATGAGGAGGAAGAGGAGGAGGAGGATGAGAACGATGATGATGACGACGATGATGAGGAACAATGATGATGATGATGATGATGATGATGGTGATGATGAGGAGGATGATGATGAGGATGGTGATGATGATGATGATGATGATGATGAGGATGGTGATGATGGTGATGATGGTGATGAGGATGATGATGATGATGACGACAATGATGATGATGATGATGAGGATGGTGATGATGGTGATGATGATGATGAGGATGATGATGATGATGACGACAATGATGATGAACAATGATGGTGATGGTGAGGAGGAGGAGAAGGAGGATGACCATGATGATGATGAGGAGGATGAGGGTGATGATGATGATGATGATGATGAGGATGATGATGATGATGAGGATGATGACGATGATGATGAAGAATGATGGTGATGATGAGGAGGAGGAGGATGATGACTATGATGATGAGGATGAGGGTGATGATGATGATGATGATGATGATGATGATGATGATGATGAGGGCGATGGTGATGGTGATGATGATGATGATGATGATTATGACGATGACGATGATGATGAACAATGATGGTGATGATGAGGAGGAGGAGGAGGATGACTATGACTATGATGATGAGGATGAGGGTGATGATGATGATGATGACGATGAGGATGATGATGATGATGATGACGATGACGATGATGATGAACAATTATGGTGATGATGATGACGATGACGATGATGACGATGATGATGAGGAGGAGGAGGAGGAGGAGGGTGTTGATGATGATGATGAGGATGAGGATGATGATGATGATAATGACGATGACAACAATGATGAACAATGATGGTGATGATGATTATGATGAGGAGGATGAGGATGATGATGATGACGACGATGATGAGGAACAATGATGATGATGATGATAGGTTTAGTTGAAACTTTTCTTTGATTTTATTTTCAAGCATTTGCAATGGAATGGTGATGATGAACAATGATGATGAGGAGGAGGAGGAGGATGACAATGATTATGATGACGACGACGACGATGACGATGATGACGACGACGACGATGATGATGATGATCGTGATGACGATGATGATGAAAAATTATGGTGATGATGATGATGATGATGATGATGATGACGACGACGACGACGACGATGAGGATGATGATGATGATGATGATCACGATGACTATGGCTATGATGATGATTATAATGATGATGGCAATGATAGTAATGATATTTCTCCTACTTACTATAAATACTAATTACTAAATCTTGAAAACCATTGAAATATTTAATACACATATAAACACTCATTACACTGATGGCCACACACTTGTTTGAAGGTTTCTGGTACTAGATGATTTGTTCTATTCTATGGACCGTACAATTGCATGCATCGATGAACAACCGTCCACCCCTCATATCTCTCTCATCCCCCCCTCATATATCTCTCATAACCATACCTCCCTTCCCCTTATATTTCTCCTCCCTTCATCCCCCCCATATATGTCCCTTGCCCATCCCTCCCTCCCATGATTCCCTCTACACATTCCTCTCCCTCCTTTGACTCCCCCCCCCCCCCTCTTAACCAATGTAATGTTGGGCCATGAGCCACCACATAGACTGTCTGGATGAAATATTGGGAGTCTAAATGGTATTATAATGGAATAAGGATGCCATTACTCTTTTCTACTCTCGTACCTTCTTAGTTAAGCAAAAACGCATATGCGTTATAACGCATATACGCTATATCGCATATGTGATATAGTGCATATGCGATATGAATAAGATATAACACATATGTGTTATAATGCATATGTGTTTTTGTAAAATTTAAAAAATCGGCGGGAATAAGGTTTTCCATTATGTTCGGAAATAGCTTCGGACTACCGAACCTATTGGCTAGGACAAATAAACCAGGGCTATTACTTTTCTTTTAGAACTCTATCAATATGCTCAGTTTTGATGGCGTCTTTTGCTATGACAGACATAATATTTTTTTTTATGAAAATTTAGAATATTGTAGAGTAGGATCTTACAATTCTGAATATGTAATTTTTTCCTTCAAAAGTATGTTTTATTTATTTATTATTATTTTTCTAAATGACACATGTCATTTTTTGAAAATAGATACATCGATTGTTTTTTATATAACTTTTGATTTCCTTCACCATTTCCCAAGAAAACTATATGGTGCACTAGACGAGAGCAGGCTCTACGATCTTATATATAGAAATCAAGGATTTCATTCATTTTTGCCCCTAAAGTGTTGCACCTACATAGAATGTTTTCATTTCAAGCTTTTATGACTTCAATAATTAATAATAATAATAAATAATTCATGAAAATTTTTGAATAAATAGTGTTGCACTAGGCCCATATGTCATTTATATGTCTGCAATATTTTATCCCAAATTGACATCATTTACCTCATATATTATTGCACCCGCACAAACATATATGTTATGATGTGCTGAAAATTTGAAAACCCAATTTCACGGAAAATAATTTTATAATCATTTACACACATTTTGTCTGCATAAATGCTATATATTATGAAAGTTGATTCAATTACCTATCTTTTTTCTTTTTACTTCATCTTCAAATAAGTTAGGGAAGTACCCCTAATTGTCACCTAGAGTCAGAGTTTCTAGGTTTTCCCAATATTATGTGGCATCTAAAGTGTCTTTAAATGAGTCCATGATTGTGCATCATCCCTAATTTAAGATTTTTTCTTATTTAGTAAAGCTTTTTTTTTAATTATTTTTGCATGGTGAGTAGTGGCAGTAAACCAACCTTGAACACCATATGAGCAAGTAGTTTCTGGAATACAATAGTTTTTGGAATACAGGTGGAGAAAGAGTGTAATGTCCCCGATTATAGTCTTGCATTCGTTGTTAACTATAGCTTCGGTGCCGATAGCGTCGTCGATTTCTCCCACAATGGCATGTATTTCAAATATTGGTCGACACGCAAGAAGACGATTAGCCAAATTGTTTCAATATATAAGCAAATGGCACATTGTCAACAAAATCTCAAACCATAGATAGCAAGCAAACTATGCAAACATTGCAGGTGAATTGTTAGAATTGATTACTTATACATAATCTACGAGTTGCAAAATTTCTAGACTCGAAGAGTGTTCGCGTTGAATCAAGAAAATGTTATTATCAACGTGGAATAAACAATAAACAAGGTATTTTCCTACTCTTACATATACTTTTAAATTCGATATTTTACAAGTTTTTTAATTGGCTTATTTAATTTTTAATTTGCAATAAAAATGCTTTTGATAATTAAATTTATACAAGTTTTTGATAATACCCTCTAATTATTTTTGATATTTTTATTTGTTATTTATTTTGTAAATTATAATTATATATATATATATAATTGAGAATTGAAAGTTTTAACACTTCCATAATAAATTGACAGAAACTTGGGTTTAAAGACAAGTGACAAGTACTAAGGGAATTAGTTATTTTGCTATAAAAGTCCTAGGAAAAAAAAAAGAGGGTTATTATGAAAAAAACGAATTCTAAACAGAGGTGCCACATATCACCATGAGTGAAGGGCCTATAATAAATGCTTGAGATAGCAGAGAATTTCTAGTGAACATCGTACAGATGTTAGGCTTTGTACTGAAGCATAAGAGAATGCTAGGTTTGAGGCCGCTAAGGAACTATTTTAAACTCAAGAGTCTTGGCAAGAGGGTGAAACTAAGCATGCAGAATTGCTAACAAGTGGCACGGTGGTGTGTGGCTATTAAGACTACCATTTCAATATTTGTTTATTAATTAAAACTGATTTTGTTTCTCAATGCAGTTTTGTTATATGATAGGGTTTAGTGCTCATGCTATTTAAGTTGTGAAGAGATTAAGATTAGTGTTCTCTCTATTAAGCTACTACTGGATTTACAATTTCCTTTATTTATGCATAGTTTAAAGATTAGTGTTTTCTCTAATACTACTCATAAAATTTCTTTTATTTATGCATAGGCTAGGTTATTACCATAAAAACCTAGGGTTTTCCATGTAGGGTTTATTCAATATAATATGTTTTATGTGAAAGTTACACTCAAAGTAAAAGATTTTAAGTTATTCATTTTCCTAGATTAACAATAGATATATCTTTATTCTTTTACAAGTTAAAATAACATTAAAACTTTAACCATGATAAACTAGTAAACATTGGGTGATCATAAGATGAAATATCCAAACAACGAGGGTAATGGAACCGCATGTAAACAAGAGTATTTACTTATAATCTTTGCCAAAATCTCTATACAGGAAGAGTATTACCCTCTATCAAATTCACAAAATAAAAACCATAGCCTCTTACTATACCATCACGCAATTTGGGTTACAAAATAAACAACATTCTAATATTTTACATAAACATGTGGATACATACATACACCATATTATAAATTAAAGAACATAGTTTCGAAACCAAGCTGAGAACACATTATTTTGTAAAGAAGACCCAAGATTGAAACCATATTCAAGTACTATGTCAAAACTTATGTATTCTATACAGTAAAGAGTGAATAACCAAAAGATACAATACAAGCAAATTATTTCCTTCTAGCTAGTATTAAAACAAACACATAATATACAACTATTAGCAAATCGTCAAAACAAATGTTTATGCCGAACAACAAACCCTAATAACTATTAATGAAGTTACCATTAATGCGGAAGTCGAATGGCTTGAGATAGTAAGCCCCACCAGAAAATATTTTGCTATCTTAAGGCCAACCAATAGAACCCACTGATAAACCAACAATCACTTAAACAACCAATCAAACAAAACGTTGCCTCCTTTAAGTAACAGAACAGAGATAAAGCCACCATTTTAAGCCAATAAATTACGGATGGGGATGAGAAGCTATCTTCTGAGAGGCCAAACCTGCAAATTACAAACCATGGCTTTGTTGGTAGGATATACATAAAACAAAGAAATTAATTAAGGATTAATTGTTGGGTGATATGAATCCTTACCCGAAAATATAAAGCTGGAAGTCGATGGTGGGATGAGTAGAAACCATTCTTTTAGCCCCAAGGGTTAGCTCAATTGGTAAGACGTGTGCGCACTCTCTCGGTTCGGGGGAGGTCACGGGTTCGAGCCTTGAGTCCTCTGGGGTTAGGCATTCTGCTAGGATGGCCGGCGGTTTACCACCTATACCATCCACGAATGTGGAGAAGTATTGCTTGGTTTCCCGTGGATCTTTCCATCTGAAAAAAAACCATAAACCCCAATCGTGCTAACTGGAGGGAAATCAAAATGATAAGTAGTTTCGAAGGATTATGGATTCGGTAAGTTACCACCATCGTCAGATTGAGCTCGAGCAGTGATACAACTAAACTGCTTAGAAGAATGAAATTCCTACAGTATGGGCGAGACTCGAGATGGATAAACAAAGGGTAAAGTCAACCCTAACACTTTCTAGCTGTAAAGCACTCGCGAACTTGAAATGATTTCCATATTATTTAAATTTCTTACACCACAACCTTGGTCTATAGTTGGATAGTCAAATGCTATTACAATATCTTGCACCTTGCTTTGTTTTAGGATTGGAGTGCGTTGGATGGTCAAATGCTATTACAATATCTTTCACCTTGCTTTGTTTTAGGATTGGAGTGCTAGGTATCTTATAAACCCTCTTTTGTAATGGCATCAGCAAGGTAGTACCGTAATGGCATCAACAAGGTAGGGTACTTGCAAGGTAGCAAGAGAAAAAAAATTGGTTAGCAATAATGCTAAGCAAGTTTATGGTTTAAATTGAAGGGTTTATAATGCATAATTAATGGTAAAGCGATTGAGTTACAAGTGTTGAAGTCTTTCTACAATGAAGATTAAAGCTCTCAAACTATTAAAGTGATGCATCATAGTAAATTTCTTCCACCATTTACACTAGTAAAAATAATAATATAATATAAGCGAAACATGTATATATATATATAACAAGAGCCACGAGGTGGCAATGTCCCCAAATAAAATTAAAGGTATAAAAACAAATAAAAAAACCAAATCTAGTTGTTTGAGTCCATTAATTTTAATAACAACATAATTAGTGATTTTATTAGCACACGAATATCTATGGAAATTTCTTTTGAACATAAACATATGTTTTCCCAGGAAGCAAATACCAAACAGTATAAATTAAAACCATAACATGTTTAGGCATAAACAAACTCTTTACACCGTTCAAGATAAAGAAATAAAATGGTTTGGACACAACTTTGTTAAAGACAGAGAAAACTAAAAATTGAGATATAAATACCTTTGACCAGCCTATAAACAATTTAGATAATAGGCGGCTGCTTAAAGATAACCAACCCCAACTTGAAAGCAAATAAAATTTGAAGTATGTAATATCTGATACAAATAGTAATTGAATTTTTTGCATGCCACAATTAAAAGCACGAGCCTTCAAAAGTGATTACTAAAGCTATTATCTTAACCCTACATGTGTCGAACTTCATGAAGTGATACTTGAGAGCCAATCGAAACTCCTCCAACCAAAAACCTAGAAATATACAACTATACAGGTAAAGTTATTATCTTAACCCTACATTGGTCAAACTTCATGGAGTGATACACGAAAGCCAATGGAAAATCCTCCAACTAAAAACCTAGAAATATACAACTATACAGGCATACCCAGCCTATTCATGAGTTTAACCTTAATTAAAATGTTAACGGATAAAAGATGAGGAATGACCAGGAGAAGTACCACTCCAAGTTATAATTTTGACTTGTTCATAACATAATAAACGATGAGCATCTTATACTTGATAACAATCATCTTGGAAAAACAAAATTCCTACTTGAAAGTAGAAACCAAGAAAAAACCTAAAAGAAATTTTCTTGTGAAAAGAGTTAAGTTCATTGAGCTAACCGAGGGTAAAGTTTCTTATTTAAAAACCTAGGCCAAAATCTAAAATATAGGAGATTTGCAAAAATCTAATCAACCCCAAAGTTGTATTCAAGATGATTGTTGCATACCTGGATGTAGGTATCGAAGCTGAAATGGATAAATAAGCCTAAAACCTGCAAATTAGCTATGATTTTAGCAAATTAACAAATTAGCAAATTTTTCACCGCCATTAAACCCAAGTCCAGAAAGGACAGGCAATGAAGACACTGCCATTAACTGTCGTCTACACACACTTATATTATTGCTAATATGAGGTAACATTTTTCAAGAACATGGTAATAGAGGAGATGTTAATATTTTCCCACAAAAGTGTTCATTTAACTTGAATAGCATACATACACATTCTTTACATTCAGATTTCAAAGGTGGTTTCCAATTGAATTGGCATGAAAATGAGTTTTAACTTAGTTAAAATATATTATTTGCCTCAGAATTGCAGTAAACAAGAGGAGAAATTACCATTAATAAAGTCTAATTACTAACCTTATTCAAATATAATGTAGAAATAATAATATAATAAAACAATTTAAATATAGTATATATTTATTTACACACATATCAAAACATTTTTCAGAATTCCATATCATCATTTTATAACAATTTTCAAAATTCCATATCATCGTAGAAAGATGGATTTTATATAGGTTTGCTCTCCATCATTTTCACTGCCAGATTCCAAATTCACTACAAATTTCACTCTCTTAGCCAATCCTTGTTCAGATTGCTTTGGGTTAGCATCCCTTTTATGCATCCATGTATTCATAGCACTAGAAACCTTGCTCATTAGCCTACAAACAACGTATTTCTTCCACAAACAGCCTCTAACCTCCTAATCCCCAACCCACATCGAGTTGATACCAAGGAACAACAAAAATCTGCACCTAAGTTCACGACTCATCTACTTATCATTCGGTTAAATCCAGACACATTTCTAGATGGAAGGTTGTGCTTCACCTACTTTTCTTTAGCACTTTCCACAAAGCCTCTCAACCTGAATATTATTTACTTCCCTAGAATTCACTAGATTATAACCAGACCCTTCCTTAACAAATATCGGACAAGTCCAGTCTAATATAAATATTACTTCTGTAAAAAGAATAATACAAGGCAAATAAATCCATTTATACTTCATATCCAAAACCAAAAGAAAACATTGTTTTCCGACACTCGGTAACCTAAAACAACTCTTGATTACAGATTTTTCAATAAAATTTCAACATTAGATAAAACAAATCCGTAAATGCAAAACAACTCAAAACTAACAAACACATTTTTTTCCTTTCCTCACTCAAGCATTAGACTCCATTTACAAGGGTATATAGAATCTTTGCGATTGCAAGTAGATAGAAGCCAAAATTGAACAACTACGAGCACTACCAGACTCACAAATGCATGGAGAAAAACAAAATACTAATCTAACCTGAAACTAGGGATTATTTTCAAAATAAAGCCATAGCATACAAAAATATACTAAACAGGCCCGAAAGAACAAGAAAAACTGCACTGCAATGCATCTATTCATCAAAGTAAACAAGAAAAATCGTTTCTCTCAATAAAATACCTTCTAACAACCACAATTTTGAACGGAAAAGTAGGCAACAGATGTTTTTCTCCACCTCAAGTCTTGCCAAATCCCAACCTTTGGACCTGAAATCGGTGAATCTTCGATCGCTCGCAAATATATCTTTGCTCGGAAACGTTGATTCTAGAATCTTTAAACTTGTTAAAGAAATTACAGAGGAGCTCGTTTTCTGCATCAAAACTACTGCCGAAAGAATCCTCGCAAGTAGGAGACGACGAGGATGTAGGATTTTGTCTAACCTTACACAAAAGGAGACTATTTGATCCTTGTTGGTGCTTGATAAATACATGGTTAAGATGGATCTAGGCCAATGTATATACAATTCCTATAATGGTTGTAGTTATCTATGAAAAAATATGTATCTATTATACGCATTCACAAAACACACATAAAAATATGCTAAACTTAGCTCCTATTATTATGTCAAAAATTATATGCCTAGGTGTTGAGGTCGAAAAAGGAAGGTGTCCCTACGGAAACTAGTTGGAATATCAACTACTTGAGGCCTCATCTTTCGCACATGAACTCTATTTTGGGCAATATTGGGATCATTAGAAAGCATTTTTTGAGCTCTACAAGCTTGGAAGGTTAGGTCCTCTATAAGTGTTGAGGCCCTCAAAATACCTTAGGCCCTAGGGGTCATGGACACTCCAAAAAAAAATTAAATTCCTTAATCATATCTTTCCTTCTTTGTAACTTACGCACTTAATGATATCAATGTTACGCGATGATTTTCATTTCTTTCGGATGGGCTTGATTGACCAACTCTATTACTTGGATTGTGTTTGGATTCTTGTAATTGGATGGTTGTTTAAACTTCGCTTAGATTTTAGCTTTGGTTTGATAATGTTTTATCGTCTCCTTCTATTTTTTTATGCTTTGTTGATATTATAATTTAAAAATCCTCTTACTACCTAAGATATTACCAAATAACTTTGTTTATGTTATGATAGCTTGATTGTTTTGTTTTCCTTTACTTGTATATGATGTTCCACAAATGGTTTATTTTAATGGTAAGTGTATTTTATCAATGAAACAGTAAAAATATATATGTGCTTAAGCATCAAAATGCATAGTAGTCAAAGCATGTGTAAACATGCATTGCCATCAAATACTTTTTCTTGGTTTTACATAAGCAATTTCTTTTGAGGTTTGTTGATGGCCTTGATACCAACTCTGATACCAAGTTAAATTCTATGAAGCATAGGATGTAACACCCTATTTTTGACCCCATGGTATTAAATTGCGTATGATGTAAATATTGTATTTAATCATGGTGTGGAGCCCAAGGCAAAGGCCCCACCATGGATTTAGTGTTTTATGTTTCGGCAATTAAAATTGATGTCGATGGTTTATGTGCTAGATAGGAACAATGTGTTTTGAGATATCATGTAAAATGCAAATTAATAAAAGTACCACAACTAGCTACGCACCTCAACGTTAAAGAGATGGGGGCATGATTTCACAAGGAATAGGGAGGGGAAACATTCAAACCCAATGGGTAAAAGCCATTGTCTAAGCGAAAACCCATAGAGTGGTCAACTACCCTTTTTGTCTTTTGTGCCAAGTCATATCTAAGTTGGTGGAGAAAGTTATTTCCTTAGGATGGGAAAGGTATGGAGGTCAAATTCAAATTTGGGAAGTCACCCATTTTTGGAAAGTGTGTTTTTTACTTGTGGCGCAAGTAAAAGATTGGGAATGCATGCCCAAGCAATTATGCACCCATGCTTTTCATTTCCTCACCCATTCTCACTCACATGGGCTCTCTCACGCAGTAGGAAGGGGGCTGAGCTCTCTCCTTCACGATTTGGCAGTCTACCCATGTTCTACATGGTTGGGGAAGTCGTTTTCTGGAATGGTGTGTGCATATGAAGGGGATATTCATGTTTTAGTGTTGGTTGGGGGTCGTTTTTGTCTCCCTCGCGATTTGAGTCATTTTCATATCTTTCCCATGCTCAGAATTTGTTTTATGTGTTGTTGGGAAAATGCGAAGGAATGGGCCATGATTTTGGAGTTTGAGATGGTTGTTTTGTCTCTGTGAGAAAGATCGGAGCTTCCCTCACGTTTTTTATGCATTTTCCTCACTTTCTCCAAGATGGGAAATATGTTTTTTTATTGTCGTGTGAATGGCCAGAGGAGATTCACGATATGTGGGTTTAGGGAGGTCATTTTTGTTGTTGTAGTGCCATATACGTTTTCCTGATTTTAGATCTATGATCTGAGGGTTTGATGATTCCATTTTACCTCTGTAAAGCCCAAGAACGTTCTTGAAATCGTATTCGCTCATGTAGAGTTGTTTTCCCCAATCATTGTTTTTGTTTTGGTTCCCAGGAACGCTGTGTTCATACCCAACAATGTGTGTGGCCGCGTTTTGATTAATTGGTGGGCCATGTGTTTGATGAAAAGTTTGGCCCTGCTGAGTAAGCCAAGGAACCCCATGTTATTGCCTTGTTTCCCTAATAGCCTGTGAAACCCAGTTGTTCATTAGCTTAGCTAAACAGTCTGTGAAACCCAACTGTATGTTGGCTTGACTGTGGACGTATGGTTTTGGCTATGTGTGAGCTTATTATTCCCTAGTGCCTTGTGGAATCATGCCCAGCTCGGTGTGGTAGTGATGCTGAGAGATTGATGAGAACATTGGCCTATGGTTGGGTGGAACGTTGTAGCGACGTAGCTAGTTGCGGGCCAACTTCTTTTCAAGGTAAGTATTCTTGTGCTTAGTATCTGCAAACTATTTACTTCATGGATTAATATGAACATGTTGAATGTTTGGACGAATGGGTTTTTCTTTCACTGTAGAATGCACTAGGCATCTGTGTATATATTCATGTTTAATGCATGTTAATGACTTATGCATTTGCTATGTTTTTAATCCAATGCATGTTTATTTTTTTATTTTCACTGGGCTATTTTCCCCGTTTTACAGCAACAGTGTGTTGGTCACATCCTCTCCATCGCCGGGATGAGGGGTGGGGACGTGACATAGGATCATTAGCCTGCATGAATTCAAATGAGAAGAGAAGAATTTAGCATAGATTGTTCAATTAATCATGACAAATTGCACACACATGGAGACAAAATTGGAATAATATGATTATATTCATGAATCAATAAATAATATGTAATACATTGGTTGTCCGTATAGGAGAATTTGAATGCCTAAGGATTCTAATCTACCAACTCATACTGACTCCATAGCTAACTCAATGTGAGAAAATCACCACTGGAGCTCACTATTGCAGCTCCGGATAACTGACTTAGTCTACAATCAATTAACTGATGAGGGTAGGTGAACAAAGGCACCCACACTCCCTTGAATCATGAAAATTGACGCTAGGTTAACTGATAATGATCTAACTGATAGTAACTAGAGAATAACTGAACATGATTGATTACCTACTAAGGTCAACTAAAGGAAACTATTGGTGGCACGCAGAGTAGGTTCCTAAATTATAGGGCTACGGTCCCTGGGGCACCTAAACTCATGCATGAAATTGCAGTAAGTGGAAGATGTCCCCTAAGTGTGTCCCCCATGCACTAGTGGAGTGATGAAGACCACCTAAGCTAGGAAAATAGACAAATAGACTATGTGATCAAAGGGCGGATCAATAATAATCCCAACACTTCCAATGTCAAGCCTTGAAATTTCAAATGAATTTGGCAAGGCCCTTAATGTCAAGTTCTAAGCTCTACGTTGGATATGTTCCCATTCCTCTTTTGTATTGGAAGTCCTGAAACTGTGGTTTTATATAATTATAGATTGAATCTTTCTTCTTCCTCTGAAATTGGAAAACTATGTTTTGTACTCACTTTTTGAAATGTCCCCCTAACATATATCTAAACTTGCCATTTACTCCAATACCATACTAGCATTTCCTTACAAAATACCTCATTCTAATGGAAGCATAAGTTTCTTTAGAGAGTAGAGTATTTTTTTTAGGCATGTAAAGGTAAACTAATGAGCTTTTACTATTCACTACCCTTGAAAGGGAGTTGATTTAGAGAGTGCCCTAGTTCACCAACCTCCAAGATTTCTTTGAGATAATCCATGAGTATGCAAATTGCAATAAAAAGATATTCATCAATCACAGTAACCTTGATCCATGCCAAACTAACTACTAATATGGAATAACTAGATATGAATAATCACCATTTGAAGATAACATTGAATGCAGACTAAAAAAAAAGATAAATTCATACCAACTCCATTCCAAAATCCAATTATTCACACTGAGACCAATGTGAAAAGGAAGAAAAAATAGAGAACCTCAAATACAAAAGGGATACCATCAAATGGTTCTAGAAAATAGAACCATATTCCCCTTTATAGACCAAGGATGAAATGAACTAGATAATAAAATAGAAGTGCATATCTATATCCAAGGGAAAAAAAAGTGCATATCTATATAAACAAGTCAAGTAAATAAAATTCTCCTTGAGATCTTTTCACTGTAAAATACACACCAATCAAACAATAAAATTGATGATGATTAATAAAATTTAGCGTGGGAAAAAATAAACATTGAGAATATATATAGAAGTACTACCCCGCTTGTGTGCACACACACACATATAACTTCCCTCCCTCATGCGTGGACACACACACACACACACACATATAACTTCCCTCCCTCGTGCGTACACACACACACACATATAAGTCCTAAGGAATATTTTGGGCTAAATGTTTGTGATTATATATATGTTAAAGGTTTTTAACAAATATAGGTGGGATATATAAGACCCCATAGAGGAGCTCTAAAAGTGAACCTCTTTCTCTTTCTTACAACTTTGTAATTGATTATCATGGGTGGAGCTAGGGGCGAGATATTGTCATTTGAATATTTAGGATGGCTGTAGTCAGGCACTACTATCTCATAGCTTGCGCCATCTCCATGATGATCATGGTGATGCTCAATTTTAGTTTCATGGTATAATATCTTCCTATAATATTTAATTCATAATTCATAATTCATATAGACTTTTGACAGCTTCAATAATAGAGGCTTCTTGCAGCGCTTCCACTACATCTATGGAAGCAATGATCCATCTTTTTAGATCCTCCTGTGAGGGTTGTATTCAAGCACTCATATCTCATAGCTTGCACCATCTCCATGGTGATCATGGTTATGCTTAACCTTAACTTCATAGTATAATATCTTCCTATAATCCTTATTTCTAAATTCACAAACACATTTGATAGTTTCAATAGTAGAATCTTCTTGCAATACTTTCGCTACACCTATGGAAGCATTGATCCGCCTTTTTAGAGCTTCTTGACATAGCAAATTAGTGATATTGTCTAATTATAAAATTCACTTCAAACATCATAAAAAAACATGAAATCTTTTGTTAGATAGAAATTCCAAAAGAAACTAAGTAATTGTTAAATGTTAATTAAAAATTGTGATAGTTCAAAATGCTACACACACTAGAAGATATATGAAATCCTACCTATCAATGTTCAGATAGTTTCACAATAATAGAATCCCAAGAGACACTTCCATTCTTCCATTTTTTTATAATGAATAATTTGTGGAACATTATGGCATGACTTATCAACTTAGGTGCAAACTTCTTGGTTGGTGATAAACTAGAAGCTCTGTTTACATCTACAACCTTTGTAGTTATAGATGTATAGGTTAGTAGTTTTAGATGTATCCAAATATTCTTTCTTTGAGTGTGCTTCTCCTTTAACATCACTTAACCTACCATAAAAGGTAACCTAGATTTTGTAGATGCATGCCAACAATGACATTACAATCTATGATTAATATCCTCTTAATAGAAAATGCAAAGACCAACCATACATGTGAGCTTTGTTTGTCTATTTGTTTTTTCACAATCAACATTAATGTTGCGTGAGAAAGGGAAAAATATCATAAAATGGATTCCACATGAGGATGAATCAATGATATACATCATCACATAGGGGTTTCATCAATATAGAGCATGGAAATGGATGACAAGCTTGGCAGTTTATCTCCAAACAATTACATTGGAACTTTGTCTATAATGAAGCAAATGGAATCTCGTTGCATGATCGATTTAGCCTTTCTTGGTGAAAAAAAATAGCTTGGGTTAACCCCCTTCGGTTCGAAAAAAAATTGGTGAGGATAAGTTTTCACGTGTGGGAACATTTGTGAATCAATAACTTGGGGACATTGGTTAATGTAGAAAATTTTTAAATGGTCTCAAAGACTCCAGACTATGGATAGGTCTATTTTCTTATTGAGTCATATTGCATTTCAAATGCACATATTTGAATAGATATATGAGTAAAATTAATGTTAGGTTTCAATAAGATAGAGTTGACAATGATATCTAGTATGCATCAATACTAAAGGTCAGCTCTTCCAAGCACTTTCAAATTTCCTTAGCATTCTCAAGGTGGTTCATAATGGACCAAAATGCTTTGACCACCATTTTATTCTAATCACTAGCTAGACAACATAGGATTAGCATCCTCTATTTTAACTAAAAAACCCTTACCTCACAGGCTTCTGTCCAAACAAACAAGACTCCTTTCTACAACAACTCTTCCATTTCCATTGTTAGCTCTACATAACCCCTATAAACTTGCAATAAGATTTTATATGCCCCAATGTAGACTCCAACATAGGTACATTCTTCAATGTAGGAAAATTAACAATCACTACATCAAATACAATTGCATCTTTCAACATCTATCCAACATTAACCTAAGTTTAGTTGTGTGATCCTTGAGTAAACTGTAAACTATCCAATCATATAAATATACCTCAACTTATGGATATATTCATGAAACACTAGGGATGATTTTAAGGAACCATACTTATTTAAAAGTGTATAAATGTTGGCGAATATTACCAATTCTTAAAACGCCAACTATAAAATGATTGGCAATATTTTTCAAAAAATATTTTAATTTCCAAGGATTTTATATCGTTTATATAATAATTTGGCGATTTTTAGGGTGAAAAAAGTTTACCCCATCAAAATTGGGCGAAACAGGGCTTCAAAAAATGCAAAATGGCGAATGTTTTTTGGGGAAAAAACATGGAAAAATAGCCCACTCAACTAAAATTCACCCCTAAAATTATCCCTGTGAAACACATACTAACCAACACCTTGGAAAGATTGTTGGCACATTCTTTATTTCGAAGGGCATGATGTTGTAAGTTTTTTACCCCCATTTTGTGGCAGATGTGGTTTTATTCTTGTAATCCTCAACATTTATTATCTAATGATAGCCTGAAAACCCATTCGTGAAGGGGTAGGCTTCATTACTTGGCACATTTTCAAGAATCTAATCACTAAATGGAATAGTATCAGGGGCCATGCACATAGGCTTCATTGACTTTGTGGAAGTATGCATAAAGATGGATTCCACTTGTTTTCTTTCCCTATATGACTATCATACTAATTCAATATGACTCTTAAATTGGAAATATCAAGCCAACAACCAACATCTTATCAATTTCTTGTTTAACCTACTCCTAAAGTGCATATTCATTATGTACAGTTTTTTCTAGATCAACCAGGTGTTGGGCTAACATTAGATATTCATTGAACCAATTTATGGAGGGTTTATATGCTTAAGGTTGTCCATGCCCCAAATCTCCGCGAAATTGCACAAAAATGGGTTTGCATACTCCTAGAGCAGAGCTACAATCTCTACGATGGTTTGGTCATCCCAATAGTCACCTATAATAACGAGCTACAACTTCTTAGTACCAATGTTTACTTTATTTTTCTCTAATGCATCATGGCAATAGATTGAACTGCTAGTGTCCCCGATATTATGGATGACACAATGGCTTTCAGTTTATAAAAACAGTAGATGCCAAAGTTATTCTATGGGGTCATCCTCTGTGGAACCTATGGCCAAAAGCTATGAGTGGTCTATTTGTAGGAAACACTGGATGCACTGAATAACCCCAAAAATTAGAATACCCCCCCATAGAGTAAAAAGCATTGCAAAACATTTTCCAAAGTTCTAGCCGACTAGTTTATTGTAATTGCAATTTTGCTTGCAAATACCAGTTCTTCAGTAATGGCTCCAAGGTGTGCAAAAATTTGCATCCATCCATTGCAAAATGGTTTATCCTTGTGTTTCCCAAGAGGAACTAATAGTGATTCACATGGTTCATCATATTAGAAGTACCATTGAACTGTAGATACTTGTTAGAAACGCTGGAAATGTCGTGGGTTGGTAGAGCCCTAGTGTCTGATAGGAAGCATGTCTGCAATGCCTCTTTTTAATCGTCCCATCAATGAAACATGCTCTTATGTGCTTCCCAACATATCGTAGGGGTCTTTGCCAAAGTGATATCCAATGCTACAATTCTCTACTCCAGTATCATTTGTATCATCACTTGTTCAACAAATTCTGCAGTATCCAGTCATGCCATCAAGCCTTGCTTTCAAATTTTATTCCAATATGGAAGGGATAAAAAGTTCTCCTCCCTATGGTTTAGTTCTCGACATTTGATAAAAGCTATTTTTTTACCGATACAAACTATCCAAGCGTACCTATTCGAAGGGGCCACACACATATCAACTCCATGCTGAAGAGCTTGGCTCCAAACGCATCTAGATGATCAAACCTACGCCTCACAACAAAGGGCCAACGACTTAGGAGGGGGTTCAACTAACTTAGCCAGTCGTTGGGACTAATTTGATAAAAGCTACTTACTAAACGGAATAACATATTTACCATCCTTAGCAAGAGTCCTACGCCCTTCGTGAGCCTTCAACAGGGTCAAGACGACAAACTTGAAGGATAGTGGAGACAACGAGATTGAATTAGCTAACTACCAAGTTTCAAAGACAACCCACTTCCATCAAGTTACAGGGGACAAAGAGAGCGA
>LPNX010020039.1:231906-295967 GCA_001517045.1 Pseudotsuga menziesii | reverse complement strand
CATAGCTAGCTCACTCCTTTTGATTTTGGAAATCGATTGTTTTTCGAACCCAACAGCCCTCTCTTTGTCCAGCAATCAATTGTTTTTCGTACCCAAACAGCGCTCTCTTTGTCCCCTGTAACTTGATGGAAGTGGGTTGTCTTTGAAACTTGGTAGTTAGCTAATTCAATGTCACTTTGCTCCTCCTCCGTCCGATGAGGGAGGATTGCTCCATAGCTAACTTAGTCCAAATCAAAAGGGTTATTTATACAGTTAATATAATCTGCAAAATAAATCCAATATTCCGACTTGCCGGAAGTAATACAATTAATATGATCTGACAGCAATACAACTGTTATGATCTGAGCTAAAAGATTGGCAAAATAAAAGTAATGTTTCGACTTGCCGGATTCGAACCAGCGACCTAAGGATTAGGTCAAGGATTTCACATCCCACTACAGTCCTCCGCTCTACCAACCGAGCTAAAGTCGGATCTGCAAGAAAAATATATTTGTAGGTATCTGTAATAGTAAGAGAAAAACATGTAAACGGGAAGCCGATAAATTTCATAATCAATAAACTTATTTTCAAATTTTAAATAAGTTCCATAACACCATCCTGCCAGAAACCTGTTTTGAAAGATTTTTCCAGACCCAAGAGATTTATCAATCCATCCAGACAAGCGCGACCAAAATTGACTAAAATTCTTATCACATTTTTCATACTGAATTAAGAGATTTTGCATTCCAACCAAAATTCAAAATATGGAGATATTTAAACGCCGTACTAAGTGATTGTCAGGGTTCGAACTTGCGCGGGCGAAGCCCATCAGATTTCAAGTCTATCTCCTTAACCACTCGGACATATCGATAAGATATTTCAATATAAATATTAACATTATCAACTATGTTATGCTAATTGTTTTATTGATCATATCGATTTGTTTTAAGTTGATATGATAGGGTATAATTACGTCACGTCAGGATAAAATTTGCATATTGCATTAAAGTGTTTTTATTGATTTAATTTAGGTTAATTCCTAATTTAATTATCAGTAATTGTTTATCTTTTGTACCTTATAATTATTTCAATCCATTTCAAAAAAATTAAAATAAATAACATAATATTATATAAAAAAAATTGAATTATACTAGTGTAAACATTATTGTATTAAAAAGCTTTTACATCTTAATACACTAGCGATGTTGTAATGTGGAGTCACAAACGTGGATGCAGGTGACCTCAACTTCTGATGCAAATGTCGGTATCCATGACAGTCCACTAGCATAGTTTAATGAAGTAGGTAGCATTGCAAGCGAACACATCCTAAGCCCATGGGAAATCAATTCCACCTAATAATTCCCATCATGTGAACAATCCTAAGTACAATCAGGGGAGGAAGAGAATTATGGAACTTGATTTGGAAATGCTTCGAGCACGTCTGAAGAGGGGAACGTTGTACCTATCACAATTATCATGGTAAAAGAGTGAGCTAAACTCCGAACGATTTGCATTTTTTCGGCAGTTTTTGTTGGAATCTGGCAATGGGGAAATCACTAAATTGCAATTTCAGTTGCTAAAATTGCAATTTTGTTTGCAAGAATGGATTCAATGACCTCGATTACCCTTGGGAGAAACCCAATTATGTAATTCCAGTAACCCATAACTACTATTTCAACAATTTTGGTCTAAATTTCTCCTGAAAAACCATTGGAATCCTGATGGAAATCATTTAGAGTATAGCTTTCTCTCATGGAAAATGCTCTGCCATGGTTGATTTGGAAATAAACTCCTTAGCTGGCTCATGGGAAATTTCTCCATCCCACTAACTCCCTCCATACGATCAATCTTGAGCACGCTCGAGAGATTAAGAATATTAACGAGTTCAATAAAGAAATGGAAAGGAGGATGGCTAACAAAGAGATTTCAATGATTTGATGGATTCACCACCCTATTAGTAGGATAAATATGAATCAGCAAGGCAAATGAAGCATGGTAATCCGCAGGAACTGCATTTGAGCATTGCAATTCTATACAAGATTTCGTGCTTGTGTGTGACAAAAGGGGTTACAAGTGTGAGTGTTCAAGTTGGTTGTGAGACTTCTTAGTTCTTCACCACCATGGCTTCGCGACAGTGCACACGATGTCGTTGAGGTAGTAAGAGGAGGAGCCAACCAGAGTCTAGGGTGGAGGATGAAATCCAGTCCTTTAAATTGGGTGTTCCACTACACATTGATGCAAGAGCATCCTTGGTGCAACAGGCTATCTTGCATGTATCCTTTAATTTTAGTAATTAGTTCATAATAGTTGTTAGTTTTCAGTATTTTGATATATTTGTGGTTGTTGTAGGAGATGTCCTTGAAACCGGTAAGGAAGAAAAAGTGGAACCACTCTTGGTGTGGAACCTACGTGTCAATGATGTGTAAGGTTTGTTGTGGAAGAAGATTTCAGATTTTTATGGAATTTATTTATTTCATGGCTTGTGGTTAGAGTACCCACCTATCATAACCAATACATGGACCCTTCAACCTAAAGGAAAATAAAGATATGGCCATGTTGTCCAAAAGGTGATACATGGTAATTAATTACAACAGTTACACAAGAAGTTGAAACACCCCACATGGTAGTTACAAGAAGCAGGTTCATGCACAATAGGAGATATTGATACATGGGCAGAAAATGGAACAATTCATTGCCTCACATTTGAACCCTTCAACCATTTGAACTTGCATAAGTGAGGTATTAAATTATGTGCCCATGAAGGATAGAGGGCTTTGGCCTTTCACTGGTTTGGAAGAGGGTGTTTTTTCATTGTAGTAAATTCTTGAGATATTTGGGAGTGATATAGTGGAACAGAGGCACTAGACATAGTGGGGATAGAGGTCAAATCCTAGGCCTTTGTTTTGTGTGGTTAGTGAGCAACGTGGGTTCTCGTATTTTTGACATTGTATGTGGATTGAAGAGAAGTCGAGGTGTGTCTATGTGCATGCAACAGAGGTTTGTAGATATTTGTCAATGGACAACAATAAACCATTATTTGTTTCTGTGTTATTAATTTTCTGAGGTGAGTTATATGTGGTGATTTATTTTATTTGTTGTTTATTTTACAAATGATGTGAGTGGAGTTGTGTGTGTGCCACTTTGTTGTAGCCAGAGGCTCCAACTTCGTTGAATGTTGTGACTGTGGTGAGATACTTTTGTTGTGGGACTTTGAGAGTAGTGTTGGTGGCTGCATCAAGTGGTATCATAGTAGGAAAACATGCTGATGAAGTCTCAATACATTGGTGACCTCGCCCTAGTCATAGAATAAAATCCATGCATCAAACCAACACACATGGATGTGCTTACAGGTCGAAAAGACTCACAATCATGCATCAAACATCGTATAATAATATAACAAGAAAATATAATATGGAAAATAAATTAGAAGGAAGGGGATTGTGTAACTTTTTCAAAGTCTAATCCTAGTTGCTCCTTCAACACTTTTTCTAGATCTGCTCCTTATTACCCAACTCCAACCTACAAGATTAACAAAGAAACCTTCCTCAAACAATTTTGACTATAATGAAAAATATAAGTGATTTGAAATGTAAATAGAACATGAACTACTCAATCAATTTCAATGTGAACAATATGAAATCCTTGAAATAAAAAACCAGCATAAAAACACATGTTTGGGGGAGGAAAAGATGCCAATTTTCCATTATCACAGTGAAAGAGATACAAATCATACCATATCACTACCAAGCACCTTATTAAAGTAGACTATTTGGTCTCTCTGCTCTTTCACTCCAATAGTCCCACTCCGATCGACTAAATGTATATAAGGAATGAAGTCACTTTAGCACACTAACTTCCACACTCATGGATATTTGGATCAACAACAAGGGCTACTAATGTGGATGGGAATGAGGGGTGTGATGAAGAGTGATTCATCCAACATTATCTTGTTATCCCTCTTATATCTTTTTAATTTTGATGGATATAGTTGGAGATAATTTTCAAGTGCTTCAGTAGGTTACAACCAAACTAATTAGTTTGAGAAACTTCCATAACTCCCAATTTCAAACGTTGTTATCTTTTTCATGAAATTATGGAGAATTCATGCCCTAACTAAAGGAAAATTATGAATGGTTCATGCCTTGCTAGTGTGCAAGGTGTGAATTGTTATTTTTGTATTGCATTTACGACTTGTTTTAGAGAAACATGTAAATGATTCACTCCCTACTAATGTGCAAGGCACAAATTTTCTCTTTTATGGTTGAGACTTTTTAGGATGAAGGGAAATGTGTTGGGATATCACTTTTAATGCTTAGGACTATCAATAGGGATCAAATCATGGTCTCTTCCATCCATATGCGTCCTTCTTTGTAAACAACCAGTGACATTTTGAGTGTCATCTTTTGAATCGTCGTCATAGACGAAGAAGTGTTGATTTGAGCTTTAACATAAACCAGTGAATGAAGTGTTGGTGAAATGCATGTTGTGGATAACATGATAGAGGAGAGCGTATCAAATAGATTGAGGTAAAGAATTTTGGGAAGCAAACCCAAGCGGTGGTAGAGTGTAGTGTTATAGCAAAGGTTGATGCCGTAGTCGTAGGTAATTTGATAGAAAATAGTGGCCTTGTAGCAGTGGGGTTGTAAGAAGGGAAATGCATATTGATGAAAAAGGTACAACAAATTGCAGACGATTACAATAGACGAGTTGTTGCAGTGAAGGGAAATGAGTATATGCTTGGGCAGAAATCATTGGTGGAGTTCATTGAGACGATGGTGATTGTGCAGAAGTAGGAGGATGGGGAGAGAGTAAGAACCATTGGGCTTACAAAAAGTATAATTGGGAAGAGAATATTTGAGGTAGTTGAACCCTTTGGGAAATATTTGCATCAGTTTCCAAAGGCAGGTGAGTTGCAGGAAGTGGTGGAAGAGATGGATAAATTGCAGGTAAAAGTGGTGGTAGACCTAAGCATAGATGCATAAAATTACTTTTAGTGGAGAATTGTACTGGTGCAGATTTCTAAGAGGAAGACAAGGAATGCAAAGTGGAGAAGAGGTAAAGCTAAGTGGTATGAAGTGTGGCAGAGGAGTAAGAAAAAGAGAACTATTTTTTTTTCAGCAGTTGATGATTTATTAATGATTGCATGAGAGATATGCTCATGAATTTTCAATGAGGGGGGTTTGATGTTGGAGCATCCCTAGTGGAATGGGATATCTCCCATGTCTCCTTTACTTTCAATAGTTAGTTCATAATAGCTATTCGTTTTCAATATTTTCATGGATTTGTGGTTGCTGCAGAAGTTGTTCTTAAAATCTATGCTGCAGAACAAGTGGAATTACTCTTACTATGGAACCTCCATGTTGGTGTTGTAGAAGGTTTGTTGCAGAAGAAGATTTCACGATTTTATGGAATCTATTTATATCATGGCTTATAGTTAGAGCATCCAATTATAGTATTGACAAATACATGGACCCTTCAACCTAAAGGAAAATAAATAAATGGATGTGTTGTCCAGAAAGTGATACGTATTAATCAATTCAACAGTCGCACAAGAATTTGAAATGCCCCACATGATAGTTACAAGAATTAAGTTCAAGCGCGATATACAAGATTGATGTGGGCTGAAAATGGAACAATTTGTTTCTTCGCAGTTGAACCCTATTGGATTTTATGTCTCTTTGTCCCTTTTTCCATGGATCCTCACCCAGGTTCAGTTCCTTTTTCTCATCCCAACAAAGCCCAATATATTGGCCCGACACAACAAATATCAACCGATAGCACCTGTGACACAAATTCTGTCTCACCTAAGATATCTCTCTTAATGGGTAACTTCCAGAACCACGTTTCCGCAGTTGTGTGGGAAGGTGTTTAGTACTTGGTTCTACTCCAAGGTTTCCAACAAAGTACAAGGGTGGATTATTTGTGTTAACCGTTCTCAATGGCTAGGTTGTGCCCTGGCCTTTCTTATGTATTCATTAAATAAACAATAGTCATGCAAAATAATCACATCGAGTAATAGAAGGTGACCATCATACATCTATTCATTTGTAAGCAAACCGATAGTCATTCATTCAATGCAACGTTTAGACATATATCTAAGATACTCAAAATTCACACATATACATAGAATATAATGTGGAAAACCATCTGGAAAAAAACCACAAGGTGCTCTTCATATGACATGAGGAAATAGACGCACCTTTCGTCTACGCTCTGCTCAAGATCTTCTTCTCTAAATTTACAAACTCTTCCTCCCTTTCATGCTCTTTGATCTTCTATCTCTTTCCCTTCCTACTCTACTTCTGCTAGTGATCCACACACATCCTGGATTGACTCAACTTTCCCTACTCTTCTGTGCACTCAGTTGTAGAACCTTTACTCTAATGCACTCAACAATTACAAAGCCACCACACTTTTTAGCCAATGAGAGTATGCAAAACTAACTGTAGAGAGAATGTTTAACACAGACTGACTGTCGGGAGCATGTCTAACACAAACTGACTATCGAGAGAATGTCTAACACAAACTGACTATCAGGAGAATGTTTAACCCGCATATAGCTTGGGTTCTTTCTTTTATAGCCCCATTATATACTCAATACAACTCCCATACATACTTGATACAGACTCAATACTGACCTGATACAGACTCTATATAGACTCATTAATATCGCTTTCTCAGCCGAATTACTATATCTAGTTAACGGGTTGTCTTTCCTATTCTAGAAACTCCTAATAGGAGGCACTAATGACCTGAATTACAAAGATTCCTTTCTCGTGTGTGATTTCTGTCAGCTCCTTCCGAGCTCGTACCCACAATTGTTAAGGCTTGTCACTTTTTCAACAGTATGACTTACTTTTTTTTTCCAGCTGTTATGATATTTGCATGCCTTCTGTTGCTAATATTCCGTTGTATTGCCCTAGGTCGCACTCCATCCTTCTGTCACGGCTTACTTACCTGGAGCAGCTTCTTCTTCCAACGCCTTCTCCTCTTCTTCCTTCTCTCTTTCACTTCCTTTGTCGCAACATCCTTCCTCTTCAGTCATAGCTCCTTCCTCTTCTCCTTTAACTCTTCTCCATACTTAGGAAGAATTTTGCGTGAATTTTGCATTATTGTCCCTAGGCCCAATAGGCCCCCAACACTCACCTATGGCTCGTCCCGAGCCACTTGAAGCTATTGCTCCATGTTGTGACTTGTGTTGATTTTGTTCTGAAAATATTCCATGATTTTCACCACTTTATCTTCCTATGTGCGCACTTCTTCTTCTATATTCCACATTTTCTCCACCAAGTCAGAACTAACATGTTCTAGCATGACCTTTTCCATTGATGTCACTATACCATGCACCTTATAATGTACATGCTGAATGATGCATGTAACTCTCTCTTCTTCTACCTATAACTCTTCTAATTTTTCCTCACACTGTTGCTATTGTGTGCATAGCACAGTCATTTGTTGCTGCAATTTTCTCATCTTTGTCACCTTAGCCATTTTCTGTGCTAAGGGTAGCTTCTTCGTATCATTTCTAATATCCGTGATGTTTGTTTCAAACACAGTAAAATCGTTTGCAATCTTATGTGATTGCTCATGATCCATTAGAGCTTCCCAAGTCTGAGAGACTTGGTCGACAACCTTAGCACATGTTTCTTCTGCTTCTTCTATTCTCTTCGCAACCTGAGCTGTTGCGACTCGTTTTCTTTCCAGCACTTTTGGGGTGTGCTGGGTCTCCTTTGCTCTTCTAGCTTTGTAACTTTCCTCCTAAGGTTTGCCGCTATTTTTGCTAATTGTGCTATTTTGGCATCTGGTGCCATTTCCTCTGTTATTCCTTCTTCTGTAAAGTTCTTACAGGCGAGGGCTACTACTTTGCTGATTTTTTGATAGTTCTCTTCCCATTCCTTTTTCTTTTGTTCATTTTCTTGAACTTCAAGTATCATTTTCTTAATATCTTTGTGTGCAACCTTCGCTTTGGTGGCCATGGTACGTTCACACAATTTTATTTATGCATTGACAACACTTTGTACTGCATATACCTCATTTATGGGAATATATGAAACATCTATAAGAATGTGGCCATTATCCTTAAAAACATCATTAAATTTTGAAGTGCCTAAATCAACAACAACTTTAGAGACTTCTACCGTTACTGGTGGGACTGGAACAGATGGCGTAGTTTGCTCCATTCTTGATGTTGCTGATGGGTCTTGTGACTCAGTTGTTGCACTTGGATAGTCGACAACAATTTTAACATCTTCTACTGCTTTATGCAAAACTTTAAGGAGATTAGTAACTGTACCTGAAAGTTCTTTTATCATTCTTCTATGGTCTTAACGTTGGTGTGTGTTGCTTCAGTTATTTCCTTAGTCATCAGTTGTACATCATCACTGTCCAAACTAATGGTATTTTTGTTTATGTCAGCCTTCACCTTCTTTTTCTTTATTTGCAGTTGTACTTGCTCTTCGTGAGGTTCCCCTCCTTCGCTTTTTGATTCTGGGTATGTTGGCATTGAAGGGAAATGACTTTTTGCAGAGTCTAAATCCTCTAGGGGGTATTCTTCTTCATTTCCCTGATCTGAATCGTCCTCTTGTACTTGGTACTAGGATACACCAATCCTTCAGCCACTCATTAATAATTTCTTCAATTTCCTCCTTTGTCATTATAAATTTGGTTGGTAACCTTTGGCATTGCAGTTGTTGTCATGGTTGCATGTAAATATGGTGCGGGCCAATCTCAAACTTAACAATTAGGCAAAATTGTTGCAAAGTGGCATCATCTATTTGATACATGCTCTCCACATGGTGTCGTATAGCCTCCCCATGCATAAATAATTCAATATTGTTATGTTTCTATTGGTCCTTTAAGTCCTTCTAAAACCAAAGGTTCTGATATCTTGCTCCTTTATAGGTCACTGACAAGTCGAGCCCTTGGTAGTCTTGTGGGTCAGACCATGATATAAATTAAATTAAAAGTAACAACCATGAATAGTGAAATTGACTACCCTTTTCCTGTGCATCGATGACGTCTTGTACAAGCCGTTTAAATAGTTATTATGTTGAGGTGCCAACTATGCCGACCCTTTTTGCTGTGAGATCATGATACTTATTATGGAGGTGACCAGCGAATTGTCTTGGTATCTGTAGATCTGATAATGGACAGTTATCTTATCAATGGGATTTTTGAATAACTATGTCAATGCCACACTATTTTTAGTTTCACAATTTCCTCGCCGTGCTCTCTACGACGGGCATTTCTTCTTACTTCTTGTCATCCTCCTCGTCCTTTTTTTTGAGCTAGTCATAGTTATCAAAATAAGGCTTCAACTGGATCCCATTTATGAGCCCTTTTACTTTTGTACCATCTAGTTTCTCTAGTTTCACTACTCCTTCCTTAGTGATTTCCTTAACAACATACGGTCCTAACCAAATTGTTTTTAACTTTCCCAGGTGCTTGAAAAATATACTATCATACATAAGAACAAGTCCTCCAATTTCAAAATACTTGTTCTTAATGTGTCTATCATGCCATACCTTCTGCCTTGCTTTTCTACGTTCTAGTGAAATCCAACAATGAAGCGTTCTTCTTCCAAATGGATTAGTTGAAGCAATATTTCTTCTATAGCATCAACATCCTTCGTTTCTGTGAGTGCTTCTACTCTTAAACTTGGTACAATATACTCCATAGGCATGACAACTTCTTTCCCATACACTAGCTGGAATGGTGTTTGAACCATTAACTTTTTGCATGTTGTTTGATATTCCCATAGTACTACAGATATCTTCTGATCCCATTCGTCCCTTCACACATTGCAAACTTTTGTTAACTTATTTTCCATAAGCTTAACTTCAATGATTCTAGAACTATTAGCTTAAATTCAACTCTAATCAAAGTTATATTGGATAATTATTAGCTTAACTATTATATGCAACTATTAGCTTAACTCCAATGATTCTACAACTATTATGTTAACTTCAACTCTAATTACTTACGACTTAGTCCAGGTGCATTTGGCATCTAGGAGTCTAGCTCATGTGCAGTCATGTAAGAGTCGAACTCCTGATAAAATAGTTCAAATTCTTAATAAATTCCTCTGAAATCATGTGATAACTGCACTTAGTGGCATGGTATTGTGCAACTCATGTGACACTCGAACTCCACCTACCAATTGGGAGTCCAGTTAATGTGCATAAGGCTTAGTCGGACTCCATTTGGAAGCTAGAAATCAGGATAACTCAGAGTTCTTTTATTAACTACAATAGATTTATATTAGCTTAACTATTAGATACAACTATTAGCTTAACTCCAATGATTCTACAACTATTAGATTAACTTCAACTCTAATTACTTAGGGCTTAGTCCAACTGCATTTGGCATCTAGGAGTCTAGATAATGTGCAGTCATGTAAGAGTCGAACTCCTAATAAAATAGTTCGAACTCCTAATAAATTCCTCTGAACTCATGTGATAACTGCACTTAGTTGCATGGTATTGTGCAACTCATGTCATGCTCGAACTCCACCTACCAATTGGGAGTCCAGTTAATGTGCATAAGGCTTAGTCCAACTCCATTTGGAAGCTAGAAGTCAGGATTACTGGAATCTCTTTTATTAACTACAATAGATTTATATTAACTTTTAAATTAAGTATTAAATACAACTATTAGCTTAACTCCAATGATGATACAACTATGAGCTTAACTTCAACTATGATCTTAACAACCACAACTTAAGTGGTTTTTATGTTAGATTAACTATTAGATACAAGTAATTGACACATTCTTTAGGAAAAAAAATTATAAGGTATCCCTCTTATGCGTAGATAATGGATGTTACATCAAGCATGGAATGAACCATTAGGTAGGTATGAGGGCGACAGGTGTACTCATAGCCTAGATTTATGTGGATAAGAAAGCTTGAGTCTTTAACAGTTCTTCATCTAACTGATAGTAACTGGAGAATAACTGAACATGACTGATTACCTACTAAGGTCAACTGAAGGAAACTATTGGTGGCACTCAGAGTGGGTTCCTAAATTATAGGGCTTGGTCCTTGTGGCACCTAAGCTCATGCATGAAGTTGTAGTAAGTGGAAGATGTCCTCTAAGTGTGTCCCCCATGCACTAGTGGTGTGATGAAGACCACCTAAGCTAGGAAAATAGACAAATAGACTATGTGATCAAAGGGAGGATCAATAATAATCCCAACACTTCCAATGTCAAGCCTTGAAATTTCAAATGAATTTGGCAAGGCCCTTAATGTCAAGTTCTAAGCTCTACGTTGGATATGTTCCCATTCCTCTTTTGTATTGGAAGTCCTGAAACTATGTTTTTATATAATTATAGATTGAATCTTTCTTCTTCCTTTGAAGTTGGAAAACTATGTTTTGTACTCACTTTTTGAAAAGCCCCCTTGACATATTTTTAAACGTGTCATTTACTCCAATATCATACTAGCATTTCCTTAAAAAATACCTCATTCTAATGGAAGCATAAGTTTCTTTAGAGAGTAGAATATGTTTTTTTTAGGCATGTAACGTGAAACTAATGAGCTTTTACTATTCACTCCCCTTGAAAGGGATTTGATTTAGAGAGTGCCCTAGTTCACCAACCTCCAAGATTGCTTTGAGATAATCCATTGGTATGCAAATTGCAATAAAAAAAAAATTCATCAATCACAGTAACCTTGATCCATGCCAAACTAACTACTAATATGGAATAACTAGAGATGCATGATCACCATTTGAAGATAACATTGAATGCAGACTAAAAAATAAAAAGATAAAGTCATACCAACTCCATTCCAAAATCCAATTATTCACATTGAGACCAAAGTGAAAAGGAAGAAAAAATAGAGAACCTCAAATACAAAAGGGATACCATCAAATGGTTCTAGAAAATAGAACCATATTCCCCTTTATAGACTAAGGATGAAATGAACTAGATAAGAAAATAAAAGTGCATATCTATATCAACAAGTCAAGTAAATAAAATTGTCCTTGAGATCTTTTCACTGTAAAATACACACCAATCAAAAAATAAAATTGATGATGATTAATAAAATTTGGCGTAGGCAAAAATAAACATTGAGAATATATATAGAAGTACTACCCCCTTGTGTGCACGCACACATACATATAACTTCCCTCCCTCGTGCGTAGACACACACACACACACACACATATAACTTCCCTCCCTCATGCGTACACACACACACACATATAAGTCCCAAGGAATATTTGGGCTAAATGTTTTTTATTATATATATGTTAAAGGATTTTAACAAATATTGGTGGGATATATAATACCCCCTAGAGGAGCTCTAGAAGTGAATCTCTTCCTCTTTCTTACAACTTTGGAATCGATTATCATGGGTGGAGCTAGGGGTGAGATATTGTCATTTGAATATTTAGGATGTTTGTAGTCAGACACTACTATCTCATAGCTTGCACCATCTCCATGATGATCATGGTGATGCACAACTTTAGTTTCATGGTATAATATCTTCCTATAATCTTTAATTCTTAATTCATATAGACTTTTGACAGCTTCAATAATAGAGGCTTCTTCAAGTGCTTCCACTACATCTATGGAATTAATGATCCATCTTTTTAGATCCTCTTGTGAGGGTTGTAGTCAAGAACTCATATCTCACAGCTTGTAAAGTCTCCATGGTGATCATGGTTATGCTCAACCTTAACTTCATAGTATAATATCTTCCTATAATCCTTATTTCTAAATTCATAGAGACATTTGATAGTTTCAACAATAGAATCTTCTTGCAATAATTTCGCTACATCTATGGAAGCATTGATCTACCTTTTTAGAGCTTCTTGACATAGCAAATTATTGATATTGTCTAATTATAAAATTCACTTCAAACCATCATAAAAAAACATGAAATCTTTTGTTAGGTAGAAATGCCAAAAAAAACTAAGTAATTGTTAAATGTTAATTGAAAATTGTGATAGTTCAAAATGTTAAACACACTAGAACATAGATGAAATCCTACCTATCAATGTTCAGAGAGTTTCACAATAATAGAATCCCAAGTGACACTTCCATTCTTCCATTGTTTCAGAATGAATAATAATTTGTGGAAAACTATGGCATGACTTATCAACTTAGGTGCAAACTTCTTGGTTGGTGATAAACTAGAAGCTTTGTTTACACCTACAACCGTTGTAGTTATAGATGTATAGATTAGTAGTTTTAGGTGTATCCGTATATTCTTTCTTTGAGTATGCTTCTCCTTTAACACCACTTAACCTACCAGAAAAGGTAACCTACATTTTGTAGATGCATGCCAACAATGACATTACAATCTTTGATTAATATCCTCTGAATAGAAAATGCAAAGACCAACCATACATGTGAGTTTTGTTTGTCTATTTGTTTTTTCACAATCAACATTAATGTTGCTTGAGAAAGGGAAAAATATCATAAAATGAATTCCACGCAAGGATGAATCAATGATATACATCACCACATAGGGGTTTCATCAATATAGAGCATGGAATTGGATGACAAGCTTGGCAGTTTATATCCAAACAATTACATTGGAACTTTGTCTATTAATGAAGCAAATGGAATCTTGTTGCATGATCGATTTAGCCTTTCTTGGTGAAAAAAAACAGGTTGGGTTAACCCCCCTTGGTTCGAAAACTATTGGCGAGGAAAAGTTTTCACATGTGGGAACATTTGTGAATCAATGACTTGGGGACATTGGTTAATGTAGAAAGGTTTTAAATGGTCTCGAAGACTCCAGACTATGGAGAGGTCTATTTGCTTATTGAATCATATTGCATTTCAAATGCACATATTTGAATAAAGATATGAGAAAAAATAATCTTAGGTTTCAACAAGATAGAGTTGACAATGATATCTAATATGCATCAATACTAAAGGTCGGCTCTTCCAAAGAGTTTCAAATTGCCTTAGCATTCTCAAGGTGGTTCATCATGGACCAAAATGCTTTGACCACCATTTTATTCTAATCACTAGCTAGACAAAATTTACTAGTGGACAGCATTCTTCCATGAAATATGGAAGTCCTTTTGCCAATATGGAAGGGATAAAAATTTCTCATCCCTATGGTTTAGTTATTCTCTTCTCAACATTTGATAAAAACTACTTTTATTACCGATACAAACTATCCAAGCGTACCTATCCGAAGGGGCCACACACCTATCAACTCCATGCTGAAGAGCTTGGCTCCAAACGCATCTAGATAATCGAACCTACGCCTCATAACAAAGAGCCAACAACTTAGCAAGGGTTCAACTAAGTAAGCCATCCGTTGAGACTAATTTGATAAAGGCTACCTACATCTAAACGGAATAACATGTTTACCGTCCCTAGCAAGAACCCGACTGCCTTCTTGACCCTTCAATAGGGTAAAGACGGCAAACTTGAAGGATAGTGGAGACAACGAGATTGAATTACATAACTACCAAGTTTCAAAGACAACCCACTTCCATCAAGTCACAGGGGACAAAGAGAGGGCTGTTGGGGTTCGAAAAACAATCGATTTCCAAAATAAAAAAGGTTATTTATACAGTTAATATAATCTGCAAAACAAATCCAATATTCCGACTTGTCGGAAGTAATACAATTAATATGATCTGAGCTTAAGATCGGCAAAATAAAACTATTCCGACTTGCCGGATTCGAACCAGCGACCTAAGGATTACATCAAGGATTTCACATCCCACTACAGTCCTCCGCTCTACCAACTGAGCTAAAGTCGGATTTACAAGAAAAATAAATTTGTATATATCTGTAATAGAAAGAGAAAAACATGTAAACGTGAAGCCGATAACTTTCATAATCAATAAACTTATTTTCAAATTTTAAATAAGTTCCATAGCACCATCCTGTCAAAAACCTGACAGGTTTTTCCAGAGCCGAGATATTTATCAATCCATCCAGACAAGCGCGATCAAAATTGACTAAAATTCTTATCACATTTTTCACACTGAATTAAGAGATTTTGCATTCCAACCAAAATTCAAAATATCAAGATTCTTAACGCCGTGCTAAGCGATTATCAAAATTCAGATAAGCCTTAAACATGTTAACGTCGACAGCAGGGTTCGAACCTGCGCGGGCGAAGCCCAACAGATTTCAAGTCTGTCTCCTTAACCACTCGGACATATCGACAAGATATTTTAACTGACACATTAAAATTGTTAAGTATGTTATGTTGATGGTTTTATTGATCATATCGATTTTGGTTTAAGTTGATGTGACAGGGTATAATTACGTCACGCCACGTCACGTCAGGATAAAATTTGCATATTGCATTAAAATGTTTTTATTGATTTAATTTAGGTTAATTCCTAATTTAATTACCAGTATATTAAATTTATAACATAATTGTTTATCTTCTATACCTTATAATTATTTCAATCAATTTCAAAAAAATTAAAATAAATAACATAATATTATATAAAAAAAATTGAATTATACTAGTGAAAACATTATTGTATTAAAAAGCTTTTACATCTTAATACACTAGCGATGTTGTAATGTGGAGTCACAAATGTGGATGCAGGGGACCTCAACCTCTGACGCAAAAGTCGGTATCCATGACAGTCCACTAGCATAGTATAATGAAGTATGTAGCATTGCAAGCGAGCATATCTTAAGCGCATGGGAAATCAATTCCACCTAATAATTCCCATCATGTGAACAATCCTAAATACAATCAAGGGAGGAAGAGAATTATGGAACTTGATTTGGAAATGCTTCGAGCATGTCTGAAGAGGGGAACGTTGTACCTATCATGATTATCATGGAAAAAGAGAGAGCTAAACTCCAGACGATTTGCATTTTTTCGGCGGTTTTTGTTGGAATCTGACAATGGGAAAATCACTAAATTGCAATTTCAGTTGCTAAAATTGCAATTTTGTTTGCAGGAATGGATTCAGTGACCTCGATTACCCTTGGGGGAAACCCGATTATGTAATTCCAGTAACCCATAACTGCTATTTCAACAATTTTGGTCTAAATTTCACTTGAAAAACCATTGGAATCATAATGGAAATCGTTTAGAGTATAGCTTACTCTCATGGAAAATGTTCTGCCATGCCTGATTTGGAAATACACTCCTTAGCTAGCTCATGGGAAATTTCTCCATCCCTCTAACTCCCTCCATACGATCAATCCCGAGCACGCTTGAGAGATCAAGAATATTATTAAGTTCAATCAGGAAATGGAAAGGAGGATGGCTAACAAAGAGATTTCAATGATTTGATGGATTCACCACCCTAATAGTAGGATAAATATGACTCGGCAAGGCAAAATGAAGCATGGTAATCCTATGCAGGAACTGCATTTGAGCATTGCAATTTATGCAAGATTTGGTGCTTGTGTGTGACAAAAGGGGTTACAAGTGTGAGTGTTCAAGTTGGTTGTGAGACTTCTTAGTTCTTCACCACCATGGCTCCATGACAGTGCACACATTGTCGTCGAGGTAGTAGTAGGAGGAGCCAACCAGAGTCTATGGTGGAGGATGAAAGCCAGACCTTTAAATTGGGTGTTCCACTACACATTGATGCAAGAGCATCCTTGGTGCGACAAGCTATCTTGCATGTATCCTTTACTTTCAGTAATTAGTTCATAATAGTTGTTGGTTTTCAATATTTTGATATATTTGTGGTTGTTGTAGGAGATGTCCTTGAAACCTATGAGGCAAAACAAGTGGAATCACTCTTGGTGTGGAACCTTCGTGTCAATGATGTGTAAGGTTTGTTGCGGAAGAAGATTTCAAATTTTGATGGCATTTATTTATTTCATGGCTTGTGGTCAGAGTACCCACTTGTCATAACCAATACATGGACCCTTCAACATAAAGGAAAATAAAGATATGTCCATGTTGTCCAAAAGGTGATACATGATAATTAATTACAACAATTGCACAAGAAGTTGAAACACCGCACACGGTAGTTACAAGAAGAAAATTCATGCACAATAGGAGATATTGATACATGGGCAGAAAATGGAACAATTCATTGCCTCACATTTGAACCCTTCCGAACCATTTGAACTTGCATAAGTGAGGGGTTAAATTATGTTCCCGTGAAGGAGAGAGGGCTTTGGCCTTTCACTAGTTTGGAAGAGGGTGTTTTATCATTGTAGTAAATTCCTAGGATATTTAAGAGTGATGTAGTGGAACGGAGACACTAGCCATAGTGGGTATAGAGGTCAAATCCTAGGCCTTTGTTTTCTGTGGTTAGTGAGCAATGCGGGTTCTCACATTTTTGACATTGTATGTGGATCAAAGAGAAGTCAAGGTGTGGCTATGTGCATGCAACAGAGGTTTGTAGATATTTTTCAATGGACAACAATAAACCATTATTTGATTATGTGTTATTAATTTGTTGAGCCGAGTTGTCTGTGGTGATTTATTTTATTTGTTGTTTATTTTACAAATGACGTGAGTGGAGTTGTGTGTGTGCCACTTTGTTGTAGCAAGAGGCTCCAAATCCGTTGAATGTTGCACTGCTTTGTGATTGTGGTGAGATACTTTTGTTGTGGGACTCTGAGAGCAATGTTTGTGGCTGCATCAAGTGGTATTAAAGAAGGAAAAACATGCAGATGAATTCTCAGTACATTGGTGACCTTGCCCCAGTCATAGAATAAAATCCACGCATTAAACCAACACACATAGATTTTCCTACATGTTGGAAAGACTCACAATCATGTATCAAACATCCTAGAATAATATAACAAGCAAATATAATATGGAAAATAGATTAGAAGGAAGAGTATTATGTAACATTTTCAAAGTCTGATCCTAGTTTCTCCTTCAACACTTTTTCTAGATCTTCTCCTTATTACCCAACTCCAACCTGCAAGATCAACAAAGCAACCTTCCTCAAACAATTTGGACTATAATGAAAAATATAAGTCATTTGAAATGTAAATAGAACATGAACTACTTAATCAATTTCAATGTGAACAATAGGAAATCCTTGAAATAAAAAAACCAGCGTCAAAACACATGGTTGGGAGAGAGAAGTCAATTTTCCATTATGAAAATGAAAGAAATACAAATCATACCATATCACTGCCAAGCACCTTATTGAAGTTGAAGATTTGGTCTCTCTTCTCTTTCACTCCAATAGTCCCACTCCGATCGATTAAATGTATATAAGGAATGAAGTCACTTTAGCGCACTAACTTCCACACTCATGGATATATGGATCAACAACAAGGGCTACTGATGTGGATGGAAATGAGGGGTGTGATGAAGTGTGATTCCTCCAACATTATCTTGTTATCCCTCTCATATCCTTTTAAGTGTGATGGAGATAGTTTGAGACAATTTCCAAGTGCTTTAGTAGGTTACAACCAAACCAATTAGTTTGAGAAACTTTCATAACTCCCAATTTTAAACTTTGTTATTTTTTCATGAAATTAAGGAGAATTCATGCCCTGACCAAAGGAAACTTTTGAATGGTTGATGCCTTGCTAGTGTGCAAGGTGTGAATTGTTATTTTTGTATTGCATTTACATCTTGTTTTAGAGAAACACATAAATGGTTCACTCCCTGTTAATGTGTAAGGCACACATTTTCTCTTTTATGGTTGAAACATTTTAGGATGAAGGGAAATGTGTTGGGATATGATCTGGGAGGATCTAAAATGGCCAATTTTCAAAATCATCATATTGCAACAAAAATAATACCATGTCGAAGAGCTCGTCAAGCCGATTCCAATGGTGCAAACGGCATGTCAAACGGACTCCGGATGCAAAAGATATTGCGTTTTGAAGTTTGACCTCAACAGGGAAAATTTTGGCTGAAGTGCCACGGGGCACTCCCTCAAGCTGCCACGTGGTAGTCAAAAAGTTCATTCTGATGACATAGCATGTTGATATTGCATGATGACATGGCATGATGATGTGGTATGATGACATGGCATGCTGATGTGGCATGGTGACATGGCATGATGACATGGCATGGTGACATGGCATGATGAAGTAGCATGATGACTAGCATGCCTGCATTTGTGCTTGAAATGAGTTTTAGGACATTCATGCATTTACTCATGAGAAATTGTAAAATGATTAATATTTGAAGTGAGTGGAAAAATTACTCACATATTACTCATTTATTTTATTCCTTGAGTTGTTATGAAGTTAATGCATGGTTGTAACCAAAAACAAACATGCCATATTTGTAAAGAAGTTGTAACAAGTTGGTTTATGGTTGAAAAACCAACATGCTATTTAAAAAAGGGATTTTGTTATGTAATGGATTATTGTTGGATTTTGTAAATGTCATTATGAGGAAGTAACTAAATGTGAAAACCCATGGGCATGTGGGCATGAACCATATTTTTGGTTTATGTTCTTAAAATCCAAGCCAATTTGTAACTAATCCCAATTTGGAGAATCACATGTATCATGCCACCAAGAGTAGCTTCTCCTATTTAAGCACTTGTCATGTGCATTTGAAGGGAGCTCAAGTTTGGAGAGATGTATCCCATAGAGGAAGCAAGCATCTGAGAGGCCCCATTGGGGGTCTCCATTGGAGAAGCTCATGGAGAGGCTCCAAACTTGTAGTTCTAGCTCAAAGAGCAAGCATGGCTCCATCATGTCCGAAGGTGATCCAGTGTAGGAGACAAAGAAGCATAGTCAGTTCGAGGAGGCAACATTTCAATTTGCATTTGAAGGCAAGTAGAGACCATCTACACTCTCATCCCGAAGGACAAAGGTGAAGGGATTGGTTGGTAAGAGTGTGACTTTGGTTTTATTGATGCACTTGTCATGCAAACATATTGTCGTCTATTGAGACTATCCTGCAGAAGATCGTGTGGCGTAGCTCGAGGTTTGTGGCTCATAGAGTCAGTTGAAAGAGTGCAATTTGCAACATTATGCAAGTCTTTGATCCGCTCGAGGTTCATGGCTCGTAGAGTCAGTTGAAAGAGTGTGATTGGCTACATTGGAAAAATATCTTCATGTCCAAGTTTGGCAACTTCTCGAGACAAAGGAGGCAGGCATTTGCTTGCTTGATTTCTACAGTCTTCGATTGGGTCCTATAGCTTGTGCACTTTTGTGACCCATCAGAGGCAGTTATGGCGCGGCGGTAGAGATGAATAGATGATGAAGACTCTGCAGGTGAATCCATTGTGATGTATCTTATGTATTTGTGCATATTTGCAATGGATTGGTCACTCTATTTTGGAGTAGGCCCGGAGACGTAGCTAGGAGATCTGGTGAACTCCGTAATCAAATCGTGTCCCTAATGTGCTTGAATGATTTTTCATTTTCATGTGGATGATTCTATGTTACACACTTATATTATGCTCATGTTCACTTGCACTAACGTCAGAAAAACGATCCTATTGGTCCCGATTGTTTCGAGCGAGTTCGATGACTTTCCAGGCTCGCCCCCGGGATTAGATCAAGATATCACTTTTAATGCTTAGGACTATAATTAGGGATCAAATCATGGGCTCTTCCATCCATATGTGTCCTTTTTTGTAAACAATCAGTGGAATTTTGAGTGTCATCTTTTGAATCGTCGTCATCGACGAAGAAGTGTTGATTTAAGCTATAACATAAACCAGTGAAGGAAGTGTTTGTGAAATGCATGTTGTGGATAGCATGATAGAGGAGAGTGGATCAAAGAGATTGAGGTAAAGAATTTTAGGTAACAAACCGAATCGGTGGTAGAGTGTAGTGTTATAGCAAAGGACGATGTTGCAGTAGTAAGTAAATTGATAGAAAATAGTGGCCTTGTAGTAGTGGGGTTGCAAGAAGGGGAAGTTATATTGATGGAAAAGGTACAACAAATTGCAGACGAGTACAACAGACAAGTTGTTGTAGTGAAGGGAAATGCATATATGCTTGGGTGGAAAGCATCAACATAGTTCATTGAGACAATGGTGATTGTGCAGAAGTAGGAGGATGGGGAGAGGTTAAGTACCATTGGGATTGCAAAAAGTATAATTGGGAAGAGAATATTTGAGGTAGTTGAAGACTTGAGGAAGTGGTGGAAGAGATGGATAAATTGCAAGTAAAAAATATGGTATACCTAAGTAGAGATGCGGAAAATTACTTATAGTGGAGAATTATAATGGTGCATATTTATTAGAGGAAGAAGAGGTAAAGCTAAGTGGTATGAACTATGGTGGAGGAGGAAGAAAAATATAACTATTTTTTTTCAGCTATTGATGATTTATTAATAATTGCATGAGAGAGATACTCATGATTTTTCAACGAGGTGGGTTTGATGTAGGAGCATCCCTTGTGGAATGGGATATCTCGCATGTCTCCTTTACTTTCAGTAGTTAGTTCATAATATCTATTGGTTTTCAATATTTTCATGGATTCCATGGTTGTTGCAGAAGTTGTTCTTAAAATCTATGTTGTAGAACAAGTGGAATCACTCTTACTATGGAACCTCTATGTTAGTGTTGTAGAAGGTTTGTTGCAGAAGAAGATTTTAGAAATTTATGGCATTTATTTATATCATGGCTTGTAGTCATAGCGTCTATTTATAGTCTTGACCAATACATGGACCCTTCAACCTTAAGGAAAATAAAGAAATGGACGTGTTGTCCAAAAAGTGATAGGTATTAATCAATTCAACGGTTGCACAAGTTGAAATTCCCCACATGATAGTCACAAGAAGTAAGTTCAAGTGCGTTATACAAGATTGATACGTGGGATGAAAATGGAACAATTTGTTTCTTCACAGTTGAACCCTGTTGGATTTTTTATCTCTCTGTCCCTTTTTCTAGGGATCCTGACCCAGGTTTAGATCCTTCTGCTCAACACAACAAAGCCCGAGATATTGACTCTACAGATCAGAGCTCAGCTGGCAGCACCTGCGACGTAGATGTCATCTCACCCGAGATATCTCTCTTGATGGGTAACTGCCAGAACCACATTTTCGCAATTCTGTGGGAGGGTGTTTAGTACCTAGCTCTACACCAAGATTTCCAACAAGGTCCAAGGGTGGATTATTTGTGTTCATTGTTCTCAACAACTAGGCTACGCCCCATCCTTTCTTATGTATTCATTAAATAAACAATAGTCATGCAGCATAATCACGTCCAGTAATACAATACGACCATCATACATCTATTCATTTGTAAGAAAATTGATAGTCATTCATTCAATGCGACATTTACACATACATCTAAACTACTCAACATTCACACATATACACAAAATATAACGTGGAAGCCCACCCGTGAAAAAACCACAAGGTTCTCTTCATCCAGCATGAGGAAATAGATGCACCAATTGTCTGCACACTAAGCTACAGACTCTACTCAAGATCTTCTTCTCTGAGTTTACAAACTCTTCTTTCCTCTCATGCTCTCTGATATTCTCTCTCTTTCCCTTTCTACTCTACTTTTGCTTACAGTGATATGCACACAACCTGGATTGACTCAACCTTCCCTACTCTTTTGCGCACTCAGTTGCAGAACCTTTACTCTAATGCACTTAGGAATTATAGATCCACTGCGCTTTTCAGCCAACGAGAGTCTACAACACTAACTGTTGTTAGAAAACGGGACCGCAGAGAAATAACAGCTATACAGTTAAATCATAAAACAAGATGCACAACACATTAAACACATTACAGAGAGACACAAATATAACGTGGTTCACCTAAACGATGGGCTATGTCCACACAGAAATTGCCAGTCCTTTTTATCACCATCCAGAAAGATGAAGGAATACAACCTATAGCAATACCTCTACACTTCCTCTTCACGCTCTCACATTATCTCTCACACAATTGCAGAGATTGTTTACAATGCTACAATACAATACAATACCATACAAAACCATATTACAATGCTTTTCTGTTATAGGGGACATACCATGGGAAAATACTACGGTTAACCCAATACCATGGGTCCAAAAAATTGTTGGCCAACAAACATCCCAAAATTTTTGGGGATGTTTGTTGGCCAAACCTGAACCCCAAAGTTGGGGAATGAGTGTATAGTAATCTAGGGTACAAACACAGCTGAATAATATCTATGTATCTGGAAGATCAGGCTCCACAACCAACAATATCCCACTTGGAGACTGATCACAGCAAATCCACCGTTGTTGCACTTGCTCGACTATGCTTTGGACCTTAAACTTAGAAAATTTCTTATTTCCACCTTCATGCTTGAAGGCCAACAAAAACCAATTAGGAACTTAGTTTCTCTTTGGTTACTCACTTTGTCAACATGTCTGTAGGATTCTGACTAGTATGTATCTTTTCCAATTTTAATAGTTCTTCATCTATAACAAATCTTATGAAATGGTACTTGAGATTTATATGTTTAGTATTTGAATGAAATGCTGATTTCTTTGCAAGATGAATGGCACTCTGGCTGTCACTGTACAACCTGTTATTCTCCTGCTTCTTACCCAATTCCTCCATGAAACTCTGAAACCAAATCATCTCCTTACTAGCCTCTGTAGCAGCAACATACTCTGCTTCCATTGTTGAAAGTGCAACAATCTATTGCAGTTTTGAAATCCAACTTACTACTATTCCACCCACAGTAAACACATACCCTGTGGTGCTCCTCATGCTATCTTTATCACCAGCCATATCTGCATCAACATATCCTTGTAGAACAGTGTCTGAACCTCCAAAACATAATGCATGAGACGTGGTACCTCTCAAATACTTGAGAATCCACCGTACTACTTTCCAATTCTCTTTACCTGGATTATTCATATACCCGCTCACAACTCCCACTGCATGTGAAATATCTAGTCGTGTGCACACCATGGCATACATCAAGCTTCCAAACGCTGATGAATAGGGAATTATGGACATGCAATCTATCTCTTCCCGTGTCTATGGACACATATCCTTACTTAGTTTAAAATGGTTGTCTAAAGGTGTACTAACTGGTTTTGCATTCTGCATTCTAAACCTCTGCAACACCTTTTCTATGTACTCACCTTGAGACAACGTCAATTTGTGATTTTTCATGTCTCTTGTTATTCTCATACCAAGGATTTGCTTTGCAGCACCCAAATCCTTCATCGCAAATGATTTAGCTAGTTTTCTTTTAAGCACATTTATATCCTGCATGTTAGACCCTACAACAAGCATGCCATCCACATACAATAACAAGATAATATATCTTCCGTTATCTAGCCTCTTGAAATAAACACAACGGTCAGAATGACATCTATCATAACCTTGTTCTGTCATAAACTTATCAAATTTTAAATACCACTTCCTTGGAGCTTGCTTCAGGCCATACAAGCTCTTCTTCAACATGTAAACAAAATTCTCCTTCCCTTTGACCTCATACCCCTGTGGCTGCTACATATAAATCTCTTCCTCTGAATCCCCATGTAGAACGGTTGTTTTTACATCTAATTCTTCAAGATGCAAATCTTCTACTGCCACTAGACTTAAAATAGTTCTAATTGAAGTCATTTTAACAATAGGAGAAAATATTTCATCAAAGTCTATACCTTTATTTTGTGCAAACCCATTTACAGCAAGTCTATCCTTGTACCGCTTCTTTCCTCCATCTTCTTCCTTCAACCTGTAAACCCATTTATTCTGCAATGCCCTTTTTTCTGTAGGAAACTGAGCCAAATCCCAAGTCTAGTTTCTTACCAATGAGTCCATCTCCTCATTCATTCCTTGCTCCCATTTCTTTCTAGTTTCTACCTGCATTTCCTCTTCATAACATTCTATTTCACCAGAATCAGTCATCAATAATTAATACAATGGAGAGAATCATTCAGGGGGTCTACTTAACTTGGTAGATTTTCTTACAGTTGCAGGAGTTTCAGGTACTTGCTATTGTTCTTGATTTTCTGGTGCCTTTGGAACTTCATTTTCTTTGATTTCATCAAGCACTATGTACTATGTGTTTTCCTTTTCCAATTTCTTTCCCTGTAACTGATCTTTATACATAACCTTTTCATTGAATACTACATCTCTACTCCTAATGATTTTGCTATTTTCAAAATCCCATAAGCGATAACCAAAATCATCAACCCCATATCCAATAAAAGTACATTTCTTGGATTTAGCTTCAAGCTTTGTTCTATCATATTTATCAATATGGACAAATTCTTCACAACCAAAAGTTCTCAGAAATGAGTATTTTAACTATTTACCTGTCCATGCCACCTCTAGAATCCCACCATCCAAGGCCCTCTATTTATTAAATAAACAACAATGTTTACAGTATCAACCCAAAACTATAAGTCCAAACCTACATGCAATCTCATACTCCTTGTATGCTCCATGATTGTTCTGTTCATCCTTTCTGACACACCATTTTCTTGTGGTGTTCCAGGGACTGTCTTCTCTTTGTGAATCCCATTGTGTGAACAGTAACTATCAAACTCCTTGCTGCAGTATTCACCTCCATTATCACATATGAGACATTTCAACCTTTTTTCCTATCTCATTCTCAGCCAAATATTTCCACTTCTTAAAAGTATCAAACACATCGTATTTCTGTCTAATGCAATAAACCCAAGTTTTTCTAGTTGCATCATCAATAAAAGTAACATAATAACAAGAGCCACCAAGAGATTGTACCTGAGCTTGTCCCCATACATTTGTATGAACAAGCTTTAACCTTTCACTCTTCTTTTGTTTCCCAACCCTGAGAAATCTAACTCTCTTATGTTTTCCATAAACACAGTTCTCACAGAATTCCAAACTTACCTGCTTCAGATCTGGAAGCAATTTCCTTGAGTGAAGAATCGACATCCCCTTCTCACTCATGTGTACAAGCCTATGATGCCACAATGCCATTAGAGGAATTTTGGGGTCTAAAATGGGCCTCCTAAGGAAAATAATAAAATAATAGTTAAAATAATAAAATAATATTGATTAATTTTGGAGGAAGAAAGAAAAAAACTACTTTTTGTGTTCGTAATTTCGACATATCTCCCTGTGTTTTTACTCAAATTTCGATCGGGAGAGCTCGTTGGATGCGGAATTTGATTCCGCATCCAACGAGTACCCACACTACATACTTTTAATGGACCCCGCTACCCCAAAAAGAAGAAATACCTGAAAAAACGTGATGATGATGTCATCATCACGTTTTTTCAGGTATTTCTTATTTTTGGGGTAGCGGGGTCCGTCAAAATTATGCAGTGTGGGTACTTGTTGGATGCAGAATCCAATTCCGCATCCAACGAGCTCTCTGGATCGAAATTTGAGTAAAAACACAATGAGATATGTCGAAAATACGAACAAAAAAAGTAGTTTTTTTTAATGACAAATATGTCAATTCAACCATTATGGTTGACTTATTTTATTGAAATTCTATTGGTTCTTGAATTCCAACTCACAAAAACTTATTTTGGCACGTTTTCTTATAAGGCCCATTTTAGACCCCAAATTTCCTCTAATGTGCACCTGTTTATGTGGAAGCTATAGAGTTAGAATAATCAATATTATGAGGACATAAATATAACGTACCTACCCTATCTCCTTTTGATATTACCAGTGATCCTTTAGTGATGTTCCACCACATTTCTCCAAACGTATAAAAGCAACCGCTATCTCCCAATTCCCTGTTGAGATTAGATTTATTTTCATAGCAGGAATGTGCCTTACATCCTTTAGCAACCATTCACTTTCGTTATTTAACTTAATCCTCACCTTACCTTTTCCAACAATTTTACATGGTTCATCATCCCCCAATAAAACATGTCCAAAATCACCTTGAACATAATCATGAAAGAATTTCCTATGGGGTGTAGCATGACATGAAGCCCCTGAATCTACTACCCAGTAATCGCTAGTATTATCTAATGCAATAATCAAAGCATCTTGTAACACATCACCTACTACATTCGCTTCCTGAGTAGTCTCTTGCTACCTCTCACCTCTCTTCTTTGGTGCTCTACAGTCTTTCTTCAAATGTCCTTTCTTACCACAGTTCCAACACTCTATTTTTTCGAATTTGGACTTGGGTCTGCCCTTTTTAGACTTGCTTTGATTTCATGGGATCCTTCCTCTCTCATTTTGTCTCCCTCTACTCTCCATGGTCAATGCATTACCTGATGTCTCACCTATTATTTTTCTTCGCATTTCCTCGCTAAGAATAACACCAACAACATCATCAAACTTAAGATTGTTTGAACTAGGGACAGAGTTACTTACAGTCATGACCAAGCTATTTCAACTTTTTGGCAATGAGCACAAGATTAGAAGATCCCTAACCTCATCATCAAAGTTCTCTTTTACAGAACTTAACTAACTGGTAAGTGTATTAAACTCATTTAAATGGTCAACAACAGATCCACCTTCCAACATCTTCATATTAAATAAACGCTTCATTAAAAATGCCTTGTTGGAAGCCGAGGGTTTTTCATAGAGCTTACTGAATGCACTCATCACACCCTCAGTTGTATTTTTCTTTTGAAATATTGAAAGCCACCGAAGATGCTAGGCACAACCGTATTTTTCCCAGTGCCTTTCTGTCAAGAACCTCCCATTCTTCATCCTTCATAGTCATCGAGTGTTTTTCTTTTCCTCTGAATGGAAGGTACAGATCCTTCTGGTATAGATATTCCTCAATTTGCATCTTCCATAACTGATAGTTTTGTCCGTTAAATTTCTCGACCCTAAACTTTCCCTCTTCTGCCATTGCTCCCACTTGAACCAGGAACCCTTCTTTCCCATGAGTTTACCAGCCAAATAGACCTTTTGGCTCTGATACCAATTGTTAGAAAACATGACCGCAGAGCAATAATAGTTATATAGTTAAATCATTAAACAAGATGCAAAACACATTAAACACATTTCAGAGAGACACAAATATAATGTGGTTCACCCAAACGATGGGCTACGTCCACACAACAATTGACATTCCTTTTATTAACATCCAGAAAGGTGAAGGGATACAACCTGCAACAATATTGCTTCACTTCCTCTTCACACTCTCAGAGTCTCTCTCACACAATCAAGGAGATTGTTTGCAATGATACAATACAATACAGTACCATACACATCCGTATTACAATGATTTTCTTTTATAGTGGAAATACCATGGGAAAATAAGACGGTTAACCCAATACCATGGGTCCACAAAACTGTTGGCCAACAAACATCCCAATTTTTTTTCTCGGGGGCTTCGCCCCCGAACCCCAAAGTTGGGGAACGAGTGTATAGTAAACATGGGGTACAAACACAGCTGAATATTATCTCTGGATCCGGAGGATCAAGCTCCACCACCAACAACTGTAGAGAGAATGTCTAACACAGACTGACTGTTGAGAGAATATATAACAAAAACTAATTGTCGGGAGACTGTCTAACACAAATTGACTGTTGGGAGAATGTCTAACACAAACTGACTGTCGGGAGAATGTCTAACCTGCATACAACTTGGGTTCCTTATTTTATAGTCCCATTACAGACTCGATACAACTCCCATACGTACTTGATACAAGCTCAATACCGACCTGATATAGACTCTATACTGATTCTTTACAGACTCATTATTGTTGCTTTCTCAGCTGACTTACTATATCCACCCGACAGGTTGTCTTTCCTATTCTAGCAACACCTAACAGGAGGAACTAATGACCTGAATTACAAATATTCATTCATGCATGTGGTTTCTGTCAGCTCCATTCAAGCTTGTACCCACGATCATTAAGGCCAGTCACTTTCTCAGCAGTATGCAATACTGTTGTTTGCCATTCGTTATGCTATTTGCACGCCTTTTGTTGCTAATATTTTATCGTACCGTCCTGGTTCGCACTCCATCCTTCTATCATGGATTACTTACCTAGCGCAACTTCTTCTTCCAATGCCTTCTCCTCTTATTCCTTCTCTCTTTCACTTCCTTTGTCACAACATCCTTACTCCTCTTGCCTTTTATGTTGCTTCCTCGGTCATAGCTCATTCCTCTTCTCCTTTAACTCTTCTCCATACTTAGGAAGAATTCTGCATGGATTCTGCCTTACTGTCCCTATGATCCACAGGCCCCCAACACTCACCTGTGACTTGTCTCGAACCGCTTGAAGCTATTTCTCCATGTTGTGACTTGCACTGATTTTGTTATGAAAATATTCCATGATTTTTACCACTTTCTTTGCCTCTGTGCACACTTCTTCTTCTATCTTTCGCATTTTTTCCACTAGGTCAGAGTTGACATGTTCCGGCATGACCTTTTACATTGATTTTGCTGCATTCTGCACCTTCTAATGTACATGCTGAATTATGGCTGTAACTCTCTCTACTTCGGCTTGTAACTCTTCTACTTTTTCCTCACGCTGCTGCTATTGTGTGCACAACACAGTTATTTATTGCTACAATTTTCTCATCTCTATCGCCTTAGCCATTTTTTGTGCTAATGGAAACTTCTTCATATCATTTCTAATATGTGTGATGCTTGTTTCAAACATAGTAAAGTCGTTTCCAATATTCTGTGATTTCCTGTCATCCATTAGTGCTTCCCAAGTCTGAGAGACTTGGTTGACATTCTTAGCACATGTTCTTTTGTTTATTCTATTCTCTTCGCAGCCTGAGTTGTTGCGACTTGTTTACTTTCCAACACTTCTAGGGGTGTGTTTGGTCTCCTTTGTTCTTCTAGCTATGTAACTTCCCCCCTAAGGTCTATCGTTATTTTTGCTAATTGTGTTATTTTGGAATCTAGTGCATTTCCTCTGTTATTCCTTCTTCTGCAAAGTTCTTATAGGCGAGGGCTACTGCTTTATTGATTTTCTAGTTCTCTTCCCATTCCTTTTTCTTATGTTCAATTTCTTGAACTTCAAGTGTCATTTTATTAATATCTTTGTGCGCAGCCTTTGCTTTGGTGGCCATGGTACATTCACGCAATTTTATTTCTCCATTGACAATACTCTGTATTGCATTTACCTCATTCATGGGAATATATGAAAAACCTATAATAATATGGCCATTATCATTAAAACATCATTAAATTCTGGAGTTCCTAAATCAACAACAGCTTTAGAGACTTCTACCATTACTGGTGGGACTGGAACAGATGGCGTAGTTTGTTCCATTCTTGATGTTGCTGATGGGTCTTATGACTTAGTTGTTGCACTTGGAAAGTCGACAACAATTTTAACATCTTTTACTGCTTTACACAAAAATTTAAGGATATTAGTAATTGTACTTGAAATTTCTTCTTGTCGTTCTTCTATGGTATTGAAGATGGTCTGCGTTGCTTCAGTTATTTCCTTNACCAGTATTTGCGTTTCTGTCATCCTTCATCTTCTTTTTATTTTTTCGTGGTTGTACTTGCTCTTCATGAGGTCCCCCCCCCCCTCCCTTCATTTTCATATTTTGGGTCTGTTGGTATTGAAGGGGAATGACATTCTACAGAGCCTAAATCCTCTGGGGGGGTCTTCTCCTTCATTTTCCTCATCTGAATCGTCCTCTTGTACTTGGTTTTCCTCTTGTCGAAGTTGATCTTTTGGTACTGGGATACACCATTCCTTTAGGCACTCATTAATAATTTCTTCAATTTCCTCCTTTGTCATTATAAATTTGGTTGGTAACCTTTGGCGTTGCAGTTGTTGTTATAGTTGCATGTAAATATCGTGCGGTCCAATATCAAACTTAACAACTAGGCAAAATTGTTGCAGAATGGCATCATCTATTTGATACATGTTCTTCACATGGTGTTGTATAGCCTCCCGATGTATAAAAAATTCAATATTGTTTTGTTTTTGTCGGTCCTTTAGGTCCTTCTCAAACCAAAGGTTATGATATCTTGCTCCTTTACAAGTCACTAGCAGGTCAAGCCCTTGGTAGTCTTGTGGGTTAGACCATGCTATAAATGAAATTAAAAGTAACAACCATGAATAGTGAAATGTCCTACCCTTTTCCTGTGCATCGATGGTGTCTTGTACAATCTCGTTTAACAAGTTATTATGTTGAGGTGCCAACTATGCCGCCCCTTTTTGTTGTGACATCATGATACTTATGGCAGAGGTGACCAATGAATTGTCTTGGTATTTGTAGATCTGATAATGTACAACTGTCTTTCCAATGGGATTTATGAATAACTATGCCAATGCCACACTGTTTTTAGTTTAACAATTTCCTCGTCGCGCTCTGTGCGACAAGAATTTCTTCTTACTTCTTGGCAGCCTTCCTCATCATTTTTTTGAGCTAGTTGTGGTTATTAGAATAAGGCTTCAACTGGCTCCTATTTATGATCCCTTTTACTTACGTACCATCTAGTTTCTCTAGTTTCACTGCTCCTCCCTCAATGATTTCCTTAACAACATATAGTCCTAACCAATGTGTTTTTAACTTTCCTGGTTGCTTGAAAATTTTACTATCATACATAAGAACAAGTCCTCCAATTTCAAAATACTTGTTCTTAATGTGTCTATTATGATGTAATTTCTGCCTTTGCTTTTCTAGGTTTTGGTGAAATCCTGCAATGAAGCGTTGTTCTTCCAAATGGATTAGTTGAAGTAATATTTCTTTTATAGCATCAACATCTGTCATTTGTGTGAGTGCCGCCACTCTTAAACTTGGTACATTAAGGCTCCATAGGCGTGACAACGTCTTTCCCATACACTAGCTTGAATGATGTCTGAATCATTAACTTTTTGCATGTTGTTCGATATGCCCATAGTATTGCAGATATCTTCTGATCCCAGTCGTCCCTTTGTGCATTACATACTTTTATTAACGCATTTTTCATAATCTTTATAAATTCTTCAACCGCTCCATTTTCTTGTGTGATATGGAGTTCTTATTCTATGATGTATCTAAAATTCATCAGTTAGTTCTTCAATCAATTGATTAACAAAATGCGTATCTTGATCGTTAATCAATATCTTTGGGCACCCGAACTGTGCTACAAAATTTTCAAATAAGAAATTTGTCCTTGCTGCAGCAGTACAATATTCTACTGGCACAACTTCTTCCCATCTAGTTAGGTAGTTAGTCACAATTATAATATACCTTGCTCCTGTGTGCTTCCCTGCCGGACTAATAGATCCCACGAAGTAAACAACCCATTTGTCAAATGTCTGTAAGGTTATTTGTGGTACTAATGGAATTCCATATCTTCGGGATGGATTTTCCATTATTTGATAGACATCAAGTGTCTACATGCATAATAGGCCACCATAGCCCTTCCTGCAATATCTTGTGCATGGTCTCTTTTTTGGCATAGTGTCCTCCCGCGACACCAGCATGTGCTTCACTTAAAATCATAGGTCGCTCATGTTCCAAAACACAACGTCGAAATATCTCGTCAGGGCCCAGTTTATATAAGTGTCCAGCAATCAATTGGAAATCTTCAGCTCGCGTTACCAACTGCTTCTTTTGTTCTGTTGTAAATTTAGTTGGCGCAGAACCCGTAGCCAGGAATTGTATTATATCTTTATATTGATCATCAAATATGATTGTCACAAACAAGTGAACATCAATAATATTATCTTCTGGACTAGTAGGTTCTTCTCCACTTTCAATTCTTGATAGGTTGTCTGGTCCCAAGTTTAGTCGGTCTGGTTTGAAAATTATCTCAAAATCAAAGACAGATTTTCCCCCCAACATTGGCTGATTGACCAAATATTTCAGTGCATAATGGTTAGTGTAGATCTTGAAATGTCCACCCAACAAGTAATGTCTAAATTTATGTAGTGCATACACCATCGCTAGCCCTTCCCTCTCTATTGTGGTGTATTTTTTCTCTGCAGTCGATAAATTTCTACTAGAAAAAGCAATAGGGTGATCAATCGCTCCTTCCCCATGAAATTCTAGAAATACAAGTATGGGTGCAGCATCCATATTTATTTTCATCTTGTCCATACTCTCTTGACATTCATCTGTCCACTAAAATTTGGTATATTTTTTCAGTAATCTCTCCATTGGGGCAGTCACCTCTGCATATCCTTTGATGAACTTCATGTAGTATCGCTTATGTCCTAATGTTGCTCGAAACTGTTTAATTGTGGTGGGTGGTGGTAAGTCAGGGATGATGGTGATTTTGGCTAGATCAATCAAAATTCCATCATGACAGACCACATGGACTAACAAATCTCCAAAAGGTGTACAAAAATACACTTTCTTAAATTAAGAGCGATTTGATACTAGCGGCATCATTCCAACATTATTCTAATACTTTCTATGTGATCTTTTATAAGACCTAACACTGTCTATTCATTAAAGTAGACTTCAAGAAATTTATGTATAAAATATTTAAATGCGGCAACTACGATTCTAGAAAATATAGCAGGTGCATTCTTGAGTCCAAAGGGCATTGCCATGTATTGGTAGCATCCCCACTCTATGGAAAAGGTAGTCTTGTATCAGTCCTCCTGTGCAATTCTTATCTGATATTATCCTGAGAATCCATCAGTGAATGAATACATTTCTTGTCCTCCAACATTCTCTAGTACTTCATCTGTGAATGGGTTCGGAAATGGATCATGCAAGCAGGCCTCATTGAATTTCCTGAGATCAACACAAATTCTCACTTCCCCTGAATGTTTCTTGTTGTGTACTACAATCGAGTTGATCCATTTCGATTCTTCATCTGGTTCTATTACTCCTGCCTCTAGCATTTGATCAAGTTCATCTTTAACTTTCTCTTTGTAGCGCAGGTTTAATCTATATGGCCTATCTTTAACCGTTTTTGCATCGGGCCTCAAGGGTATCTTCATTTCACCAAGGTCCCCAACTATTCCTTTCATTTTGGAAAACTTTGTAAGGACTAGATCTTGAAATTCAGGTAGTAAGTCGGTGATGTTTCTCACAGTATCATCATCCCAGTGATCTCCAATATTAGCAAATTTCGGTTTTTCAACTGATCTGATATTTATTTTCTTAATCTTAAGTGGTTTTAAAACTGGTCAGTGGACATAGCAGTTCCTTCCACTGCACGCATACCTTTTGACTCATGTATGTTTATCTCAAGTGGGTCATCATCATCCGGTTCTCTCGTAATATTGTAGCACTCCATCCAATTGTGTACTATCATGTTGCAATGATGGAAATTTGTGGTTGCGACCGAGATTTCATCAAATATATTTTCCTTTATTATTTGTAACACAACATCGACTGTCGGGTGTTCACTTGTGAACTCAAATTTTTGGTTGAAGCTTACAACTAAGCTTTCCCATTCGGCAGTTCCTCATCGTAGCTCTTATGATTTGTACCATTGTCTTGGTACCATTTCCAAAGTGTGGATGAATCGATGCACCCATTCTCGTCATGGATATTCTTACCAGTTCTTGCGACAATGGTCAATATGTTCCATAGGATCTATCAGTCCTATACTTTCTTTTATCCGGGCAACTTCTCTCTTCTCCAAATCTGATCTCCCTTAATTTTTCTACATTGTGGTCATTCGAAGATAAATTGTTTGTGTGTGCCCCACCATTTAGCAGGCGTATCTTTCAGCACATAGTCCAGAGAAGACAATCACTGTGGTTATGTGACTTTTCATTCAAATTCTTATAGAAAAGATGCAAGGTTAGATAATCCTTCATATGTAGGAAACACGCTTGCTTTAGCTCCTACCCTTCGGACAACTCTTGTGATTCTTGCGCATCTTCTCATGGACACTTCATGTAGCCTGTTCTTCCAATTTTCCAGGGCATCGCTCGAGTCGAACATGCACAAACTTACACTTCGCCAGGGTAGTTTCCCATCAGCTATTGGATTTATATAGTTGTCCTTTGAAGTCATGATGCTATACAATCGATATAGATAATTTCCTTGCCCTTCACTATGTACGGGCTCAGCATATCTCTGCCCTTCAAGTGGATCAATTGGTGCAACCACTCTTATTTCAGAATCTTCAAATGATAAGATTCTTTTCTTGAAGTTTATAATGGTTTGGTTGTCTATTGCCCAATAAATTCCTATAAGTGTAGGATATGTATTTGTGTCATCAACAATGTCAATGAATTTAAATTCGGCATATGTTCTTAAGCCTTCAAATTTTACAAGCACTTGCGTTAGTCCACCAATTGCTAGAACCTTCGACTAGTTCGCAAGCCTTAGTTAAATGGGAGACCAGTCCAGTCGTGACTTGTTCATGCTCTCCCATATTTGGCTTCTCAATATGTTGACATTTGAGCCCAAATATAATATGATATAATCTATATCATAGTATCCTATCTGCACGGTCATTCACAGCAATTGGTTTGTCTTCAGTATTTTCTTGATATGATTAACTCTTTTTTCAGGTCACAGGTCATCTGGGGTTTCTTCTATGAGTGCTATTAGTTCTACAACAACATCTTTATAATTTCTTAGTGCTAAACAACTTTTGAAAAATTATTTAAGCTTACTAACCTTTTTCATTTGTGTCTTCCTGATGAGCTTTTCAAATCAATAGGGCATGGTCTTGACTTGTCCAGATGTCGACGGATGGTTAGCATCAACGAGGTCTTGTCGTACCTCAAAGAAGACTTCTTTCTACTTTTGGACATCTAGCAGATCTTTGTTTTGTGTCGTGGGTCTCACCTGTGGTTTTCCTTGCGATGTATTTTGGTCTGCACCTGTCATAGCACCTCCTATTGTGACTACAACAATGTGAGGTTCTCTTGGTTCAAAAGAAATCATATAAATGTTATGATTAGGATTCTGATTCTGATTTTGCACCGGGTTTGTATTTACAACAGTTCTAGCCTACCATCTCACAATTAGTTGTGGAAATTGTTCTCCATTGTGATCAAATGCTTTACAACATGTACAATTTTTTGCATGAATTTGAAAATCATGGGCAAAATGTCCTGGATTCCCACAATTATAACATATGAATTGGCCTATTCCTCGACCAAATCCTCCTCCTTTTTGTTGTCCTCGACCTCTAAAGTTTCCACCTCCCCTTTGCAGAGGGTATTATTGTTGTTGAGGATACTAATTTTGTTGGTATTGTGGCTGATGGTATTGTGCTTGTTGATATTGCATAGGATGATACTATGGTTGCACTTGTTCAACTTGCATATGATCATCATTCTTCATGAAGTAGGTATCCATCATATTTTCTTGCGGTAGTTGAAATGCTCTGCAGTCTTTTTCATCATGACCTACTAATATACAAAATTTACAATATAGACTAGCAGGTGTGCTTACAATATTCTGTAAGTACAAATATTCTTCGGACTTATGGCCCTTAGTCTGGCATATTCTACACTAGGGAATTCCTTGGGTGTTTAACGGGTTCGACACATCTACTGTGACATAGTTCATGAGCACCAGACAATTATCTCTATGTTGTTAGTCTGTTCTGCATCGTTTACACATATTTATTCTTGCACTTCCTTTCCTCTCTTAATTTCTTGGAGCTGCACCATAAGGTTGGCCAGCTGCGACTAAATTTGCATCATTCCCGAGCGAACAGTATCTCCAACCTACGAGGCTTCTAATTTCATTTCTTTTTCCAGAGCCTCTATCTACGAAACAATCTTTTGTTGCATCAACAGGGTTCAGATATGTGGTAACAAGGAAACATTAAACTATTCCTTATGTTATACATCAGACATTTGGAAGCTCACTTTGGCCATTAATGTCTTAAATCTTTGTTCAAATTCCCAAATAGATTCTGTTGGTAACTGCTTAATCTTTTTGATTTCAGTGATGCACTGTGATTCAGAATTTGGATTTATGAACTCATCTATCAGATCTTCTCGAATCTCATTGATTTTTTTTAGGACAACTCCTACTGGTACTAAGGAAAATTTTATATGCTAGTCCAACGCATGACCTCATAGAGTCGTGATCATCTGTGCTTTCTTGATATTCTCATCCTGGATTTGTCACACACTCCAGACAGCTTCACAAAGGAACCAATGTTGTTCTGGGTCTTCCAACCCATTTCCATTGAATATTGGTAACTTAATGTCAGCTCCAACCATTGTATTTGTTGCTGGTATAGTCAGAACAAAATTTTGGCTAGTCGGACTTCCTTGTCCACTATTTACAATGTTAGTATTACTCGTATTTACAGAATTAATTGGAGATAAGTACCTTGATCTTACCTCTGGCAAAGTATGCGGTGCTATAAGAAAGTTGTAAGAACGTTCTTGTTCTAGATCTTTAATCGACTCTTCTGAATCTTCATCTCCTTCAGAGATCAGCTGATATTCCTCTTCTCCTTTGTCCAAGTATGACATGAGCTTGTAGCCTTCTTCTTCTCTATTTATGTTGCAACTCCCTCTTCCTAACAGAGTTTTTCTTCGCTTGCTGGACCTGAATCTTCTTCTGCTTCTTGAAAATATCGTCTCTAGTTTAGTTCCACTATCTCCTGGGAACATCTCACTTTTGGATTCTGCTGAGACATAGCCACTTTGTTTCTATACAGTCTTGTTACATTCATAGAATTCCTTTTTCACATACGAGCATTTTTATCCATGTCTTTAAAGATGACAGATATCTATTGCATGGGCCTTGAAATTTTTTTTGCTCTACCTCACTATATGAGGTTATTGTGTCAACAACAAACTCTGTAATATATCCCTCTAGTATGTTATCTATCTGTTGCAGCTGCAATTTTTTTTTTGCCAAATTTTTAAAATTTTGGACCCTCCTTTTGATTTTATCTTTCCTGGATTTGTTTTGGATTCTTGAACTCTGTTGTAATTTCGCTACAAGTTTGGATTTTGCGAGGATGATTTGAGGTAGACTGTTTTCCTTCATTTCGGAAGTTGAATGATTATCTTTTGTCCACCTGATGCTTTTGACTATGGAGTTTAAAGTTTTGATTTGAAAATTATTTCCTTTATCACTATTGGAAGTCTATTTATGTGTGAATCAGGGCGGTAGTTCTCTACGCAGCTGCCGTTGCGGAGGGTAAGTATTGAACGTCTCGATGGACAGTTCTTATTTTCATTGATGTGATTTTATCTCCTTTGTTTTTTTGGACTGTCGGTGATTTTATTTTATCATGGTCGGAGCATTAGCCTTCTATATCACCGTCGTTTCAGAGGACAAATAGAGAACGGGTTGATGGATAGTTTTTACTTTCGTCGATTCCGTGATTTTATTGGTTCAAACCTTTTTGCTTTGCGATGATTCTTTGTTTTTGCTATCAGAATGTTTTTGACAAATAGTCATAGTTCTAGTCTCGAGAGACGTCGCCGTTTCAGAGGCCTTGTTGTTTGTCTTGCTGACACTACGAAGATTCCTAGTTTTAAGTTTGTCGATCTGTAGTTTTTAGAACCTCCGATTGTCGACATTTTCATGTGATCGCGGAAGCCATTGTTTGTATGTATTCCACCATTGCAGCTCCTTAGTGAACTATTTGCCCAATGCTTAGCGTCTTTTGTTTTCGACTACCGATAGGATTTTTCCCGCCGTTTTTTGTGAGCTTCTACCATATTTCATGGGCGACAGAGGTTTCTGTTTTTGATCAAGTTAGGGATTTCGCGATGAGAACACAGTACATGGCCTCACATTTGATGATTAGTTTTATTGATAGTATGGTTTACGTTTTATTGAAAAGTTAGCTGATCTTGAATGCAGTCTGGATTAATGATGAGTTTTTTGTTTTAACTACAGACAGACTTAGAGGATTTTTTAGACCCAGTTTGATGATTGCTGCTGTAAAGAAGACATATCTAAAAGACAAAGCAGAAGGGAGTTGGATGAAGAAAGGAAAATTAAGAAGTAGAGATGTTGCTCAAAAAATAAGAAAGTGAAGGTCTGAGATCAATAGGATCTCAAAAAAGACCAATTGATTACTGAGCAGAATCAATAGCGGCAAAGGCCCGGGCTGATGAAAAATTTCATCAGTTAGCAAGCTAGTCCCTCTTTATAAAGTGCTCTTAAATCTTAATCTGAAATGTAACGTATTGTATAAATCATGAGCACTCATTAAAGGACAAAATTGTGGGATTGAACGGTTGGTGGAGCCCAAAGGTTACCCAGGGGGCAACCCAAAGGTTTTGCTGTTTTGTATAAATATAGGAGAGTTAGATGTAAGAAGGGAATTTTTCCTAGATAGATTTGTGAGAGCATGTTGTAAAAAGAACTATTTCATTTTGCAATAAATAATTACAAGTTTCCTGTTGGATAAATCTTGGTGGAATGTTTCAAATGCTATGCTATGGATCTGTTGAATGTGAACTATTTCGTTTTCATCTTGTGTCCATTAATTGTGAGATCGTTCTAATTGTTTGAACCTATGTTCTTGTTATGAATGCATGTTGATGTATTTGCAACTTTGGAATCTATTCATCTGTATTTCTTATGTATTGTAACTCGATGTTTATTCCAGGATGTATTTGAGTCATGTCATGCCCCAATATTCTGATCAGGAAGTTTCTATAATGTGAAAGTCATGTCAAGTCATTGTGGGTAACCCTCCTATTGGTCAAGGGTTAAAGTCCCCACAGTTGAGGGGCCCTAGGGTTATTAGACTATCCTAGTGAAGTCGACCCTAGGTGAGTCATTGTAAGTTGGGGCAATAGTCCCCACCATTGTGTTAAGGATAAACCTCCTTGTTGGTCAGAGGAGGCAAAGTCCCCACAAGTTGTGGGGCACTAGGGTTATTAGACACTCCTAGAGATGTCGGCTCTAGTAAGTAATTGTTAAGTGAGGCCGACATGATGGAGTGGGTTCCAAGTGAACATAAAAATATAAATAGAGAGTGAGTCTCTCTATTTAGGACACACACACACACTCACTCATTGGGGCGCATGAGTGAGAGAGGAGAATCTTTATCAGTGAGAGAGAGAGAGACATAAGCTGTGGAGATCACCCTTATGTTTTGGGATTTTCTATTTTGGTGTTGATTCTATCTCTGAGGAAGTTGCGGGGTTTTCTCCTTTATGGTTTCCCCAAGGAAAATTCTTTGTGTCTCTTGTCTCTTGTGTTTTATTGCTGTGCATGTTATTCTCTTAGTTAAAGATCCTAAGATCATAATGCTAGCTTGAATGATAAAAATCTAACATGATATCAGAGCTAACCTGAGAAGAAGACATTGTGCGGCTGCAGAAGCTAGTGTTTCTTAATTTTTGGGTCTCTCTCCACAATCCATCAGCAAAAGTATGCTAGGCTGAATTTCCATTGAAGGGTGCATCTTTCTGTTGAAGAGGAATTCGATTCTGAGCATTTTCAGTTTTCGGTGCGGAAATTAGGGATTTCTATAGAAGAGGAATTTTTGAGTGAGCCAAGCATAGGATTGATCTACTCATCAAAACCAAAGTTTAGAGACCTGGATCAAGTTTTTTGGTTGGGTGAAACTCTCAGAAAGTCAAACCCTAGTTTGACCTCGAGCTAGAAAAACCCTAAATACCGAAAACTGATAAGTTTTGGTACATTCGCTATATCCCGATATTGGCAAAGTTTCAGGAGTGAAAAATTGTACAAGCTGAATATAAAATATATATTTACACTATGTCCAAAATTCAGCCTCAGATTCACTATATTATGGGAGATATGATCCCTCCAATTTAGGGTTCCAGCCTCTTCCAGAATTCATCCCTAAACAGGACACCTGGGGAGAATTGCTATATCTTGGGATACACAGGTCCAAATGAGACTTATAAATATGTTCTAGAAAGGGAATGGAATTTAATTGTTTTTATTCTAGATTCATTCTCAGAAGATGAACCAGTGACACGTGGAAGTCCATACAACTTCACTATTCTGAACAATCCTATAACAGGTCACCTTGGGAAAAGGACCATAAGTCGAAATTGGTGAAACCAATTCTAATGAAACCTATGGTTTTATAATAGGTACATGTGAGGATACCATGGTAAAAAAATTTATACATAGAGGATCATTCATTTCGGAGATACCATAGAAACAACAACAGACATTTCTGCAGAAGAAAGTGGAAAACTAGGGCTTGCTATTCCAGGAGCTTCCCTCAACTGTTTTCAGAAAAAAGGAGTACATTGGAAAGCTCCATTTGAAGAGATATATATTTATATCCAATCAGATATATAATATTCCAAGTTTTTAAAATTAGGGTTTATGTGACAAACCCTAGATCAGCCAGCTCCGGAACTAGGACAAACACCTCAAATCGGTAAGATCTAATCTTTTGCTATTTTATTTTGAGGTTCTCATTTCAAAGGGATCTATCACATCAGCTTGATGAAAAACTTGGGGAAGTTGAAAAATTCCAAGCATGGAAGTATATGATCTCTATGAAGAAATGAATTGGAAACCTACATAATTAGAGAGGTTCCAGTTCCAGAGGGAGATGAGGCTCAAATCCTTACACAAGAAGAACTTGGTAAAGACCAAGAAAATCATTGCTGATTCAATCACGGATCAACTTGTACCACAAGTGTCTTCCCTAAAGACACCAAATATGTTTGATTCCTTGATCAAGCTATTTGAATATAAGAACATAAATCAGAAGATGGCTTTGAGAAAACAGTTGAAGAATGTGAAGATCCAGAATGCAGAACAACTTGAAGCGGTAGAAGAAGAAATGGAGAATGCAGAAGTAGTGATAGCCATCTTGAATGGCCTCCTAGGATCATGAATTCATTCATGCAAGGAATGTGTGCCAGAAGGGAGTGATTAATTTTAGCAAACTCTGGGAAGAAGAAGAAGCTCGACTTATAAGAAGAGAAGAGAAGATGGGAGCAATGGAAGATCAAGCTCTCACCATTCAAAGAAGATCCCTCAAGTGATGAGGAATATGAAGGACTCAACTCTTGAAGAACCTCTTATCCATCCTAGAATTTGGATAAGAAACAACGCTATCATGAATAAAGAAGACGATGAAGACGATGAAGCCGAAGGCTCAAGAAAGAGTCTACTTATGAAACAAATAAAGATAAGTATTCAATTGTCATTTCATGATATTGTTTTTTGTTATGCATTTAGTTGATGTATTATGCATGATAGAATGTTTGCATTAATGACAGTATACTACTAATATGCATGTGATGGGTAAGTAGCTCATGGTGCTATACAACTCTCCATTGCTACTTATCTAGAATGAAACCTCTTTGCTGACATATTGGATTAGTGCACAATCTCAATGTTGTCCTGGTAGAGATGGAAGGCATCTAGCAAGTTTCTGTGAGATATGGATGGATGTTGTATTGGCTAAAGTAGTTGCATGATCACACACACACACACACACACACACACACACACATATATATATATATATATATATATATATATGCATAAGAATTTGCCAGTATGAATATTTCTTACGAAATGTTTCTAACCATACATCTGTATTTGACTTGTAGGAAAGATCGCGTACAATCACCTACAAGCAAAGAAGGATGAGACTTGTTCCGAAGAACAAGTGACGACAGTTCAAGATGAAGAATAATATGATGAATCTAGCAACATCATTGATGCAGATACTTCAAGCTATGAAGAAGTAACCAAGAAGAAAGAAGACCAGTTCAATAATAATGATGTCTAGGATGCAGTATCGATACGTGAAGGAAAGTTCGTAGTTCCATCATGCAGTAGATGGAAACATCGTGGGATACAAGGAAAGATTCGTAGCACGAGGCTTCTCACGAAAAGAAGGCATAGACTACAAAGACACATTTGCAGCCAGCTTGATGAAGACCTGAACCTTTTCTACAAGGTTGAAGATGAAATCCTATAGAGGATGACAAGCTCACAGATGGGTGCAAGAAAAAATTTTGAAAAACTTCAAGATAGGGGATCTTGGTATCCAGTGATCCTAGATGGATACTACTTGTCACTCCGGTACAGAATGTTTCAGTGCATAGAGTACGAAAGACAGAGGGAGAATGATGCTCGGCTTTAGAGGGAGTGACTACAGAAGATCCTGAGGTTTGACATGGTACGACAGGATGGATAGATTACTGATGAACTCTAGGATTTACTAAGAGTAAAGAAGATTCCAACCTTTGCTTCAAGGTTGAAGGCGAAAGACCAGTGATGCTCCTGTTATGTGTCGATGCACTATTTTCTAGGCATGGAGGTGTGGACAAGGGAAGTATGCAGTAGATATTCTGAAGAGGTTCAGGATGATGGACTGCATGACCACACCTATGGCATTGAACCTGAAGCCATTGAGTGTTGATTCATTAGAGATGGTTGATGCTATGATGTATCATCAAAGGATTGGTTCCTTGATGTAACTGACAAATACGAGACCAGATATTTGCTTTGCTGTGAACACATTGAGACATGTTCACCTGATGGTCGCAAAGCAGGCAGTGCCATTTATAGGAAGAGCACTCCGAGGTGCTACTTCAGTATGGGATCGTGTGATCTCTTGGTTTAGCAGGAAGCAATCCAGTGTGGCACTGAGTACAACAAAAGAAGAGTATGTCGCAGCTTGTTCAACTAGTTGTGAAGCAGTATGGCTACGGAAGCTACTGTTTGATTTATTTGATCTCTAGATGGATGCTACTTGTATACATTGTGACAACCAGAGTTGCATAAAGTTGTCAGAGAATCTAGTGTTCCATGACAAGTCGAAGCATATCAAGATCAAATATCACTATATTAGGGATATGGTGCAGAAGGGAGCAATGAAGCTCTAGTATGTTGCGACGAAGGAACATATAGCTGATGTATTAACGAAGCCATTGGCTAGGAGTACTTCAGGGAGAATCTTGGTGTTCTCTAGATAGAGGTTTTCTCCAAGGGAAAGTGATGAGTTCCATGGCCATTCTAACATGGTGAGAGGATTGGTTCCTTCCATGGTCAGATGTAAGGGCTGAGCCATTCTGTCATGGTGAGAGGATTGGTTCCTTCCATGTCAGATATGAGTGTTGAGATCCATAGCCATTCTGACGAGTAGGTCAGATATAAGGGCTAGGCCATTCTATCATGGTGAGAGGATTGGTTCCTTCCATGTTAGATGTGAGTGCTGGCCATTTTTTCAAGTAGGACAGATGTAAGGGCAATTGCCATTCTAGGAATGGAGGTGCCTGGTCAGTTACCAGGAAAACTCAGTCTAGGATTGAGAAGCCATTCTAATGTGAGAGAGGGATGTGTTCCCACTTGATCAGATGTAAGGGCTGAACCATTCTGTCATGGCTAAATGATTAAGTCCTTCCATGTCAGATGTGAGTGTTGGCCATTCTGACGAGTAGGTCATATGTAAGGGAAACTGCCATTCTGGGAATGGAGGAACCTGGTCAGTTACCAGGTAGCTCAGTCTGAAACTAGGGGCCATTCTGATGTGATGGTAGGATTAGTTCCTCCATGATCATATGTGAGTGCATGCCCTTTCCGATGCGGTGCTTCGTGCATGGTCGGATTGTAAGTGTAGAGCCCTTTCCGATGCGGTGCTTCGTGCATGGTCGGATTGTAAGTGTAGAGCCCTTTCGATGCGGTGCTTTCGAGCATGGTCAATTGTAAGCGCTGTGCCTTTCTGATAGGATGAGGTTGGATGTAAGTGCAAAGCCTTTTCGATGTAGTGTGCTTGCACATGGTCAGATATAAGTGTTGAGCCATTCTGGAGCGATGTGTTTACACATGGTCAGATGTGAGTGCTAGGCCTTTCTGACAAGATGAGGTAAGATGTGAGTGTTGGGCGTGCCTTTCTGACAAGATGAGGTCAGATGTAAGAGCTGGGTGGGCCATTATGACTTAAGTGTCAGATATAAGCATTGATGAAGACCTACATGAAGGGTAGGCCTACAGGATTGACTCTGTAGAACTTCACGTGACTAGAAGAATCGAGATAGCACCATTATGAGATAGCATGTGGTGATGATCTAGATCAAGTGATCCAGATGTGATGATCCAGACTTGATGACGATCTAGATCAAGTGATGATCTAGACTTGATGATGATCCAGTAGAGATGATCTAGATAGAGTGATGATCTATACTTGATGATGATCCAGTAGAGACGATTCAGATCAAGTGACGATCTAGATGTGATGATGATCCAACTTTGATGACGATCCAGATCGAGTGATGATCTAGATCTGGTGATGATGATCCAGATCGAGTGATGATCTAGATCTGGTGATGATGATCCAGATCGAGTGATGATCTAGATCCAGATGAAGATGACTTGAATATGAAGATGACCTGAAGATGAAGATGACTTGAAGATGAAGATGACAAGAACTTGACGATGATTCAGATGATACAGAGAAGAAGACTTGTGATGATAAATTGTGTCGAGAGAATACCTTCCTAGTTAGAAGGGAGTGTTGATGTATTTGTAACTTTAGAATGTATTCATCCATATTTCTTATGTATTGTAACCTGATGTTTATTCTGGTATGTATTTGATTTATGTCATGCCCCGATGTTCCGATCGGGAATTTTCTATAATGTGAAAGTCATGTCAAGTCATTGTGGGTAACCCTCCTATTGGTCAAGGGTTAAAGTCCCCACAGTTGTGGGGCCCTAGGGTTATTAGACTATCCTAGTGAAGTTGACCCTAGGTGAGTCATTGTAAGTCAAGGCAATAGTCCCCACCATTGTGTTAAGGATAAACCTCCTTGTTGGTCGGAGGAGGCAAATTCCCCACAAGTTGTGGGGCACTAGGGTTATTAGACACTCCTAGAGATGTCGGCTCTAGTAAGTAATTGTTAAGTGAGGCCGACATGATGGAGTGGGTTCCAAGTGAACGAAAGAATATAAATAGAGAGTGAGTCTCTCTATTTAGGACACACACACTCACTCATTGGGGCACATGAGTGAGAGAGGAGAATCTCTCTCAGTGTGTGAGAGGGAGACGGAAGCTGTGGAGATCATCCTTATGTTTTGGGATTTTCTATTTTGTTGTTGATTCTATCTCTGAGGAAGTTGCGGGGTTTTCTCCCTTATGGTTTCCCCGAAGAAAATTCTTTTTGTCTCTTGTCTCTTGTGTTTTATTGCCATGCATGTTATTCTCTCAGTTAAAGATCCTAAAATTATAATGCTAGCTTGAATGATAAAAATCTAACAATGCTCTCTAGTTTATTCTATGAAATTTCCACTGTGAGTAATGAAGACTTTTCATAAGCAATAAGCTATCTTGTTGTTCATATATCTATTAATGTTCATGTGTTTTGAAATAAGTAACAACTATCTGTGATTTTTCTTAATGCATGCACAGAAATACATTACTCATTGATAAATGATAATCTTGTTCCCTAGGGATATGTTAGATAGTTAGTTTTAGTTTCTTGTTGTGTGTGATTTGGATGCGAGAGAGTTAAGACGAGAGGTAAGAACTCGTGCATCACATTGTGACCGCTCCTCGTATTCTCTATCAATTTGCATTTTTAGATAGGCACTTTCACATCATACTTAAATCCAAAAAATCTAAAAATATACACGATGGACCGGGCCGTAAACGGTAAAACCTTTTATTTTGTTACTTGACCTACGGTAGCTGGACCATAAAATGGAAAAATTCCCCATACCAAACAATAATGGGTTAGTTGGGAACATTTACTGGGGAGAATCCCTAACTGTTGTTACCTATGATTTACTAGTGAATATGTGAATAAGATTGGAGGATTACCAATTATTATTTTTTTACCAAGAAGAGAATATCGAAAAAGAGATCGCCCTCAGTTAGAAGATTCTGTATTGGTAGAAGACCTTGAAGAACTGGTAGAAGCAGCCCTACAGAAAGTTGATCAACCTTTGAATCAGTTGGGCCTAGATACACCTTACTGTTCACCTATTCATACTCCTGTCCACTCACCACCTCATTCTCCACCTAGAATCATGGCTCATGCAAATGCAAACCAACCAAATCCACCACCTGCTTGGAGGGCTAGGTCACCTTTAAACCTGGCACCCCCTTTGCATAATTTTCCTCAAGCCTTTGAGAAAATGTTGCCTAATTTTGACCCAAGTGAAAAAATTCTAGTAGATAATCATTTGCAAAGCTTTTAATTAGCTATAGAAGGACTACAAGTTGGAGAACATGAAGATGTAGTCTGCAGATTGTTTCCACATACCTTGAAAGGAGCAGCAACCTCATGGTATTTTGCTGTCCCTGCAAATTCAATCATAGACTGGGACACATTTGAGAGAATATTCAGAAGTAAATATGCAGTCCAGAAAGCTCATGCAACTCTAATGAAAGGGTTATGCGCTTTAAAGAAAGAAAGGAAGGAAAAAGTGCATAGTTTCACTCAAAGATTTGCTGCTTATCTAAAAAAAAATTCTGCAGCTGATAAACCATCTGATAAAGTTTTGATTGAATACTATACTTCAGCTCTAGGGCCTGAATTGGCCATGTTTTCCAAGATGTCAGTCAAGCCTACATTGTCATAAACTTATGAAAAAGCTAAGATGGTAGAGGCTAAGAAGGAGAGCATAGAAGATTATCATTTGCAGTCGGAAGAAAAAACTTTTGGTAAGAGAGCGTTGTTATTGACTAAGCCTAAGGATGAACAATCACATGATTTTGAAGGGATGGTGAAGATGATGCAGAAACTATCTAATAGAGTGATATATTTGGAAAAAGAAAAGGAAGCTCATAAAGCATATAAGCCTTACTATAAAATGAGAGAAGACAAACAATCAATCTAAACCTCCTCCACACAGTCCTGCATCAATGAATTTAACTGAGGTAGGTATGGATAATTTTTGCACCTTTCATCAGCAGCCTCATTTTGAGAAAAACTGTCCCCAATGGATAAATTCAATGACATTAGTAATGAATCAGCTATTGGACTCCAAACTAACAGAAGCTGATGATGAGGAAGAAAAAGATAATAAATCCACAGAAAAACAAGAAGAGGATGCTTTGGTTTTATGGGACTGTGTCTCACTTTTTGATACATAAGAGGAAGGTTCACTGAAACAAGGAGAAACATCATAAACAAATGTGACAACAAGAAGTCAAGGTTTGTTAGATAAAGACAATTCAATACTTCTGAAGATTAAGAAATTTCAAGAGAATATGAAGAAAATACAGAAGAACAATACCGCTGATAAGATACTTGAGTTTACCATTACAAGCCAAGATCCTAAGAGAATTAACATGCCTGTTAAGCCTATTGAGGAAAAGGTTGATAATGTCAAGAAGAATCTCAAAACACCTGAGATAGGGTATGATATTGTGGAGGACATTAAAAGGGCTAAGGCAAATATCTCAATATTCGAAATGTGCAATTTACCTCAGAAAAAAATAAAAATTGTTAAAAGCACTTGAAGTACCAGAAGAAGAGCTTCCCACTAACAACCAACATGTAGAAGAAATTGGTGAAGCAAGTGTGGGAGGTGAGTCTAAGGGGAAAACCCCACCATTTCTCTTAACTTTTGAGATTTTCAACTATAATGTGCACAACTGTTTAGTAGACTCAAGGGCATCAATCAATGTTATGCCACTTTCAGTCTGCAAGAAGATTAATGGACAACCTAAACCATCCACTTGGCAGGTTATTCAATTAGATAGGACAGCTGTGAAAGTAGTCGAGGAAATGGAAGATGCTCTAATTCACTTGTCTGCAAATGAGAAGGTATGTTAGTACATTGATATTATAGTTGCAGACATCCCAGATGCTTATGGATTTGTTTTCAGTCGAGACTGGTCAGCAAAGCTAGATGGATATTTTGCATCATATTGGTCACATCTGTGGTTGCCTCATAAGGGAAGTCCCAATCAAATAAAAATATTAAGAGAACCTCAAATGAAGCACAATGTTACTCAGTTGGAGGGAAAAAATGAACCAGTGAATTCTGTTTTGGGAAATTACTTCATTGAGCTAGATCCGGGAGATTACCAAGCTGAAGAAGCCAGCAGTACACCAGACACCCAGCCTGATCTCCTTTGATTCTCACGGGCTGATGAATTTGATTGTAAAATAGTAGATTTAGTTTCAGATGAAGTTTTTAATTCAAGTCCAGTAGAAGTAGACATTTTTTGGACACTTTTTTTATATGGATCTAAGACATTGGAAGGATCAGGAGTTGGCTGTGTCCTAATTGATCCAAAGAAAAATAAACATTTTCTTTCATGTAGATTAGAGTTTGAATGTACAAATAATACAGCCAAATATGAAGCACTAGTTCAGGGACTAAGAAAATCAATTGAACTAAAGGTTAAAAATCTGAAAGTGTATGGGGATTCAGAAATAATTATAAAGTAAATTCGAAATCAGATACATTGCATTTCACCTCATTTAAAATCTTATCAGAATGAAGTGTGGGATTTGCTGACAATTTTTTATGCATTTAATATTGTATCCATTCCTAGACTAAAGAATGTAGCAACTGACTTGTTAGCTACCTCAGCTGCAAGGCTTGTACCTTCAAATAAGAGATGTTCTATTGAATTACTTTTCAGGCCTTTAGTTCCAGACATGATTACCAATCTACGAGTTTTTGATGATGATCAACAAATCTTGGAATGCTTGATGAATGATGAAACCTTCAAAGGAGCAATAATCGATGATGAAGAACACCAAGCTGAATTAAAATTCGACAAATTTATTCCTAAAGGATTCAGGACCTTAGAGTGAATGTTTTATCTAGACAACAAATTCAGAAGGCCAACAAATGTCAAGACTCACAGCTCGTCCTTACAATTCGAGCTGATAAATTTGGGAACCGAAGTGAAACCCAAATATGTAAATTTGGGAAAGTGTTGTTCTCCGGGTGAAAGAAATAAGTTCATTAGTTTGTTCAAACAGTACAAAGATGTGTTTTCCTAGGAATATGAAGAGCTTAAAACATATGACACCAAGATTCTACAACATGTCATCCCTATTAGAGCTAGAGTCAAGCCTTATCGGCAACCTTTGAGGAAGATGCATCCAAAACTGGAACCTTTAATTCAGAGTGAAGTGAAAAAATTATTGGATGCTAAAATTATATTCAAAGTCAGACATTCAGAATGGGTTTTGAATTTGGTGCCAGTGAGGAAGAAATCCAGAGAAATCAGACTATGTGTAGATTTCAGAAACCTAAATCGTGCTTCGGATAAAGATAACTATCCAATCCCACCCATGGAACAAATATTACAGATGGTTTTGGATTTTGAGTTATTTTCATTATTAGATATTGGATTCTTTGGCTATAATAAAGTATTAGTAGCTGAAGAGGACAGACTTAAAACTACATTCAGAACAAAGTGGGGAACTTTTGCTTATAGAAGAATGCCCTTTGGACTCATCAATGCTAGAGCTACTTTACAGAGGGCCATGGATATAGATTTCCGCGGTTTGATTGGCCGTAGTGTTGTAGTATATCTCGACAATGTCACAATATTTTCAAAGAAGAGAGAAGAACACGCACTCCATCTTAAAACAAATTTTCGAGCGTTGTTGAAAATATGGCATCTCACTGAATCCTAGGAAATGTGTGTTTGCGGTTATAGAGGGAAAGCTACCGGGTCATGTTGTTTCTAAAAAAAGGATCTCCATAGACCCAAAAAGGATTAAAGCCATCGAACATATCCCTTTACCCCATAACAAAAAAGATATGCAATCATTCATGGGGACAATTAATTTTGTGCAAAGGTTTGTACCAGATTTTGCCCAAATTGTCAAACCTTTGCAGCAAATGGTGAAACAAAGTGTACAGTTCAAATGGACTGATGTGGAGAAGAATGCATTCAGTAATATAAAGACATCTATTGCACATGCACCATCTCTTAAAATTCCAAATTTTGAAAAAGATTTTATTTTGTACACTTTCACATCTGATGATTCATTGGCAGCGGTGCTTACATGAAAGGAAGATGGGGGATATGAGTACCCCATATCATTTATGAGCAGTGGTCTGCAGGGAGTTGAATTGAATTACCCAGCTATGGATAAACAAGCTTATGCACTCTTCAAAGTGGTAAAACAATTTAGGCCATACATACTTCAGAACCGGACTAAGGTAATAGTTCCACACCCAGCTGTAAGGTCTCTTTTTGTACAAATGAAATTAGGAGAAAGAAGAGGTGACTGGGTAATAGGTTTATAAGAATATGATCTCGAATTCAAACCAGCATCTATAGTAAAGGGGCAGGGATTGTGCAAACTAATGGCTGAAGGTAAAGACAATGAAGAAAACAATTGGGACAATGAAGTTGAGTTACATATGATGGATGTATGCCCTCTTTTCACAGCTCCAGATTCCTGGTACCGAGACCTTGTTCATTACCTTTAGGAATGATTGTTTCCAGAACATTGGAATTCCAAACAATGAAGAGCGTTGCTCCTTAAATCAGCTGCATATCAGATCATTGATGGAATATTATTCAGAAATAATTATGATGGAGTCCTTCTCAGATGCTTAGAGAAAGAAGACACAAAGAAGGTCATAACAAAGTTACATGATGGGCCTGTTGGAGGTCATTTTTTCGGCAATACAACAGCCCATAAGATTCTCAGAGCTGGATACTATTGGCCCACACTGTTCAAGGACACGCACGACCATGTCAGAAAGTGTGATATCTGCCAGAGGTGTGGGGGAAGACAAGCGAAAGTAGCAGGACCATTGAAGCCTGTGATGATAACAGAACCATTCGAGCAATGGGGGATTGATATCATTGGAGAGATAAAACCAAATTCTTCCTTGTAGCACAAATACATTTTGACGGCAACTGACTACTTCACTAGATGGGTCGATGCCATTCCGTTACGTAAAGTGAATGAAGATGCGGTCATGGATTTCTTGCAAGATCATATTATGACCAGGTTTGGGGTTCCAATTTCCTTGGTTTTTGATAATGCAAGTTATTTTTCTTCTATTAGATTAACTGTATTTTCTCATGAAAGAAGAATAAAGTTGCATTATTTTGCAAACTATTACCCACAAGGAAATGGTTTGGTATAATCTACAAACAAGAATCTGATTAGGATCTTAAAAAAGACCGCGATAGAAAACCAAAGAAGTTGGCATTTAGCATTACCGAATTCTCTTTGGGTTGATAGGGTCACACCTAATAATTCCTTAGGTGTGTCACCGTATACCCTTGTTTATGGAAAAGAAGCTATTCTTCCTCCCAACATTATGCTACCCTCTTCCATAATAGCTCAGGAGTCTAGAGGCATAGATAACAAAATCCTACAGATTAGAATCTATAATCTTTTGAAGGCAGAAGAGTATAGGTCCAAATCCAAAGAACATTTTAAGCATCAACAAGAAGTAGTGAAACGGTGGTTTGATAAGCATAAAGCTGGAAAAAGGGAATTTGAAGTGGGAGATATGGTTCTTAAGTGGGATCACTTGCATGATGAAAAGGGGAAACACATGAAGTTTCAACAGTTATGGGTAGGCCCTTTTCAGATTGCAGCAAAGCTTGGCCCCTCAACCTCAAGTTGCAAGATTTACAGGGGTGGGAAGAGAACTTACCAGTTAATGGTTTAGTTCTCAAACCTTATTTTTCCTGATTTTTGTTTTTATTTTGTACATAAATAAACTCATTTGGTTGTTTTTTATTTATGTTTGTTTTTAGTTAGATTTTGATTGATTTCAATAAATGAAGCAAGCTTTTGGTTGCATGGAGAGCATCAGAATTCTGGATTAACTAAAATCCTTGATTATAAGACTGAGTGCTATTGATTTACTTGAAAGAATTTCTTCTAGTTTAGCAGTTTTCCTAAATGGCTATGAACACATTGAAGTCCTACGTAATCCTTGTAAAATAACTCAGGATCAAAAGGTCTAGAATACTATTTTGAGGCTCCATCCATCTCACATTTAAAAATGTCTTAGGGGTGACAACAAAAGACCCATGGAAATGAAGCAGGGTAAACAGTATATTATATATAAATGATCACATGCCAAGAATTGAAAGCTAAAAGGCAAATAAGAGTAAAAAATCTCCTAAGAAAGCAATATGTATCAAAATGAAGTACTGAACCATATGAGTGCAAAATTGCCAAAGTTCTTCTCCGTCCGTGAGATGAAAATTAAATACATCTCTCACACAAAAGGACACTATGGATAGAGGAGCCTGAATAAAAAATTGAGAAAGAAATGCATGCAGGAGGACTAAGAAAGGACAAAAAATTCCAAAAGCACAAAAGTGCAAAATGGCATGGGAATGAGGAACAAACGAATATTTCTATTTACCATATGTTACAATCTTGTGGTGTCCAAGCTGGGAGCTACCCAGAGACAGAGGTAAAAAATGAAACTCATATTCCTGGCCTCAAAAGAGTTATCGTGAATTTGAAATCTTGGTTCCCATTATCCCTAAATTAGATTATCATCAATGATTAAAGTACATACATTTGTCATTTGGGAAATCTAGACATCTAGAAGAATTCAGCATGTTGGTATTTATTGTCAAAACAGTCTGTTGCTCAAAGAAAAAGTTGTCCAGAGATCTGTGTTCACTAGGTAGTCGCCAATTGTTGCAGCTGCAATTTTTTTTCCCAAATTTTTAAAATTTTGGACCCTCCTTTTGATTTTATCTTGCCTAGATTTGTTTTGGATTCCTGAACTCTGTTGTCATTTCTCTACAAGTTTGGATTTTGTGAGGATGATTTGAGGTAGACTGTTTTCCTTCATTTCAAAAGTTGAATGATTACCTTTTGTCTAGCTGATGCTTTTGACTGTGGATTTTAAAGTTTTGATTTGAAAATGATTTCCTTTATCACTATTGGAAGTCTATTTATGTGTGAATCAGGGCGGTAGTTCTCTACGCAGCCGCCGTTGCGGAGGGTAAGTAATGAACGTACTGATGGACAGTTCTTATTTTCACCGATGCACTTTTATCTCATTTGTTTTTTTTGGACTGTCGACGATTTTATTTTATTAGGGTCAGAGCATTATCCTTCTATATCACCGCCGTTTTGGAGGACAAATAGAGAACGAGCCGATGGATTGTTTTTACTTTCGTCGATTCCATGGTTTTATTGGTTCAAACCTTTTTTATTTGCGATGATTCTTTGTTTTTGCTATTGAAATGTTTTCGACAAAGAGTCGAAGTTCTAGTCTCGAGCAACGCCGTCATTTCAGAGGCCTTGTTGTTTGTCTCGCCGACACTGCGGAGATGCCTAGTTTAAGTTCGTCGATCCGTAGTTTTTAGAACCTCCGATCGCCGACGTTTTCATTTGATTGTGGAAGCCGGTATTTGTATGTATTTCACCGTTGCGGCTCCTTAGTGAACTATTTTCCCAATGCTTAGCGTCTTTTGTTTTCGACTGTTGATAGGGTTTTTCCCGTCGTTTTTTGTGAGCTTATACCATATTTCATGGGCGACAGAGGTTTCTTTTTTTGATCAAGTTAGGGATTTCGCGATGAGAACATAGTACAGGGCCTCACATTTGATGATTAGTTTTATTGATAGTATGGTTTATGTTTTATTGAAAAGTTAGCTGATCTTGAATGCAGTCTGGATCAATGATGAGTTTTTCATTTTAACTGCAGACAGACTTAGAGGATTTTTCAGACCCAGTTTGATGATTATTGCTGCAAAGAAGACATATCTAAAAGACAAAGCAGAAGGGAGTTGGTTGAAGAAAGGAAAATTAAGAAGCAGAGATGTTGCTCAAAAAAGAAGAAAGTGAAGGTTTGAGATCAACAGGATCTCAAAAAAGACCAATTGATTACTGAGCAGAATTAATAGCGGCAGAGGCCTAGGCTTGGAAAAAGTTCATCAGTTACCAAGTTGGTCCCTCTTTATAAAGTGCTCTTAAATCTTAATCTAAAATGTAACGTATTGTATAAATCATGAGCACTCACTAAAGGAAAAAATTGTGGGATTGAACAGTTGGGGGATCCCAAAGGTCACCTGGGGGGCAACCCAAAGGTTTTGCTATTTTGTATAAATATAGGAGAGTTAGATGTAAGAAGGGACTTTTTCCCAGATATATTTGTGAGAGTATGTTGTAAGAAGAACTATTTCCTTTTGCAATAAAGAATTACAAGTTTCTTGTTGGAGAAAGCTTGGTGGAATGTTTCAAATGCTGTGCTATGGATTTGTTGAATGTGAACTATTTCGTTTTCAGCTTGTGTCCATTAACTGTGAGATCGTTCTAACTCTTTGAACCTATGTTCTTGTTATGAATGCGCTCTAGTTTATTCTATGAAATTTCCACTGTGAGTAATGAAGGATTTTCATAAACAATAAGCTATCTTGTTGTTCATATATCTATTAAGGTTCATGTGTTTTGAAATAAGTAAGTGATTTTTCTTAATGCATGCACAGAAATACATTACTCATTGATAAATGATAATCTTGCTCCCTAGGGATATGTTAGATAGTTAGTTTTAGTTTCTTACTGTGTGTGATTTAGATGCGAGAGAGTTAAGACGAGAGGTAAGAACCTGCGCATCACATTGTGACCGCTCCTCGTATTCTCTATTAATCTGCATTTTTAGATGGGCACTTGCAGATCATACTTAAATCCAAAAAAACTAAAAATATACACGGTGGACCGGGCTGTAACCGGTAAAACCTTTTATTTTGTTACTTGACCTACGGTAGCCGGACTGTAAACTGGATGGATTCCCCATACCAAAAAATAATGGGCTAGTTGGGAACGTTTACTAGGGAGAATCCCTAACTGTTGTTACCTGTGATTTTCTAGGCATCAACACTATCCAAAAATATACAGCCCTTGAAAAATGGTTTCTTACTTCTTCTAGTCGTTCAACTAACTGGGGAGTCCACTCCCTTGGTTCTCTTCCTTAAAAATTTGTTTGTCGGGTCGTTGACTTAAATAACCATTCATGCAACACAATGGGAAACTCAGAAAATAAAATCTCGTGGATGTTTGTGTATATGTATTAACTCAACCACTTTGTTGGGTTTCACCGAGATCCTTCACTTTCTTTTCGTGCGAACTCTAACTCTTTGGATTCCACCCAATCTTGGATCTCTTATTTCGTGGGTCACCACAACATATCCCTCACCAAAATGATTCAAGGTCCCGACAACAGAACCATTTGTTGGATTGTATGTGTCTTTGTCCCTTTTTGTAGGGATCATGACCCAAGTTCAATCCCTTCTTCTCAGCACAACAAATCCATAGATATCGGCCCGACATAGCACAGCTCAACTAGTAGCACCTGCGATGCAGATGTAATCTCACTAGAGATATCTCTCTTGATGGGTAACTTCCAGAACCACGTTTGTGTGGGAGGGTGTTTAGTACCTAGATCTACGTCAAGGTTTCCAACAAGGTCCAAGGGTGGATTATTTGTGTTCACTATGCTCAACAGCTAGGCTGTGCCCCAGACTTTCTTATGTATTCATTAAATAAACAATAGTCATGTAGCATAATCACATCTAGTAACAAAAGGTGACCATCATACATCTATTCATTTGTAAGCAAACCGATATTCATTCATTCATTGAAACATTTAAACATATATCTAAGATACTCAACATTCACACATATAAACTGAATATAACGTGGAAACCCATCCGAGCAAAAACCACAAGGTTCTCTTCATCTAGCATGATTAAATAGATACACCTTTCGTATGCGCACTAAGATGGAGACTCTGCTCAATATTTTCTTCTCTAACTTTACATACTCTTCCTGCCTCTCATGCTCTTTGATATTCTCTCTCTTTCCCTTCATAATCTACTTCTACTAGTGATCCACACACAGCATGGATCGACTCAACATTCCCTACTCTTATGCGCACTCAGCTGCATAACCTTTACTCTGATGCACTCAGCAATTACAGAGCCACCACGCTTTTCAACCGATGAGAGTCTACAACACTAACTGTAGAGAGAATCTCTAACATAGACTGACTGTCAGTAGCATGTCTAACACTAACTAAATGTTGGGAGAATGTCTAACACAAAATGACTGTTGGGAGAATGTGTAACCTGCATACAGCCTGGGTTCCTTTTTTTATAGCCCCATCTATCTTAAACAAATGTGGAGACACCATATGTGAGGTTGAAATTAGGTTGAATATTTCATTAAAATACTTTTTTTCTTTTTCTTTTTCATGTAACCTAAACACTATATTAATAAAAAAAATTATGAAATCTTAGATACTTTGTCAACCACTAGGGAAATAGAACTAGCTACAAAACAATAAGTCATCATTTTGAATTGTTTCATAAGAGAAACAAAAGTATACTAAAGTTCTAGACCTAACAGTTGTAAACATATTCCTATTATAAAACCTTAAAGTATGATAAAAATTCACCATAATCATGGACTAGCTAAATAGAACTAAACTATCCTGATTACTACAACATCTAAGGAGAATGATCTTCATCATTAGAAATAAATATTAGGGGAACCTATTGAGAAAATATAGAAGCATTGTTGTCATCTTCAATAGTCTTCACGACAAACTCGAGCCTGGTAATAGCTTCTTTGGAAATTATATTTATTATGGAGTTCATTTTCTGCATCTGGACCTAGAGTTAATCCTTTTGTAGGACAATTTATTTTCTTTCTTCCCTGTGAACTAACATCATTTTTTTAGCAGGAATTTCATATACAAGAAAATCCAAAATGTTGGCAACTATTTAGTGTCCTTGTCCTAGAAGTGCCAACATCTAGTGTCAATTCCTACATATCTTGTATGATGTCTTCTTCGTTTTTCACCCCATGTTCGTTCTTGACCCATATTTCTACTTTTTTGATGTCCTTCTGGATATCCATAGGAGTATTCCTTCTATATTATAATGGAAAACCATGTGCTTCCTCCATCACTCTTGAGTAGTGAAAAAATCCACATTCACACCCGACACTTCAATCCCTATAGCTTCATTATTTCCCAAGCATGGTGCATATTAAAAGCTTCCCATAGAGAGCACAAATGGGATAGAAAAGTAGAGTTCCACTTTGTTGACCACTGGAGTGAATGCAAAACAAGCGAGTGAGAATTTACTTGATGGATACTATAAGGTGCTTATCCCCCAAGAAAGGTATGATTCCTAGCCAGTGGTCTAACCAGACCCAATACTGGTCTGGGAAACTCAACAATTTTCTATATTCCACCTCTATTTGAATCCCCTTTGATTGGACACCAAAAATTGATGAGGAAGAATGTTAACCTGAATTCATCCTTCTACATTTACTGTCACCATCATAAACTATGTTATCTCGTTCATCCATAAGTCCTCAATTATCCTTCTTCGAAAATCATAGCATGGGTGCCATCATGGATTCATGTCAAGGTTAAGGGTCAGATATTCTCAGGTCACCAAGTAGCTAAGAATACAACTCCCACTTAAGATAAGCATTAAACAATATGAGGAGGGGATGCCGTGTGTCAACCTCGACCTCATCCTATCCTCTCTCCATTAATACAAGTGGCAATCTCCTATGGGTCGTCCACGTCCTCCATGGACTCCACCAACACACTATATCTTCCTACAAGCACCCGAATCAAGAGGTAATTCTAATTCTAATAATAATAATAATAATAACAATATATTTTGACCAAACATAGATACAAATAGAATTTTAAATATATATGTATGTGTGAACAAGAGAGAGACACTTGGTTCAAGTTAGGATAGTTTTGAGTGGGATTATTATGCTCCCCACTTAGGTTCAATTACTTCATGTGACATGTTCAGCTCTTAAATGAGTATATTGTTGACAAAGTCTTACGCTTTTGAAAAATCTAATTAACCTTGAGTACTATCCTTGAAATGAGGGGAAATATGGGTTTCCATAGGAAATGTATTCCATATAAAAGAGAAATGGGATTCACTCATAATATACCGCCCTTGAAATGAGGGAAAGTGTGGGTTTCCCTAGGAAATGCATTACATGAAAAAGAGAGAGATCATATTTACTCATACTACAAAACTATTATATAGAGATAAAAAAGAGAGATACCAAACTTACAGATAGATAAATACATTGTATATGAGATTTATAGAGAAATATTGTTATAATGAGAATATATATATCTTAACAATAATCAAAATTTTATTTCTACATATACATATCTCCACTGCTAAAGTTATAATTTGTGTATTCTGTGGAGCTGAGTGCCATTGCGACAAACATAGATCCATCTTAAATCAACAAATACTTTGTGTATGAAGGAATTTTATACTTGTTGGTGATTGATAAATATAGGGTTAAGATGGATCTATGCCAATGTATATACAATGCCTATAATGGTTGTAGTTACTATGAAGAAAGATGTATCTATTATACTCATTCACAAAACACATATAAAAAGATGCTAAACGTAGCTCCTATTATTATGTCAAAAATTATATCCGTAGGCGTTGAGGGAAAAAAAGGAAGGTGTCCCTACGGAAACTAGTTGGAATCTCAACTACTTGAGGCCTCAAATTTCACACATGAACTCCATTTTGGGAAATATTGGGATCATTAGAAAGCATTTTTTGAGCTCTACAATCTTGGCAGGTTAGGTCTTATATAAGTTTTGAGGCCCTCAAAATACCTTAGGAGAGGACTATTGGGATCATTAGAAAACATTTTTTGAGCTCTACAAGCTTGGTAGGTTAGGTCCTATATAAGTGTTGAGGCCCTCAAAATAACTTAGGCCCTAGGGGTTATGGAACTCCCCAAAAAAATTGAATTCCTTAATTATATCTTGCCTTCTTTGTAACTTACACACTTAATGTTATCAATGCTACCCAATGATTTTCATTTATTTGATGGGCTTCCTTGACTAACTCTAATACTTGGATTATGTTTGGATTCTTATGATTGGATGGTTGTTTAAACTTTGCTTAGAATTTAGCTTTGGTTTGATAATATTTGAGTCTCCTTCTATTTCCTTATGCCATGTTGATATTATAATTTAAAAATCCTCTTACTACCTCATATCTTACCAAATGACTTTGTTTATGTTATGATAACTTGATTGTTTTGTTTTCCTTTGCTTGTATATGATGTTCCACGAATGGTTTCTTTTGATGGTAAGTATATTTTATCAATGAAACAGTAAAAGTATATATGTTCTTAAGTATCAAAATGCATTGTACTCAAAGCATATATAAACACGCATTGCCATCCAACACTTTTTCTTGGCCTTACATAAGCCATTGTTAATCTTGTTAGTGTTAAGTTCTTATTCACGAAAGATTGTGCACATATTATTAGACTAAGATGATTATTATGTTTTTGAGGCTAACGTTTGATGTATAGCTTCCATTATTACATATGTCATCATAAATTTGATTGATTATGGTGATGAGATGTCACGAGTTAATTCTTACACCTAATTAATGCACTATGTGCTTGTTACCATGAAATGTCTCTAGTGGAAACAATTGATAAGGGAGGTTGACGAGCATGGGAAAAGTCAAAAGTAAGGAAACTAATGTGGTGAAAGGTAGCAACAATGTATATTTTCAATTAGCAATGGTTTTCGTAGCTTATGTAACGATAGTTTGCGGAATAGAGCGCTCAACTTCATAAAACGTATAGGGTCTCCTTGTAGCCTTTGATGTAATACAAAGGGAAAAGCAATAAAGGAACAAATTAGAGATAAGGAGATCTTGGTAGAATAGAGACATGGTGTCAAATTTGTTTTAACTCTAGCTAGCCACCTCGCTAAAGAGGTGTTTTTTTTTCTTTGGGAACAAAACCTCCAAACTAAGAAGTATATAGTTTGAATAGGAAAATATATTCCCATCATTTGATGTAAGAATGACTACTTCCATCATTATAAACCAATCATAATGTCAATCAAACATCTAAGTGGTTTCATGTTGTTTAAGAAGCTCACAAGCAATGTATTAATCAACATAGCACCTTGCTATAACCATTCACTCCTAGTGAAGTCACTAAGATTACAAAGGGCCTCCATCAACACATATGCACAAGATACATCTTGTAGTCTAATATCCTATGAGTTTATGAATACAATTAACATAAGCATAGATAGATGCATATTCATCTAGGAAGAATTCAACTATGCAAATAATATTTAGGTTATTAATATTAATCAATTGATGAAAACTAGTATAATAAATTATTGAGTCAAATCTACTAAGCACAATGTTTTACTTCACTAAACACCAAGAGTAAATGTTAGCTTTCCTAGTGATGTACATGGCTTCTAGGAAATTTGTAGTACTACAAAATACACTTACAAGAAGACATGCACTTTGTGAAGGGGTGTGGTAGCAAGCAAAAACTAATAATGATGTGTTTTTCCTCCCAAGGTTAAAACACACCATTGGAATAATTACAAAGGAAAAATATGTTGTAAAGAGGGTGTAGTTGTTGCTTGGGGAGTAAAGTAATGAATTTTGCTCACCGAAGCTCCATTGAATCCTTCCAAGAGTTAAAAATGCATCCTTGCTGAGGCTGCTCAATTTTCCCAATGATGCATATAGCCTTTAGACAATTGGAAACAATGGAAAACAAAATAGCAATAAAAAAATTCACTTTGTGTTGAGATGTGATAGAAATCCAAAGCTAACATGTGTTTTTCCACCCTTGGTTTAAAAAAAACAATGGGCCTGGGTACAAAGGAAAAATACATGGTAAAGAGGGTGTAGTTACTATAAGTAATGCACTTTTCTCATTGAATCTCCACCAAATCCCACCAAGAGTTAATAATGTAGTTGGAGGTAAAATGCATCCATGTAGATGTTGCACCAACACATTAGAGAGGCAGATGATACATTTTACATTTAGACACTTCATTGAGCCTCGCGAGAGGTTGAAAAATGCATAAGGATTAGTCAAAACATAACTATTGGAGAGGTGCAATAATAGAGAAAGAAGGCAAAGTGTGTGTTTTTTCCCTTTGGGGCCTTATTTGGCCCTGCCTTGAGCTGAAAAATGCATAGAGAGTTAATATACACTAATAAAAGAGTTAGGGGATCAAGAAAGAAAGCAATGAGCGTATTTTTCCCTTTGGCCCATTATTGAACCCTAACATGAGCTAAAAGGTGCATGAAAGGTTAAGCTACATGAGTAGGGTAGCTAGGGAAGTAAACCAAAAGTGGGGGTGATGTGTTTTTCCCACTCAAGATTTGTATGGACCCATCAAAGGTAGAGAAACACATGGTGTAAGAACTCATTTTTGACCCCACGATGTAAATATGATGTAATGATGTAAATGATAGAATCTAAACATAAATAGTCTAGGATGACTAATGATGTTGTAAATATGTACTTTTAACTATTCATATAAATTCCTAACAACTACAACTGAAGAACGATGAAGAGGATATGGGGGGATATGATTCCACAAGTGGGGGAAGTGAAAGGGGGTCCAAAGGGGGTATAACACTACTGATTTATTAACTTGAGTCATTATATCCTTATTTAAAACCTTATAATTGATTTTAACTTAAGGTCCCGAAATCGATGATTATGGAAGCGGTTTAATTACCCTTTAATTACTAATTATCCTAAGTTGGGATTTAGAGGGGTAAAGTTGGCTCCTCATGAGTGTCACATGGCTAGTTATCAACATGCATACAAAATGTTGGATATTTAGTAGAGGGTAATCATTTGCCCATTATTTTCACCAGTAAGAAGGATGGTAGCAAAGACCAAAAACCAAATCTTTCAAGCACCAAGAGGGATCAAATTAGTTGAGATGTAATTTTTTTTGGACATGTAATAAATTTAAGATAACAAATAAAAAAATAAAAAACCTCTAGAAATTGGATCCCTTTAAGTGCTTGATAGATTTGAATTTAAGATGGATCTATGCTGATCTTATCTCAATAATCATTAAATTTAGGCTTGACAATAGTATTAAGCAAGAAGAGTGCATGTTAAATGAAGCTATATTGTCTAGGAATCTTGGGTCAAATAGTTCACATTTGTGTAGTTAGTATAAAAACCTTTGACTAAGGGCCTTTTGCTTGTGTCAAAGAGATACTATGGGAAAAGAGTAAATAATACCTTGAGAGTTCAATCTATTATCTTTGGAAGACCAACACTACTAAATGAGGCTAATCGTCAACAACTCAAATGTTGTATCATTGTAAAAATTTATGATTTAAAAGGCCTACATAATAATAAAAAAATCTTTGACGAAAATAATACTAAAATCAAATTTCAATGATAGGTTTATCCGTGTAGAGGTTGTATGCCTCGAAAAACCACAAATCACAAAGATTCAATAATGCCAATGTGCTAAAAAATCACCCATTGATAGTAGTAAACTCTTGGTTCATTGGTATGGTTCGCAAATTAATTTATTCTTGTTGCGGTCTTCCCAATCTATATTAACATGATTTTAAAAGGCGGTGAGACTAAGTGCAAGTCTTGTGTGATTTTGGTGTAACAAATACTCCCACTTCTGTATTCCACTCCTTGCAGTGCAACCCCAGGGAACAAGTTGGTTTGAAATAAATAAAAGGACTCAAGAAAACATGTGGACAAATGAACTGACCAAAGCACTATAAGCTGACTGATGGTCCACTTTGTTCTTGTTGGAACACTTCTCTTTCTACTCCTTTAATGTTAGGGTCAACTCTTCCAAGCACTTTCAAAAGGCTGTAGCATTCTCAAGATGGTTCATCATGGACCCAAATGTTTTGACTGCCATTATATTCTAATCACTAGCTAGACAAAATTTACCATTAGAAATCATTCTTCAATGAAATATGGAGGTCTTTTTTCCAATATGCAAGGAACAATAGGTTCTTCTCCCTATGTCTTAGGCATTCTCTTCTCGACATTTGATAAAAGCTACTTTCTTTTTTACCCATACAAATAATCCAAGCAAGCCCACCTGAAGGGGCCACACATTTTTCTGCTCTATGTTGAAGAACCTAATTTTGACTGGACTTAGATGATTCAACCTACGCCTCATGACAAAGGGCCAATGACTTGGCAGGGATTTCAACCGACTAAGCTACCCGTTGAATCTAATTTGATAAAGACTCCCTATATTTGAAAAAATAACATATTTACCTTCCTTAGGAGGAGCCCTACTCCCTTCTTGAGCCTTGAAGAGGCTCAAGATGACAAAGGCTCAAGGTGACAATCTTGAAGGGTAGTGGATACAACGAGATTGAATTAGCTTACTACAAAGTTTCGAAGACAACCCACTTCCATCAAGTTGTAGGGGACAAAGAGAGGGTTGTTTGGGAACAAAAAAAATTGATTGCATGACAAAGAAAGGGCTATTGAGGGTTTGAAAAATAATCAATTTCCAAAATCAAAGGGGTTATTTATATAGTTTATATAATCTGCAACATAAATCCAATATCCTGACTTGCCGAAAGTAATACAATTAATCTGATCTTAGGTCAATGCAATTAATATCATATGTGATAAGGATGATCTGCAAAATAAAACTAATTTTACGACTTGTCGGATTCGAACGAGTGACCTAAGGATTACAACGAGGATTTCACATCCCACTACAGTGTCTAGGTGTTGTAGATGGGATGTAATAGGGGGG
>LPNX010020039.1:186891-223023 GCA_001517045.1 Pseudotsuga menziesii | reverse complement strand
GAGGTTTCGGGGGGGGGCTAAGTGATTAGATATAGAACAATAGGGGTGTGTTTAAGAGTTAGAGGTAGATAGAAAGGGTTAGGGGTTTAGGGGTGGGTGGGAGGGGACATACAGGTGTTAGTAAGAGTTAGGGGGAAGGACATAAAATAATAAAAGTATTGTTATAATTGGAAATGTAGTCAAATCTAAAGTTATAGGCTTACATAACGCGCATGCATTATAGTATTACAAAACACGCACATGTTTTGCACTAATATATTGCGCACACATTTATCATTGCCGCGAACATGGTTTTGAATTAAAAAAAAAAAAGGCGAGCGCGTTTATTATCACTATGGTTGAGCCTCCACCCATGCTGGCGTGGCATTCTTATGCCCATGTGTCTGCTTCAGAATTTGCTTTGGATTCATCATGCCTATGCCTTGGAGTATGATAAGCCATGGATAATTTAGCATTATATCCAAATTTTGAAAATGCTCATGTTTAGCCATTGGTTACAGTATGCTACACACCTCCATTTTTTATGAAATTTTAGAAACATATATGGTTTTTTTGTAGATTCCAAATATGTAATTTTTAACAAGAATACATAATTTTTTCTATTTTTTTCTTATTTATCTTGTCATCACTCCTCAACTAAAAAAACACATTGTTATTGTTCATCCATAACTCTTTCGTTTCTCAACCATTTTGAAAAAAAAGTATGGTGCACTAAAAGAACACCGACCTATACATTCTATAAAAAACCCATTTCCAAATAATTGCATTCACACATTCAAACATTCCACCCACAATTGACATACTGTTTTCGAGGTTTGATCACTTAGATAGTTAAAAAAAATTAAAAAATTTATTTTATTATTGAAAAAATAGTCATGCACTAGTACTATATGTTGTCTATGTGTCTACTAGTTTTTTGTAAGTTTATTCCATCATTTAGTCACTCAAAGGACCCACACAAACATATACCTTATAATTTGTCCCAAAAATAAAAAGTTCTGGTTAAAAAACATCTAACTTTAGATAGTTAAGAACATTTTCAATAGAAAAAAATTATATATTTGGAAACTTCATTCAATTTCCTACATTTCATTTTTTTAACTCACCACAAGATTCATTGTGTAAGTGTCTCAAAATATCCATGTAAGTTGATGGAGTCCTATTTTTTTAGTTTTCTATTGCATCTAACGTGTCAAAAGAGACCCTCATTATCTTGAACACACCCTTCACCAAAGAATTACCAGAAAAAATTCCTCAAGAGGAGTGCATCCATCCAAAGAGACCTAGCAAGGGTAAAACAAGTGCATAGTGTATCATCCCATAAGTTTTTCCTTTAAAATGAAAGTGAGGAGATCTATTTATATGATCTCACACTCACTTTTTGAAATATCCAGGCCTGCATGCCTTAAAATAAGTCAAGTTGAAATTATAAAATGTCAACTTAAAATTAAAAGAAAATAATAATAAAATATAACCTAAGGCATGCCCAAAATAGGCTACCTGGGGTATTTGTATCCCTAGGTGTCAAAACACGATCAAATAATTGAATCACTCTGAATGAAAGGATGGAGTGAGTTGGAGGGAGGGCGTTATACCCCATCTAACCCCTAGAATGCTGAAAAATACCTCAACGCCCTACTCAAAGCATGAAAAGGTCTGGCATGGAGGGTGCCTTTTCTCTAAGGAAATAAGTCTAGGGAGAGTAAGAACCCACTGACTGAAGGGCTAGGAGAGTGCCCAAAGTGGTTGTAAAGGGATACTGATGTCTCGTAGCTGAAGCAGAGGTCATCAAAGCACATACACAAGATATGGAGCCATGTGACCCAATGTTTAACCCTTAGGAGCCTCGGATACCAACCTTGAGTTTAAAAAACCCATCAAAGGGTAGTCAACAGTGCCATTAAGCCACAATACTTTTAGAGTATGGATCAGAGGCTGAATCCATGACCACCATTGTTTGATAATGCCCCTTCTGGTCAAAAAATGGGCCTCTCTCCTTAGGGTACACCTGAAGGTGTGTTAGGTACAGGTGCAGCGTAACACCCGTATTTACACATTCCTTATCAAGTTGTACAATTTTTTTTTTGTTCAGGTAGGACAAAAGTTTTACAACTACACTTAGTTTATTTATTTATACAAATAAAACTTCTATATCTATTCAATTTTTTTAAATGCTGAAATATCACTTTATAGGAGGACCCACATATTCTTAATTATGTTGACAACACTATTTAAGGGGTCGATTCCTATGGCCACTTCATTATCTATCAACGACCTATGAGAAGTCACCTCTTGGCTACCGTGTAATGTCAGACCCGCAGTCACTTCCAAACTTCTCCTTGAATCATGATAGGACCTCGTGGTTATGGCCTTTGCTACTAACTTGAATCTCCCAAGCATGTTTTATGTAGCATTTCATCAATTTCTGCACATGTTTCTCGCTTTGTGGGACAATCAGATTGTATGTCTTACGCACACTGGATTCTGTGTAATGTAGGTTCTACACATGAAAGTTCTAACAATGAAAAATATTATGTAGAAGAAGATGCCATGGTTGTGACATTTCTCTCCAGGCATGTTAGTAACCCATCTTGTATTGACTCACAATCCATGACTAGATGACAGAAACTAATAGAGCATAGTACGCTAATATGGCATTTCAAGTAGCCCAGGATTTCCATTTTAACTGCACTAGAGAAATTTGTTAAAGAAGAACCCAATGAATCCTGGGTGATTATAAGAGCAGAGCTATCCTTATATGATCCGATATGGATGCAAGTGTTTCATTTTCTTTATTGACTTCTCGTGCAATGCACAATTCATTTCTAATTTGTTTTCCATGGAATTCCCACCAACCTACCCCATATGACTCCAATCATTATTTTGGTTACCTTTTTCTTAACTTAAATTAACAACTTATATGTGCTACCTATGTAAATTCTCTTCACTAAAACTGGTGCGATTCCTTTCCATTTCACCACTAGAAATCAAATTCGTTCAAATCAGGACAGGAAGCGGAAGTAAATAATTTTTTATCTTGTATTAGGTCAATCATAGCATAAAGTAATACCAGGAAATGATAATGCGATGACTAACAATGATCAGATTCAAAGTAACTCCCAACATAGAAATCAGGAATGTCCGTGGCCATATTTTACAATCAAAGAAGCTAAGAGATCAATACCATAGACTATATAATCAAAAGGTAAAGGTAATGCAATCTACTTGCGCAATGACAACTTCACAACACGAGGAGATGCATTCATGGGGTCATAAGCCGGGGACCAATATCTCTATTCCATGAAACTTGTAAGTTATGAAAAAATGACAGTGGCCACACATCTTCCATTTCCAAGTATTTAAAGTTGACATCTCAACGCAGAGGGAAATCCAGTCCCAGATAAAATATCCTATGATTCTAGTAGATAAGTTTACTGTATATATGATGCATACACTACATCCTACAAAACAAGTTTTGCCATTGCAATTGTGGGTGACCCTAAATAGAAAAAACAACGAAACAATTTCACACATATATAAATATTAGTTGTTAATATTCTACAATGTTGACAATCAAGTCTTTTCATGAAAATTATATAGTTTTTAATAAAAAATCAGATTATATTAAATAAGATCACTGGAAATATTAAAAATCACACTAGATGATAATAATAATTTTATATACATAATGCTAATAATAGTTTAGTTCAAAAAGGTGTGTTAAATAAATTATGGTTAAAGTTATGTATCTTTTTTTTCCCATAGATAATCCATTTGAATTCAAAAGATAAAGTCACTACTTAAAAAAAAATCCAAAAAAAGTATGAAATTCATCTATTGTTAAAGTCGTAGAACTTTTCTTTAATTAATATTAATATTGACATATATAGAATCTAATACTACCCACCCTCCAAAATTACCATTCGCAGATATGAAAATAATTACATTAAATCTATTTTAATATAATTAATACATAAGTAATAAGGAACAAGGTGGTCTCTGTAGCATTTTGGTGCATTGTAAAAGCTCACCTCATTCCTTAATATGTTTCCTTCGCTCACTCCATCAGCCCACTCTATGTGTATCTTTGTCAGGGTTAACATAGTCCACAATTATTATGAATGTAGAGGTAGATTCTTTGTGGTTTCATGAGTATTAAATACAACACAAGACATGTAATGTTTCAAATATTTTAAGTATACAACACATGAGAGGCAATGTTTTACATATTTTAAGTTTTGAAAGTGGATATTTAATGTTTTAAATATTTGAAGTATACAACACATGAGAGGTAATGTTTTACATATTTTAAGTTTTGAAAGTGAATATGATTGGTACAAACTTTCTTCTTATAATTGGTACAACTTTATAATGGATAGGTCACGGGTGAGTTTAAATTAAGGGTTAGTTTAAACTTATGGTAAACCAATTTATTAATACACAGATGTGAAAAAAAATTACAGTAAAACTATTTTTAATATTCTAATATATTATTAATTTGAAAGTTTTAAGTTCATCAATAAATAAAGCAATTATTCTTTACTCTTCCATTATATGTAATATTGGTTTATTTTTAACACATAAAGCAATCACAATCTTTATTCTTTATTGTATGTCATCTTAAATATATATATTCATAAACCTAATATAGAATCTCTTATTTAAAATAATATTAACCACTATAAAACATGTTTAAACATAAATACAAATATAAAATAATATTAATCATTACATATATTAACACAAAAAAACATATTTAAACAAATAAATACCTTACATTTAAAAACTTCATAAAATAAGTTCACTAGATTGATAAAATAAAAGTGCTCTACAATGATATATAAACATAAAGTTAAACCATACGGAATGACTAAAAAAGTTGCTATTCACTATTTAGCTCTAGTGTTTTTGATGATGATTATGAGCATATATATTATATATTTTTTTTGTTGTTTGGTAATATTGTACTGCTGTGTTAATGAAGAAGACATCTTTGTCTGATTTCAGGATTTATATGTATTTTTAAATATTATGATCTAAATTTTTTGGTTTATCTGAGAATTATTTGTAAATCTTGTAAGAATGGACATTTCTGTTCATATGAAGAATGTAAATAAAGCTTTTAAAATTCTTTTCCATGAAAAAAATGTGATTAATCAATTGTCATTATTAATTAACAAATTTCTTTTATATAAATTTTTAATAAATAAATTTATCTATTTATTAATTTGCTTTAATAGAAAAAAATACTTGTAACATCAAATTAAGAGAAATCCTCTTAAAGATCCTTAAAGCCAAAATGAAATCCTTTAAAGCCCATAAATGTCTAACTCTTTTTTTCCGTCAACTCTCATAAATAATAGACAATGCAGACAATGCCATCGCTTACATATGGTTCTTTTATTTAAAAAAGAGGTTGATGCTGTTGCATTATGATTAACTAGAATTATTTGTATTGCATTATGATTAACTAGAATTATTTGTAGTTATTATTAATTTTTTACTTTTTAATACATAATTAATAAATTAGTGTATTTTAGTAAATTAAGTGTTGATTTGGTTGTTTAGAAAAATGTTGTTATACTCTTCATCTAAATTTAAATCTAGCTTTCTACACATAAAAATTTCATCCACAAAAGTAATGATTGACTATCAAATCCAAACATATGTATTACTAAAAAAAAATGAAACAACAAATGCAATTTAATGTACATTTGGCTAGACTCGCTTTCAACACAGAGCGCCCCCCTTGATAAGCTTTCTAGGTTCTCATTGTTTTCCTTAGACTCTTTGGACAATTATTTCGTTTTACGTTTTATCTATATAGTGATGGATGAAAACCCTGTATCTTCTTTGATTAGCACATGAGACCAACCCTCTACTCAGCTCAGCTCTGATGATATCTATATCCAACCCTCTACTCAGCTCAGCTCTGATGATATCTATATCCAACCCTCAACTCAGCTCAGCTCTGATGATATCTCTATCCAACCCTCAACTCAGCTCAGCTCTGATGATAAACCCTCAACTCAGCTTAGCTCTGATGATATTTATATCTAACCAGTTACACAGTTCCCTTTGATTTATTATGAATAATGAAAAAATAACTTAGAAAAATAATTTATTTATATTCAACTTTTTACTTTGATATTAAAATATAGATAATATTATATGCTCGATTTAAACCAGTTACTTCAACTTTAATATTGAAATATATATAATATTATATTCTCGATTTAAACCAGTTACTTCAACTTTGATATTGAAATATATATAATATTATATTCTCGATTTAAACCAATGACTTCATAGAAAGACCGTAAAGCCCACTCAAAAGCTACCCATATAATATAAACGAAACCTGATTATCCTTGATCCATAAATAAATAGCCGTGAGCACTAAAAAAAAGTCATGTTTTAAGGCAGTTTAACATAATGAACCCATAAAAAAAACAGGATTTCTTGCAGCACACAGACTGTAATAGAGTTTATACATAGCACACGGACTGTATTAGAGTTTATACATAATAATCAAAGAGATTATACATAATAATCAAAGGCACCCATAGCCCGCATGTAGCAGGTATTATTGGATCCATGCATTAAAAATCTATGAAGTAAGTTAGCTGTAGAGCAATCCTCGAGCAATCCTCCCTCATTGAACGGAGGAGGAGCAAAGTTAGCAAAGTTAGCGTTGACTTTGCTCCTCCTCCGTCCATCTTCGTTGGTAAGTCCACATGCCATTATACATTAAAAATTTATTGGTAGCTTCACACGTAAATATTTAATGCAATATGGTTCGTTGGTAGCTCCACATGCCATCATATATTTTATTGGCAGAACTTTATTTGCTCCTAAATTTTAGAGAAGTTTTTATTGTCAGTGCTGCCTACAAACGCGGGCCTTCTTCCAAAGTCTCCCTGGTTTGCAGAGGAATCCTTTCTCAGGAGCACAGTGACGATCTTCTTTACAGATGCATAGTCCATCCAGAGCACATCCATCTCTCCATGTCTCTACTCCAGCTTCATGCTTTCCGATTCCCAGAACTCCATCCGACCACTCGCTCGAGAAAATCCCGTTTGGATCCAACCGCTTCTTTACCTCCAAAAATTTACCCAAATTCACGGTCCGTCTTGCAGCTCCTTGGAAAGCGCAGACTCTGTTCTTTCCCCAGTGCGGCACCCCTTCGTATTTCTCCAGAAGCATTTGCTCCGTCTCTTCCATCACGTGCTCGTTCCACCGCGGCGTGCCCAGTTCGCGGTACCGGAAGTACTGAAATTCAATGTCCACGCTGTCTTCTTTGTGTGACAAATAATCCTCAGATTTCTTAATATATTTGAACACCACTCCCTCGTAATATTCTATCCCGCACATTAAGCTCCCGTCAATGTCTCGCAGGCGCTTGATGTCTCGAATGGCTTCCACTGTCCTCGACAAAGGAATGGCGATAGAGGTATGGAAGAAGAGGCTGCCGTTTACTTGCGTGTCCCAAGAACAGATGGTGTCGTTACTTCTCAACTGTTTTGTCTCCCATGGACATGACCCCGAATTGCTGGAATTGCCCAGCTGGCATCCAGAGGAAGACTGCATGAGATTGTTGTAGCCAATCACCGGGTATCCCTTGAAAGTTAGCCCGTCGTTCAGATATCCACCTCCCGTCTGCACGCCTAGGTTTACTTGGGTTTTAGATGTGTTACAGAGCATAATTGTGTCTCTCCTCGCGTAAATCTCTTCCTCTGCAAATCACAGTCTCAAACATTGTTCTTGATCTCCATTACAAAGAAATAAAATCTAGCAAACATCGTCCTAAGAAATGTGATTTTAATTGCATGTGGACTTCAAACCAAAGCGTCAAATTTAAGTTTTTAATTGAATACTAGTCTTGAAAGATAATCCTCCAATTGAAATCTCTTACCGATAATCCTAGATCGCACCACACTTTGCACTGTCACCGGTTGAAAGGCTGGGTTCGAAACTTTCCCGTTTCCTGCGACCTGAACGGGCACTCTGTCCTGGAGCGTGTACACGGCTTGATAAAGAGAAGGATACCAATTTATCGATCCAAATTCATGGGCTTTTGCGAACTTCACGAACGCTTCCTCTAAACCAGAATCGTCTTTCAGATCCAGAGTGACCGACCGCTTGAACATTTTCTCTACTTTAAACGTCAACTGTGAGATGGCCCCCAGAACTCCAAGAGACACTCTAGCAGCCTTGAGATCTTCGTCGCTGTCTGTCAAATGGAGGAGCTTTGCATATCCTTCATTTGCAGGCGCAGGAACAACGAGGCTCATGCCCACCACATACTCGTGGACTCCACCGCCCCTTCCAAACAATCCACTCCCGTGGGCTGCCGTGCTGATGATGCCGGCCATGGAAATAAAATCCCAGTCGGTTGATTGAGTAAATGCAAGACCCTTTGACGCAAGGGTATTGATGACATTCCTGACCTCTACTCCGGCATCAACAGTAACAGTCATTGATTTTTCGTCCACAATGATACGCGAATTGTAGTCACGAGTACTGATAACAACTCCTCCATCTCCACCGGGGCAGGCGAAACGATTGTTAGCATGAGCTCCAGAGCTTATAACTTTCATTTTTCTCCCTTTCTTTACTGCATCCGCAACTGCTCGAAGGAGCTCACTCTCAGTCTTTGGGAAAACGGCCTTTGTAACTTTGCACGATTTTTCATCCTCCCAGAGGCCGCGAAAGTTTGTGAGATGGCAGCCCTTGGAAGCGCATTGAACAGGTGGTGGCGGGCATGCAGCATAGGCACAGGCATAGGAATGCAATGAAGTTATAAGAACGAGTGCCCACCCAATATTCACTTTCCGAGGCTGCGACATTGATAAAATCAAATATATGGGACCCTACCGTAATAACTAGGAGCCTCGAATATATAGCTCGAGTTGGGCAGCGAAATTCTTGACCACGCAATGTTCCTCAATGTGCGGCTCCCGAAACTCGGCGGTATGCCTGGGATTTGACGTCCACCAAAAGGGCAATTGAAATATATAAAAAAAATATAAACGTATGTGACAAGTCATTTTAATTTTAATAGTTTTTTTTATGAAAAAAACTATGTTTTATTTAAGTGTACGTAAGATAATTTCAAATACAAAGTATGGTTTAATATATTTTATTTAAGTATATGGAATAGTTATCTTCCTTCTTTTTTAGGTTGAACAAAACAAAAGTTGTGTATGACAATAGCAACTTGGAGGAAGTGTCTTCCTAAATACCTAGGAATCAATATTCATGAGAATCTCAAGTGGAACTATAGCATTGAGAAAATGATTAATGGAGGGTGGAAAGCTTATTTTGGTCTTGTATGGCTGTGAGGTTTGGGGTTGCAACATCTCTAGAGAATCATGGACAAAGATTGAGCAAATCCAAGAAAGTTGTATAACTTATAACCTCAAAATTAAAAACAATACACCCTACCCTATTCTCCTTATAAAAGTGGGTCTTTCCCCTATCTAGAGCCTAGCTATGATTAGGCTCCTGTTGTACAAGCACAAAATCAATAACATGAGAGACCATAGGCTTCCTAAGCTAGCTTTAAATTTGAGTCAAAACCACCTAAGGCTCAAGCAAGGTTGGTATAAAGATACCATGGCCTCCCAATGGTTAAACCATTGGGAGATAGACTAAAATGTTGCATTGCAAAATATTAATAACATTAAAAATATTGCTACTTCTAAGTTTAAAGAAAAAGTGTGAGTGAGAAAGATTTAGAAGATAAAAAAGAAAATTAAGATATTATAAGGAGGTCATCAACCTAGTGTAAAAGATCAAAAGTATCTCTATGTTTTAACTAGTTCAAAGAAAAAATATAATATCTAGCCAAGATAAAAAACACTCTCATGAACTCCATAATGAAAGAGGTCGTTGGGAAGTTCCTCCCTACCATCTCTGTGAGAATATGAACATTGAGGATAAAAATCACCTCGTTTCTTTAAGTCTGATAGACCAAAGTTTGGTCTCACGAGACATTAACAATCATCATCATCATAAACATCAAGATAATCCCAAATACAAAGTATGGTAGGGAGGACCATAACCATCATCATCATCATCAAGATAATCCCAAATACAAAGTATTGTAGAGAAGACCATAACCACCACCATCATCATCAAGATAATCCCAAATACAAAGTATGGTCAACTCGACTAAATAAAACACATATTAATACAATTTTAATTTTAATACTAATACTGAAAGAATGAAGGAGCATTTAAAATCAGAATACATTAATTTTGACTTCAGTTACTATTAATGCTTCAAAATATATATATATATATATATATATATAATTATAATAATGTTATTTATTATTATTATTATTAATATTATTATTTTATCTTTATTATATATAATAATTAATATAAAATAATATTTTTAAAAATAATTAGTATAAATTATAAACTAAATCATTTAAAAAAATATGATTATGTTAATAGATATAATCATGTAAAAGTCTCTACCATACATCAAATGCCAGAATGTACAAAAATAACAATTAAAAAATAATAATATAAAATTCATTAATTAAATATATCATAAAACTCTATTCATTTCAAATATTTTTTTTTAATCACAATCATACACATCAAACAAACAATATATATAAATACAATCATTACCCAATTAACAAACTATATCCATAAGAATATATATAATCTGCAGCATAACAAAAACAAACAATTGAATAATCTGCCCTATAACACAATCAAACAAACAAATTTTTTTAACCACAGTTGTACCCAACAAACAAACTATATATATATATTTATATAATCAAGAATCTTTTTATTTATCAAGAATAATTTTATATAATCATACCCAACTAACAAACTCTATACATAAGAATATATATATAATCTACAGCATAACAAAAACAAACAATTAAATAATCCACCGTATAACACAATCAAACCATTACAGATACGTAGAAAATAATCATATTTATGATCGAAAATGTTTTTGAATAAAATGAAACCTAAATAATTCATCAATTTACCTATACATCTACAGCTTCAAGCCAGCGCTTGGGTATACGAAAACCCTATTCGGTTAAGGTTCGAAAACCCTATTCGGTGAAGGTTCAAGCCAGAGCATTGCGTAGTTTCACCTCTGCACAGAAGGAGAAATCAAATATTTATCATATAAAATCAAGCCAGAATGATTTGAATGAAACTTATATAATTCATCAAATTGCCTGTACATGTAGAGCTTCAAGCCAACGCATTGATATATGAAACCTCTATTCGGCGAAGAATCGAAATAAGGATTCTTCCCACGTTTGCCATTTACATCTTCCTGCAAAATATATAAATCTGTTCATGATTGTAATGACTAACAAAAATACGTTTCCAATAGAAGGAACGAAGGAAAATAATATAGAAGTAACAATAGAAGGCATGTGCAAAGACAACAGAGTCTCTATTTGTGCTTGAAAGTTTCCCAACTTTCATTTCTCATGGCGATTAGAAGACGAGGCCTGACTTCCTTTCTTCATGCCAGTGATGCTTGAAACATTTTTCACTTTCAGCTTTTTCATGGCTATGGCTCTCTCTTTTTTCCCGCCACTGTTCTACACAGCAAAATGCAGTTTCACCGAACGTCTTTTGAAACCCACCAGGGCATGGAAATTAAAATAAATATTTTGTCAAACACTACAAGGAAGGGGAGTGAGAAGAAAAATAAAGAGCACTACGTTGAGGTCAAGGACCTAAAGAAACATGAAAAAGTTGACCTTGCCCTTACCTAATCATGTCACTATTGAATAAAATGCCCTTACTTAATCATGTCACTATTGAATAACAACAATGATAACTTGACTATAATATAAAATGCCCTTCCTTAATCATGCCCTTACCTAATCATGTCACTATTGAATAAAATGCCCTTACTTAATCATGTCACTATTGAATAACAACAACGATGACTTGACTATAATATAAAATGCCCTTCCTTAATCATGCCACTATTTAATAACAAGAATGATGATGTATGATATAGCTCCCATGAGAGAGTGGGAGGAGTGGAAAATTATAACTACAAACATTCAAATATTTATTAAGTCATTAGCTTTTGATATTGAATAAAGGGGCTGGAGTCATTAATAAAAGTAAATTAATTTTATTAACTATTTAGGTTTACATATATCAAATAACCAGATTTGACTTTTAATCTAAGATTGTTCAAGTATTTTTATGCTTTAGTTTCACACTTAGCATTTTCTTTTCAAGATTATAATATAAGAGGTACATAGAGAGGCACAACTACCTCTCTCTTAAATATTCTCATCACACACTTTTGAGGATATTTCACAACCTCAACAAGAGCTCCATGGCTCTTCCCAAAAACCCTAAAATCATGATGATCCCTCCTTTACAAAATGATAGATGCAATTTTTCTATCATTGATTTCCAAGTGTCAGTGTTATTCTAAGTTTCTATGATTTTTCCATCGCAACACCATCTGCACTAGTCCTTAGTAGGGGCCAATTCCCTTCTTCTAAAGTATTCCATGGCCTAAGAGGGATCCTCTCCCTCGCTATTCACAAAAAACTATTTCTTACAATTGTAGTTCAGATTTGGTACTTTAAAGTGTGCCCTCCCACATAGGTCTAAGATTGGCACTTGTGTTAGCAATTTTTCCTTTTTAGTATTTTCTTTTCAAGAGGATAATAAAGACCTATACATATAGAAGAACAACTACCCTTTTCCCACACACTGTTATCACACACTTTTTAGGATATTCGATGACGCCAACAAGAACTTCATGGCTCTTCCCAAGAACCCCAATCATGAAGATGCCTCTCTTGTAAAAGCATAGATGTAATTTTTCTAGTAGTAACAACAAATTATTCAACATTAGCATAGAATTATTCAAGGAGCACCTAGGTGATAGACAATCTAGCTACAAAAATACAAGATTTGAAGATCAAATACACTACATCTCAACCAACCTTTGTATTGTGCTAAGACCCTAAATTGACCTTACCACAATTTTTCAGGTTCTTTTGATGGATACAAGTTGAGGCCTCGATACAAGAATTTTGTTCATATTTCCAACATTAGACCACATTATCAAAAAGAGACAAAGCCACCTTGAGAGCCTCACATTTGCGAGGATTAGCTTCCCAATTTTGGGATTAGGTAAAACATATGAGTGGCACTACATATACCCTTTACATAGAACATAATGAAGAGAGGATTAGTCGACCATCTAGTACCACCAATACATGGGAGAAGTTGTAGACTACACTTTGAGAATATTTTTATCTAGTAGGCTATGCCAAGAGCATTTGGTCATGTTGGATTCAACTCCATCTATTTTGCACTGAGATAGTTCAATAATACTTTGAAATCCTCTACAAACTCCAAGTGTATCTCTCTATTTTAGATCTAGAATAGGTAAATTGATAATTAAGTTTAATTATAGTTTACTTCCTTTTCTACATCATGAAGTTTCTATAGTACATAGCTCTTCGCCTTCATTAGATTTTAAACATGCTCTGGTTGTTGAAGCACATAGTTGCACGTTATGTTCTCCATATTAGGTCCCCCATTCATAACAAATCTCTCCAATAAGTAAGCCTTATTTTATGGTTTCCACATGCACATCCCCACTTGCCAATCTTTCACACTACATGATTCATCATCTCACAACAAACAAAGTTTCATTCTTTACAACATCCACACTTTACGAATACCTTATTCTCTTACCCTAACACACAAAATGTCCCTCCAAATGTTTTCATTGATTTAGAAACCCTATTACACTTGATCCAAACCTGATTCCAATGACACATCCATCGTCTCTCACCTATAACATGATCTTTACTCAAAATTATGATATTTAAGTTTATTTTTCTAATCTTATCATGGATAATGGTAGCTAAAAAAAATTGGTCTCTACAACCTTTGTGAAATCCTTGGCTTTGTGGATAACTTTCCACCCTCATAAATATTGTCTTAGGTTGGTGAATGACAACGCTCAGTCCTTTTTTTTGTCCCAACAATGTAATATCACCTCTTTTGTTGGGACTCATTTTCAACACATCATGATGTGTGATGTTTCTTTGTTAGATTGTGGTAACTCACTGCTAGAGACATCTTACTAGCATTAGCACTCTACAACATATTATTTTTACACCAAATTTACTCCCTCACTAGGAATGACCAACATGTTGAAATTTCATAATAAACCAAAATTTGATTTATGTCTCCAATAAATTTATTTACCTTATATTAATGCACATTAATTTGGAAACATTCAAATCTGGAAATTTTGACCAATGCAGTGGGGAAAACTTGCTATAAACACACATTCAACCACATATTCGACACATTTTCTAGGAAACATCCCTAGAAAAACCCCAAAGGGAAATCTAGTCACAAGAGATAAAATTTATACCAACACAACTCAACATAAATGCACCTATACGGTCTATACTTTCATCACCAAACCTTGAAAATTGTTCCCAAACTTCGGTATGGAATGTATAGCCTCCTCAATTTTAGTTCCCAACACATGGTGTGACTTGTACGCCATATATATTTTGACTATAACAACTCCCTACTACCTCGAAAATTATGCCCAATATGTTGTACCTCCTAGCTATATGACTACCTTGAAAATCATTCCATGTACAACCTCTTCTCTACTGCAGTAAATGTTGATTATTCTCTTTGGAACTCGTACCCACACTCTTGCTGATATTAGCGCTCTTCCTCCTTGCTATAAAGTTTTCCTCCCATGTTCTCTCTTTGTCTCTCCAAAATTATCTCTCACAAATGTTTCTAAACTCTCTTAGAATTCTCATTTTATTAAATGGGAGAATGACTATGTCACTTCATCTTCCAAGTGCCTTTCTCTCTTTATCTTATGAATGACATTGTCTCTTCAAATTCAAAGGATGAGACAAATTATACTAAATGAAATTAAAAATAATTTTCACTACCAATTTAATAAAAATTCACATTAACTTTATAACACTAAAGTTATTGTCTAAGAAAGTCACTTAGGTCCTTTCTACATTCCTAGAGACCAATCCTATGTAAAATATCTCTTGAGATATGAAATATAACACTCCCTCTTAGCGAGGGAGCTATAAAAGTAACTGAGTTCATAGCATAAACTGACTGTCCAGACTTAAATAGAGCCTACATGGAGTGGTAGTAGAAAACACGATTAGGAGTCATCTAGATGGGAATTCTTGGATCCACCTTGGATTCACGCTCCTCTATGTTCATAGCTTCCTTTCTAGTTTTCTCTAAGTTTGGTTACATTTAGAAAATAATCCCAAATTGAGTTGGAGGAACATTCCATTGGATTACCTTTCTAGTGAGATCACGTTGAGCTTCACAAACAATTCATGTTGCCCTTTGATAATTTGTTGGGCCCAATTATCCAAATGATCAATCTTGACCGAGAGACTTAGGTCATTATTTTCCTCCCCAAATAGACCATTGGGGCTATTAGTAATAGCACAATCCAGAAGTTTTTTTTTCAAATAAGAGCTAATGTCTTTGTAAATAATTTTCTCTAGTGTGAGTACTCCTAGCGTCATCCTCCATATATCCTAGGTCTTTTACAAGTTGCTTATGCATCGAAACCTTGTATTTCCTTCCAATTTTATTCTCCATGCATTGAATATGTTCCTACATAGGTGACTTAACCCTTCCACTGAAGGATACCTTTTCCTTTCTTTGTTCTACCAAAACGTTGGGCATGTGTGATTGTTTGGAACCTCTCTAGGTTATGCAAGTTGTCCTCTTCATGCGCACCATTTTCAAACTAAGAATAGATAGTAGTGTATCATAGATGAAACAATTCAAAGACATAGTATAGAGCCAACCAAGTACTATCTATGTTGTTTTGAAGAATAGGAGTGATCATAATTTGATTGTGAATGATGTTGTACTCAATTCTATGGTTATGTTGGGAAATAATCAATTCAGTTCTCTTGTAGTTTTACTTGAGGGATTTTTCATTTGTTAAATTATATACACACTGTGATGCTAAAAGTATTATATCCTTCACTTTTGTTATATTCTAAAAATCCTACATCTCAGCAATCTAGTTTTCCAATATTGATATACTCTTTTATTTCCTTGTTGTTTGTTAAGTAGGAAAATAATAATGCTATGATTATTCATTTTGGATCAGTTACATTATATAGTTAAAAGTTTTTCACATCCCTATATGCACAAAAAAAATGTTTAGCTTAGTATTCCAAGCATGGTAATAAAAATATTATCACCTCCACAGACCATTAGGAATCGTATGAACAAGATTGATCTTTATCTTCATAATCTAAGAGCACTCTATGGTCTCTTAGACGATATGGATTCTAAAGGACCTAATCCAAGTTCAAAATCGTGTTGTCTTTTAAGCTATTTTACATCACCAAACCTTTAACAACACCATGCCCATTACACATGGGATTCTTTGAATCATTGTTTTCCAATTGTATCCTCTTATATAAACCATTGGTTCCTAGTATTTGTAATGAAAACCTTGTGGGTTATTCTCATCAAATACTTGAGAAAATACCAACACTTAATTTTATTCTTATCTTGGGCACGCCAATTTTGTTCCAAGATTCTATGATTTTTCAACAACATCACCTAGTACACCAGTCACCTCAAGATCCCCACCATCATTCACCATGGCATTCATATTGTTATATTGATATGATTCAAGTGTCTCTTCCTCTACTAGTTCTATAGGAAACACATAAATTGGAACATCTTTATTTGTCTCATCCCTCTATGGCATCCATTATTACCTTCAATTATACCACCTCTATTAGGGTCCTAACCTATCTCCCTTAAATAGACAGATAAATAGTTACGATATTGAGACAATCTATGTTAAATAAGGCCTATATAAAGTATATATACTAGAAAATTCTTTCTCTAGAAACTATATAAATAATTATAAGCAATGTAATAAGATGTCTTGTGAAGTATGGAGCTTTGCTCATTCAGAAGTTTCCCCTTCAAAGAGACAAGTGAACACTATTTCATTAATAAATGTATAAATATTGTATAGTATCTAGTTATCTACAATTAGCTACTACTGTTGTAATATTTTCATTTTATAATATTGTTATATTCTCTTAATTCTTCTCTCAATTTCATATTCTACTGTTAAGTTACAGTAACATTTGGTAGATGAGAACTTTCTTTAGTTGAATTTTTTATAATATTTTTAGGCTAGAGACATGTTTTGGAGTCCATAAATAACACAATCATATGGAGTTCAATAGGTAAATATGAATTCAAGGAATACTACATGCAATAAATACAAAAGGATTCACCTCTAGTTCAACAATGGTGCAACCTCTACTGACACCCATTCAAGTAATACCTAATCAAACAACATCTACATATGGAATTTCATTTCCATGCACCCTTAGGTATATCCAAAGTCCCCTACACGAATTTTTAAAAAATTTTGATAATTTAATCAACCATCTTGTTAATATCAGGGAGATATAGTACATATCAATCCCTTGTCCTTAGAACCATATAAACCATATCCTTTGTGACCAGTCTTTGAAATTCCTACAAAAATTGAAATAGGAAGAATTTGGAAATGTTTTCCTCACAATCAACTTTCATGGGGTATCATGCTAATTATTCCAATTGAGGTAAAATCCTTGTTAGTTGTTTCAGAAATGTAAGACCATTTGACACAAGTGTATCAATGAGTTTCCTGAGCTCTACCTTAGCATCAATAGTAGCCATCATTATTTTCTTGTCCACTGTGATATGGGAATTTTATTCCTTACTATTGATAACAACCCCTCCACTCCTATAGGGTAGGTGAAACATTTGAGGGAATGAGATCCAACACATATAACTTTCATCTTCCTCCCTCTCTTTATAGTTAGTTTTCTAAATAATCAAGACATCTTGCAAACATGATAAGAAATAGACTCAATGGACTCATGTGAAAGATATATATTTTTTATTAAAATGAAGTCATTTCTATGGAAATTGAAGCCCAATCTTAGATCAATTGAACTCACATAATTGCTTGTAAAACATGCATAGATTCACTCAAATTGGAGATTGTATATGGTGCATAAACCAAACTTCTATTGAATAATTTGATCTCATCCAACCTCATGAAGTCATAGGTTTCCAAATATATAATTACATCATAGATTTGAATGGATAAGGAGGAAATTTGAATCAACACAAAAGCAGGCTTACTAAAAAGTCAAAATCCCCCCTAGGTGCACAAAACACTTTCCAAATATGTCAATAAGGTCACGAATGGACTCAATGAAGTGTATAAAATGATAATTGAATGAAAGTGGATAAACTCATGCTTTGCAAGAGAAAAATATGGAGGGCGTGTTGTAAAAAAACAAAGGCGGTTGCCTTAAGACTAGCTTACCTTTTTCCTTAAAAGATGCTAAAAAGTAGTTTAATTTTGGATAAGGAAGGAATGCGCACTTACTAAACTAGGAAGTTTGATGGGTTGTAAAAATATTATCCAAAATATTTCCAAGGCGGTCCTGTAGGCAGTTTAGGCAAGTTTGACCATAAGGAAGCAAGTGGATGCCAACTAGCTAGTGTAGGACCTATGAATTTAACCAAAATGATTAAATATTATAGCCTAAGTATGGGAATGGGTTTTGATTATTCCAACACCCCTATTAAACCTGAATTATGTGAAATATCAGAAATATATCATAGATATAGGTCCTAGCGACAAGGCTTAGACACCCTTTACATACTACTTGTCCATCCAAAACAAGGAAAGAGGCAAAATGACAAAGGGGAAAATCCTCCCTTAAACATGGACATGAACATTTTTTTGTGAAATATTGTCTTTAATCAATCTTCACCATATGTTAAACTATCCCCAACATTTATTTGAGATTATTGAATGTATTTTAAGAGAAATCCATGGTGAAGATGTCTGCAACTTGTTTAGATGATGCATAATAGTGCAGAGCAATGATCCCAGCATGCACAAGCCCTCTAATGTAGTGCATATGGATCTTTATGTGTTTGGTTTTCTACCTATGTACTAGATCAGTTGATATTCAAATAGTACTTTGGTTGTCATAATAGATGACTCTAGAAGCCTCATATTCAATCCCAAACTCTCCAAGTATACACTGCAACCACAAACATTGAGTGGCTGCATTCACAACTCCTTTGTATGCTACCTATGTAGATGCAAGTGCAATGACACTTTGATTTTTTCTTGACTAGATGATTGGATCATCTGCAAGAATAAACACATATCCATAAGTTGATTTTCTATCAGTGTTATCACCTGCCCAATCAGAATCAGTAAAACAAACTAACTCTAGGTCATATTTTGCAACATAGTGAATCCCATGTGTCATTGTTTCTTGTATAATGTGTAAGATTATTTTTGCTGCCCTCCAATGGATTTCATGTTTCTAGATGGCACACTCACTGCATATGATATATCAAGTCGAGTATGAGTCAAATAAAGAAGACAACCGGCTAGTTTCCTATACAGTGTGTTGTTTACCAATGGGGTTGAATTTGCTTCTTCAATCTTAACTCCTGAAAGAAAAGGAGTCTTTCTTGGCTTGCAATCCTTCATGTTGAAATTTTTTAGAAGGTTTGAAGCATACTTGGAAGGATTTTCTTTGATTCCAAGATCTTATTGAGAAATATCAAGCCCTAAAAATTGGCTCAACAATCTCAAATTTGTCATGGAGAAAGCAAGGTTCATTGCATCCTTCAAGGAGGCAATTTCTTTCATGGAACTTCCTATGATAAGAAGGTCATCCACATACAAAAAAATAATTATGATTGAACTATGAATAATCTTCAAATAGACATTTGGATCAGAATTGCATCTACTAAAGTTCATTGATAGCAGAAAGCCATTAATCTTGGCATACCAAGCTCTGGGAACTTGTTTTAGCCCATATAGTGATTTCTTCAAGCTGCAAACAAGATATGGATTAGTAACAAAAACTTCTAGTTGTTGCATATATATATATTCTTTGATATATCCATGTAGAAAGGCACTCTTCAAATCCATGTGATGTACTCCCATTTCTTGGAGGCTACAATGGACAAAACTAGTCATATGGAGTCCATCTTTTCCACTGGTGCAAAGGTCTCATTGTAGTTAATGAATTGGAATTGGGAGAATCCCTTGGCCATTAACATTTCCTTATACTTTAGAGGATAGCTATTAGCAACAAAATTTGTCTTAAATACCCATTTTCACTTGAATAGCTTTCTCCATGGTGGAAGATTGACTGTTGATAATTTTATGACTCAAGTTATGAACATTGTAAGCCAGCTAAGACAGTATGGTGAAGACCTCTCAGATCAACGTGTGATTGAAAAATTGTTGAGATTTTTTCCAAATAAGTTTGAAGTAGTGGTTGTTCCAATTGAAGGGTTTAAAGATCTCATTCAAATGCACATTGATGAGTTGACTAGCCCTTTGATTGCTCATGAATCAAGAATGAACAGGTATGATGATACTCCATTAGAAAACTCTTTTAAATATCAGTTACATGTTACTAGAGGTAGAGGTGGAGGAAGATCTAGTAGCAAAGGAGGAGGAGATCGAAGTCCTGATCATAGTGACAGTAGAAATGATTCAGAATTTGAAGAGAAGTTACAGCAGAATACTCCTGGTCTAAGGGGGAGTAGAAGCAGAACATGGGAGCCAAGAAATCAAAGGTATGATATATCTAAAGTTTAATGTTTCTATTGTAAGAAATTTGGGCATTTTTCTAACAAGTGTTGGAAGAAGCAAGCACATACTAGTAAGTTGTCTACACACATCATAGAGGAGACCGAAAATGAAGAGAATCCTATGTTTTTAACTTGTAATGTCACCCATGAAAGTTCAAATGATATATGGTTTTTGGATAGCATATGCAGCAACGACATGAATGGAAACAAGGAATTATTTTCAAGTCTAGATACAAGCATTGAGTCTGAATTCAAGTTAGGTAATGACAGTAAGGTAAAATTTAATGGTAAAGGTGTGATTGTTGTATATGCCAAGAATGGTAAAAGAAGAAAAATTCATGATGGTTATTATGTTCCTCGTTTAATGTGTAATTTATTACATGTTGGACAATTGTTAGAGAAAGAGCATAGAGTTTTCTTTAAGCACAAGGTATGTAGTAGGGATTTCGCCCTTGCTAAAGGCAGAAACAACTACCTTCCGTCTATAGGACGGAAGGGTAGGGTTCCTATGAGGTGGAAGAAACCTGCAAAGAACCGTTAGAGCTAAGCTATGGAAACCCTGCAAGAAATGGTTAGAAATCAAAAGATGGGTGCAAGCAATCAAAGGAGAACCTACAGCAAACCATTAGCAAACAAACCTGTAAACCAAAATAAGTCAGAAAACTAAAACTATTGACAGAAAATAAATGGCTATACCTTCTTTGTGGAAATGGGTGTTGATGTATTTGTAACTTTGGAATGTATTCACTTGTATATCTTATGTCTTGTACCTGATGTTTATTCTGGGAAGTGTTTGTAACGTATTTGAGTCATGTCATGCCCCGATGTTCCTATTGGGAGGTTCTATAATGTAAACAAGTTATTGTGAATAACCCTCCTATTGTTCAAGGGTTAAAGTCCTCGCAGTTCCAGGGCACTAGGGTTATTAGACTCTCCTAGAGAATTCGGCCCTAGTGAGTCATTGTCAAGTCAGGAATTAGTATAAATAGAGAGTGAGCCTCTCTATTTATCACACACTCACTCACACTCAGCTGTAGCGCATAGCTGAGGAAGAAGAAGTTGCTGGGGCTAGAGAGAAAGAGGCTATTGTTGTCGGGATATCATCTTACTGTTTTTGGGGCTTTGCTATTTGGTGTTGATTCTATCTCTGAGGAAGTTGCGGGGTTTTCTCCTTTATGGTTTCCTCGAGGAAAATATTTGTGTTCATCGTCTTATGTGTTTGATTGCTGTACTTGTTATTCTCTTAGTTAAGATCCTAAGTTAATGATAGCTTAAATGATAAAAATCTAAAATGGTATTAGAGCTAACCTAAGAAGAAGACACTGTGCAGCTGCGAAAACTAGGGCTTCCTAATTTTTGGATCTCTCTCGATAGATTTTCAGCAAAAGAAGGTTGGACTGACTCTCCTCCCCAGGGTGCATCTTTCTGTCAAAGCAGAATCTGATTCTAAGAATTTTCATTTTTTGACCCAACACTAGTGCCGAAAATTAGGGCTTTTCATAGAAGTGGAATTTTTTAGTGAGCCCAGACCTGGATTGATCTCCTCCTCAAAATCAAAGTTTAGAGATCAAGATCAAATATTTTTGTTGGACAGAACTCTGGGAAATTCAAACCCTAATATGCTCCTGAACCAGCACTGCAGAAATTCAGCTCCAGATTCAGATCCGACATCTTGACCTGGTAAGATCTAAATATTTTGTATTTCCATTTGAGGTTCTTAGTTAAGATGTCTCATCATACCAAGCTTGATGAAAATCTTGAGGGAGCTGATAAATTCTGAGCTGGAAGTATAGGATCTCCCTGGTCCTGGAAGAAAATGAGTTCGAATCCTACATCAATGAGGAGATTCTAGTTCCAGAGGGAGATGAGGCTAAGGCCTTACACAAGAAGAAGTTGGTTATGTCTAAGAGGATTATTGTTGATTCAATCAAGGATCACCTCATACCATAGGTGTCCTCACTAAAGACACCTAAAGCTATGTTTGATTCCCTAACCAAATTGTTTGAAGGAAAGAACATAAATCGAAAGATGACCTTGAGGAACCAGTTGAAGAATGTAAAGATCCAGAATGTGGAGACCATACAGTCATAGTTCACTAGGGTCTCCCATATCAAAGAACAACTTGAAGCAGTAGATGAAGAAGTGGAGAATGCAGCGATTGTAATGACCACCTTGAATGGTCTCCCTAGGACATGGGACTCTTTCATTCAAGGGATCTGTGCTAGAAAGAAGTTAGTCAAGTTCAGCAAACTATGGGAAGAATTATCTCAAGAAGAAGCTCGGATAGCAGCTCGAGAAGAAACTACGGGAAGAGAAGATCAAGCTCTCACAGTACAATCCAAGAAAACCAGATCTAGCCACCACAGAGGTAAGCACTCTCATCAAAGGAATAACTTTAGAAAGCCTAGAGATAGGTCTAAGTTCATTTGCTATACATGTGATGAAAGATGACACTTTGCTAGAGATTGTCGTAGAAATAAAAGTAGCTCTCACAAGAAGAAGGGAAACAAGAGAAGACATCATGCTCATGCTGTAGAGGATGATAAACCTTCCACAAAGAGAAATAGACAAGACAGTGATGATTCTTCAAGTGATGAAGAATATGTTCTGTTTTCCACTCTCATAGGAACTATCACACATGGCAGAAATGATTGGCTTATAGACAGTGGTGCTTCCAAACATATGACAGGATTCAAGGAATCCTTTGTGAAACTATCTGAACATGAATCACCTCACAAAGTGAAACTCGGAGATGACTATCAGTATCGAATAAAAGGTAGTGGTGAATCCTCATACAAGCTAGACTCTGGAAAGTCTATCAAGATGAAAAATGTATTGTTTGTACCTAGACTAAAGAAGAACCTCCTCTCCATGTCTACATTGGATGCAAAAGGAATGAGGGTTTCATTTGTAGATGGCCAAGTCCTTCGACGATGCAGTAGTGATTGGGGAACAAGAAGGATGACTATACAAATTGAAGGTACAACCAAAACAAGCTTTGGTTCATGACTCGGTACAACCAAATGAGCTTTGGCATAGAAGGCTTGCACATGTGCATTACAGAGCACTACCACTTGCAAGCAAAGCTATTGAAGTTCTCCCAGAAATGAAAACAAAACATGAAGGCGTTGCAAAGGATGTGCGAAAGGGAAGAAAACAAAGAAGACATTTCCAAGTAGTGAGAGCAAGGCAAAAGGAATCTTGGAAATCATCCACTCCGATGTACGCGGTCCAATGTCATCCAGTTCACTAAGCGGGTATGTATACTATGTTTCTTTTATTAATGATTTTTCTAGAAAGACATGGATATACTTTATGAAGAACAAAGATGAAGTATTTAACAAGTTCAAGGAATTCAAAGCCTTGATCAAGAATCACACAAAAAATAAGATCAAGACCTTTCGATTAGATAATGGTGAAGAATTCACATCAAATGAATTCAAAGAGCTATGCAAAGACTCAAGGATTAAGAGGGAGTTATCCACTCCATATAATCCACAACATAATGGGATTCCAGAAAGAAAGAGTAGAACGATCATGGAAGCAGCAAGGACCATGCTTCATGATCAAGATCGTCCCATGCATCTATGGGCAGAAGCTGCCAGAACAGTGGTGTATGTACAAAACCGTACTCCACACAGAGTACTCAAGAAGAAGACACCTGAAGAAGTCTTCTCTGGCAAGAAACCAGAAGTCAACCATCTCAGAATATTTGGCTGTCCTGTATAGATACACATTTCGAAAGAAAAGAGGACGAAGTTAGATCCTTCAGGAAAGAAGGGTATATTTGTGGGATACTCTGAAAGCTCGAAGGCTTACAGAATATACTTCCCAGGGTTTAAGAAGATTGACATTAGCAGAGATGTAACATTTGATGAAGATTCAGCCTACATCAAATCCAGGAAGAGACTGATTGGAGAACCTGAAGAAAAAAGAGCATCCAAAATTCATGATACAACCATGAATGAAGAAATTCAAGAACAATATCGAGAATTAGAAGAACCTCAAGAACGTGTAGATCCACCTCAGGAGAAAAATCATCATAAGAGGAAACCTGCTTGGGTATGTGAAATTATCCAAGGTGTAGAAAGATATGGAGCTTCAGAAGAAACACACAAAGGAAGAAAGAGAACTAGGTCCTGCTCTAGTTATGTATCCTTGCTATGTGACATTATTGATAAAGAACCTTCCAACTATGAAGAAGCAGTAGAAAGGAAAGAATGGAAGGAGGCCATGATTGAAGAGTATCAATCGATTATGAAGAATGATGTTTGGGATGTTGTCCCAAGACCATAAGGGAAGTCCATTGTAACTTCCAAATGGATGTACAAGATCAAGCATGTTGCAGATGGCAGCATAGAGAAATATAAAGAAAGATCTGTGGCTCGTGGTTTCTCCCAAAAAGAAGGAATAGATTATGAAGAAACTTTTGTACCTATAGCCAGATACACTTCCATCATATCAGTACTTGCTCTAGTTGCAGTGATGAAATGGAAGATACACCAGATGGATGTCAAGACTGCTTTCTTGAATGGTGTAGTAGAAGAGGAAGTGTATGTGGAGCAACCACTCAGTTTTGAGACACATGACAGGGAGTCTAATGTGTGTAGATTGAAGAAAGCCTTGTATGGTTTGAAACAGACACCCAGGACATGGTACGGTAGAATTGATGGCTTTCTATCCAGTTTGGGCTTTACTAAGAGTAAAGAATATTCCAACCTTGACTACAAGGTTGAAGATGGCAATCCAGTGATACTCCTACTGTATGTGGATGATTTGTTTGTAACAGGTGTGGATGGGTTGATTGCTGATACGAAGAGGAAACTTGACGCCGAGTTTTGAAATGAAAGACTTGGGTATGATGCACTATTTCTTAGGCATGGAGTTGTGGCAGAATGCGGATGGAATCTTCCCTGGACAAGGGAAGTATGCAGTAGATACTCTGAAGAGATTCGGGATGATGGACTGCAAGGCCATAACCATACCTATGGCATCGAACCTAAAGCTATTGAGTGATGCTTCATCATAAGCAGTTGATGCTACAATGTATCGTCAGATGATTGGGTCCTTGATGTACCCGATGAACACGAGACCAGATATTTGTTTTGCTATGAACACCTTGATCTGGTTCCTGAAACATCCGAGACATGTTCACTTGATTGCTGCAAAGCAGATTTTGAGGTACCTGAAGGGTATAGTTGATTATGGGCTCAAGTACGAGGAAAATTAGAAGATTAACCTGGAGGGTTATGTTAATTCAGGTTAGGTAGGCAGTGCCATCGATAGGAAGAGCATTACAAGATGCTGCTTCAGTATGGGATCAGGTGTGATCTCTTGGTTTATCAGGAAGCAGTCCTGTGTGGTACTAAGTACAACTGAAGCGGAATATGTCGCAGCTTGTTCAGCTAGTTGCGAGGCGATGTGGTAGAGAAAGCTACTGTCTGATTTATTTGATCTCTAGTTGGATGCTACTTATATATATTACGACAACCAGAGTTGTGTGAAATTGTCAGAGAACCCAGTGTTCCATGACAAGTCGAAGCATATCGATATCAAGTATCACTATATTGGGGATATGGTGCAGAGAGGAGCAGTGAAGCTCCAGTATGTTGCGACGGACAAACAGATAGCTAATGTGTTGATGAAGCCATTATCCAAAGTGAATTTTGAGTACTTCAAGGAGAAGCTTGGTGTTCTCTAGATCGAGGTTCCCTCCAAGGGGAAATGATGAGACCTAGAGCCATTTTGACATGGTGAGAGGATTAGGTTCCTTCCATGGTCAGATGTAAGGGTTGAGCCATTCTATCATGGTGAGAGTATTTGGTTCCTTCCATGTCAGATGTGAGTGCCGAGCCATTATGATGTGATTGTAGGATTGGTTCCTACATGATCAGATATATGTGCTAAATGCTATTCTTGGAATGGAGGCACCTGGTCAGTTACCAGGAATACTCAATCTGGGACTGAGGGCCATTCTGATATGACTGTGGGATGCAGTCTTACATGATTAGATGTGAGTGCATGGCCATTCTAATGTGATTGAGGGATGTGTTCCCACTTGATCAGATATAAGGGCTGAGGCCATTCTCTAGGAGAATGGAGGCACCTGGTCAGTTACTAGGAATCCTCAGTCTGGGACTAAGAGCCCTTTCGACACGATGTTTTCGAACATGGTCGAATGTAAGTGCAGAGCCTTTCTTACAAGATGAGGTTAGATGTAAGTGCAGAGCCTTTTTGACAAGATGAGGTCGAATGTGAGTGCTGGGCCTTTCTGACATATGTTTTGGATGTGTTCCTCCCATGGTTAGATGTGAGTGCTGGGCATGCCTTTATGACATGGCTCTTGGATGTGTTCCTCCCATGGTCAGATGTAAGTCCTGGGAAGGCCTTTCTGACATGGCTCACTCCATGGTCAAATATAAGTGCTAAAGATGATGAAGACCTACATGAAGGGTATGCCTACAACCAACATGAAAAAGGGTTGGCTCTATAGAATTTCTTGTGACAGGAAGAATCGAGAGATAGCACCATTTTGAGATAACACCGATGATGATGATCTATATTTGATGATGATAAAGTGATGATGATCTAGCAGTCGTGATGATCCAGATCCCATGATGAAGAAGACTTGAAGAAGAAGATGACTTAGAAGAAGACTTGAAGACGAAGGTGACTTGAAGATGAAGAAGACTTGAAGATGATGATGACTTGAAGATGAAGAAGACTTGAAGATGAAGACAACTTGAAGATGAAGATGACGAGATGATCCAGCCGATACAGAGAAGAAGACCAGTGCTGAAAATTGTGTCAAAAAAATCCCTACCTAGTTAAGAGGGAGTGTTGATGTATTTGTGACTTCAGAATGTATTCACTTGTATATCTTATGTCTTGTACCCCAATGTTTATTCCAGGAAGTGTCTGTAATGTATTTGAGTCATGTCATGCCCCGATGTTCCTATCGGGAGGTTCTATAATGTAAACAAGTCATGTCAAGTCATTGTGGGTAACCATCCTATTGTTCAAGGTTTAAAGTCCCCGCAGTTCCAGGGCACTAGGGTTATTAGACTATCCTAGAGAAGTCGGCCCTAGTGAGTCATTGTCAAGTCTAGAATTAGTATAAATAGAGAGTGAGCCTCTCTATTTATCACACAGTCACTCACACTCAGTTGTAGCGCATAGCTGAGGAAGAAGAAGTTGCTGGGGCTAGAGAGAAAGAGGCTACTGATGTCGGGATATCATCTTACTATTTTTGGGGCTTTGCTATTTGGTGCTGATTCTATCTCTGAGGAAGTTGCAGGGTTTTCTCCTTTATGGTTTCCCCGAGGAAAATCTTTGTGTTCATTGTCTTATGTGTTTGATTGCTGTGATTGTTATTTTCTCAGTTAAGATCCTAAGTTAATGATATCTTAAATGATAAAAATCTAACAATGGGCCACCATTCCCTAGCTTTGGAAGCACCTCTCTCTTTGGGATGGAAGCTTGGCTTGTGGAGCAATGGAGAAGAGGGAGGGTGAATGGCTTGAGAGGAAGAGGGTCTCAAGGCACTCACACGGGAAGCATAACGATAGGGAGAGAAGGAGTGTTTTAAGAGTGACCCCCACCCCTCTATTTATAGTTTTTTTCTAGAGATTTAGGGTTTTAAGCCTTGGGTTAGGGCTTTAGCCCCTTTTTGGGCTTTAAGCCCCTTTCGCCAAATTATTAGCTCCTTTGGGGGTTTTAATCTCCTTTGAGGGGTTTTAGCCCCATTTTGGAGGTTTTAGCCCCTATGAGAGCTATTTTGGCTCTTTTTAGGGGTTTTTAAGCCCTTTTTCATATTTTTGAGCCTTAGCAAGGGTGTGGGGGTCAAATGAGGGTCGTACATAGATGTCTTTGGGTGGGGTAGGTCATGTAGAGCTCATTGAGGGATTTTTTGGGTTAACAGATTGCCCCCTGATCTGTGAGGGCAGGAGCTCATCATATGGCCGATGGACATCATAGGATTTTCTGTGGAGAGGTGGTGCTTCTTGGGATGGGGCATGGTGGATTTTGGTTTTTGTATTAATATGGTTCCCATCAATGGGTTAGATACAAATAATGTGTGACATGTACATGGACGAGGCGAGCATCCCCATGCTCGTAACGATGTCAAAAGAATAATGTGATCTAATCTCAATAATACAAGAGCTGATCATGTACAACTGTTGCTACAATAGTGGTTGCCTCAATGAGAGGCTGAATACAATAATGATCTAAAGAACTGCTATATTGGACCCATGGCATTCTCATGGAATGTTATATCTTCATGATTGATGGTTTGCTGGATCTGGAATGGTACATAGTTTACTGACAGAGAGTCAGAGTCTTTGTGGTACAAATATGATGCATCAATCATAAATCTATATAGAAGCACTGCTGGGGCTTCTGAACACTGTCTCCAATGCAACCCGAAAATCACAAGGGACATGAACTTGTTTGGGTCCCTCGAATAGACTCATAAATGTGCTAGAGTCGGGTGACATCTGGGGTCTTTGACCAAATACTACACAGACCAATACCCTGTATGAATCTCAACGGTGCGATGATGTAGCTAGAGTCGAGCACGTGAGAAACAACCATCCCGAGAGGCGCTAAGGACTCCTCTTAAGTGGTCCAAGGAACTCATCAATGAGGTTAATGAAACCAAGATACAGAGACCTCTGGGTCTATCCTCTGGAATATGTGTGTTATTGTCAACAGAGGGAGACCTGCAACTAGCCAAGGAAATGATGTTTCCTTGACCAGAAGCACGAGGGAGATAACCGAACGATGTGAGGCAATCTGAGGACTGACCCACTAAAGGGGGGGGGAGGAGGTGGAATAGGGGCAGGGAATCATGGGGGACTCAAACTTCCTTTGTTCAGAGTATGACAGCAGGGCGTACTAGGTAGCAAATGAAACTAACTCATGGGAAAGGGATCATAGCTATAATACCGAGAATGTAACTGTAGATGGGAAATACTTGGGGGAGGTAGAAACTTTTGGTGTTGATGGGATCCAAGGAAGACACATCGCAAAATAATCTGAACAAATGCAACCCAAAGTGGGAATGCTGCTGAACTGTTATCTGTGGGGTTGTGTCTAGAGACACCATTGTGGTATGATCTCATGGATTTTTGGCAAGCCTGAGAAAGTAAATGCTCGATGGTGCTTTCAATTTTAGAGAGTCTGAAAGCATGAAGAAGACTCTAGTGGGGGCTCTTTTTCATTGGTAGTCTCCTGTGCTCGAAAAAGGATAAAAGTACACAAAGGAGAGCTCGCCCATCCTTTAGGGGATGAGAGACTTCTTTACCGTTGGTAGTCCAATCAAGCCAGAAAAGGTTAAACTTGTACTGACTGGACGGTCTTCAAGTAATTTTACGAGCATGAATGAAACCAAGTTTGCTTGGTGATATTTTCTTGCTGAGAAGGCTGGAAAAGAGCTTAATGACAACCCATGGTGATATTTTTTGTAGAGTTTGGCCCCTCTGCCAGAGAAAGCATAAAAGGATGCAGAGGGGAACGGTCTTGGATTGAATGTGCCAAGGTAGTCCTTTTCATATGGTAGTCTACATAGTTCACAAAAGGAGATAAACAAGACGATGTAGACGCTCTTTCTTATACTTTAACAAGTGAGAAAGGAAGTAGCTGCGCTTGGCAATCTTTTCATTCTTTTAGGAGTCAGAAAAGAGCTTAATGAAAACTCTAGTATGGTCAACCGATCGAGGGGGCACTGAAGGTACCCCCACGTCAGGACAATGGACAGTGGTACAAAAGTCATCCATGCAGTATGGATGGAGCAGGTGGCTCTTAAACATACTAATACATGCACAGGACAGATCGCGGTAGAGGCATGCGAGTCGGTGTGACAGTGGCATGCAAACCGAGGTGGCTCTCGGACAGAGGTCAGGAGAGTCTTGTGTGAGTTGTGGTGAACAGATTGGACTACATGAGATGTGAGTGTAAGTTCGGAGACAGTTATATGCCAAATTCATGCAAAAGAAATGATCCTTCCTCTGGGTGATGGTCCGAATACCCGCGTAAGGTGCGGTGGGCGAATTAGACAGTTATATGTTGAAATAAAATGATGTGCCTTCTGGGGAGATAGACCGAAGTCCCGTGTGAGTTGCGGTAGGAAAGTGTGATGCAAGTACAGGCTCAGAGACACTTTTATCACAATGTGGTATGTGAACCAAGGTAGCTTTTGGGAAGTGGTCCCGGAAATTACTTGTTAAACATGAGACGGTGGTCTCATTAGAAGATAGGATTTTGAGCCCAGAGGTGTGACGGACGTCTCAAAAAGGCTCCAAGTGACTATGAACTAGAAGCTAATGGTGCTGCCCCTAAATGGGGGGTTTCTTATTTGTGGTAAAAATGTTGTAAAATAAAAAAGGACAAGACTATGTTACAAGTTGAACTGCATGTCACTTAAATAGGTGACGTTAGAGGGAAAGTGGTTTGGACTTCCAGGGGATCAGTGTTCATTCCTTTGTGTGACACGATGAACCCTAGGAGATGGCCTGTTCGGACACAGAAAACGCACTTGAAAGGGTTCAAGCGGATCCTATACTTACGACACCGCAGGAAGGTTTTCCGCAAGTCATCTATGCGTTGTGCTTGCTTCCGTGACAGCAGAATGAGGTTGTCAAGATAGACCAACATGATGTGGATAGGGTCATGGAAGCAGTATGTCATGGCACGCTGGAAGGTGGCTCCAGTGTTCTTTAGACCAAAGGGCATAACTCGATATGAGAACGTGCCCCATAGGGTTGTGAATGCAGTCTTGTAGTGATCTTCTTTTTGGATCTGGATTTGGTTATATCCGAAAAACCCATCCATGAAGGAAAAGACCTCATGTTCGGCGCATGCATTGATAATCTGATCGATGAAGGTTGTTGGGAATTTGTCTTTGGGACATGCCCAATTTAGATCGTGGAAGTCTGTGCAAACACGGATGGTACCCTATTTTTTATTCATGGGAACAGGATTTGAAACCCAAGTGGTGTATACAATGGGGTAAATGAAGCTGACTGTGCGCAGCTTCTCTATTTCAGCTTTGACAGCGGCAACTTTGGAGGGATGGATGGGTCATTGATTTTGGCGTAGGGGGGCCACATCGGGCCATGTGTTGATGTGGTGCTCCACAATGGATAGATCCAACTCAGGCATTTCAGTGTAGGACCAGGCAAAGATGTTGTGGAATTCTTGAAAGAGTGCTTTGTAGGAAGCAACTTCTTTCGAGGAGCAGGATGCCCCCAACATGATTTATTCAACAACCTCAGGATTGGTTGAGATGTTGATTTTGATGGTTGGCTAGATGTTGACCATGTTCCCTTCTTCGAGGGAATATGGTGCCGAAATGGGATTTTTGAACTAGTCAACTTTCCCATGAATGAAATCCTTTCTTTCAACAAAAAACTGGTCAGAATGCGACCCAATTTCTTCGTGGAGGAAGAACAAGAGGTGGTGCATGTCATCCCAAGGGTATTCCGAAGAGGTTAAGGCTTCAAGTATCTCCTCGTCATTGCGAAAGCAATGAAGAGACATGTCTGATGGACCATCAGTGATGGTGCAGACAAGAGGGTCTGTAGAACTAGACATCATGTAAATGGACATGGTGTCTGAAGAAGGAGGTGGGGGATGGACTTCTTTGATCAAAGTGATCTCAGATTCAAGGGCATGTTGTCGAAGGTTGGCTAGAGATATTTGAAACTAGGATAAGTCTTGGCAGTGGTGAGAATAGTGTCCATACAATCCACAAAGGGCGCAAGCATGGTTTGTTCTCAACGACTTGTTTCTCACTATTGGCTCGCTTAAGAGTTCAACCATGGGGAGGTTTTGTGTTGTATCCATGGCATCCTAATGTGTGCGGATTATGGGAATCTCAGGGAAATTTTGGGTTGGATGGCCCTATTCTTCACAGATGGTGTAAGGCGGGATCTGTCAAGGTTCAGTGGTAGCTTTCGCATTTTTTCCCCTGGCCCTTTTTCGGTGGGGCAGTGTGGGTGCGGGTGCAAGGGAACAGTTTTTGTGGGACGGGTGGAGGATGAGATTTGACAGCAATGGGTTGTACGGGGGTTAAAACTACCTGGGGTATTGGGGGTTGGGCCGGTGGATTGAGGTACCACATGGGAATCCCCAATGTAATATTGGGAAAGTTTAAGGTAGCCATTACTGGCTTACTCATGATGCCAGGTGGGGGGGAATAGGAAGGGAATTGTGTGGACTAGGGAGGAGCCCAAATAACTCCTTGATGGTTGCATGTGGGGATGGGGTTGTGGTTGTGGCTATGTGTAATGTGTTGTGGATGGTGTTTCAGCTACACATATTGCTGCGGATGCAGATGATGTTGCGGCTGTGGATGTTGTTGCAGCTGTGGATGATGTTGCGGCTGTTGTTGGAGCTACGGCTACGGTTGATGTTTAGGTACAATAGTGTTGGATGAGAGCATGCAAAAATCCGCAGTCTCATTTGGTGTTGGCGGTGGTGACACTAAAGGGAAAGCATCCATCATGGTGGTATCGACAAATAACCCAGGGCCCACATTCAACAATGGGGAGCCTAGTATGTTGTCAACCATGGTGTTGGCTACAGGGATAACATTGGCAGGTGCAGTTAACCCTTGTGGATCTATGGTAGTGATCGTAGGCATAACATTGGCTGGTGTAGTTAGCCCTTGCAGATCGTGATAAGTTAGTTGGTCAACCGTCACGATTTTCCCTTCATGGGGGAACATCATGAGATGGAAAATAGTTGATGCTACGGCTCTCATGGAATACATATAACTTCTTCCAAGGAGAAGATTATATTCCAACTGAGCATTGAAAATCTCTATGTCAATAAATACTGTTTTCCTGGCTAACGTGATGGGGATGTGCAGGAGGATATCTTGGACTTTAGTGGGATGGCCATCATAAGCCCGCATAGTACTTGTGGATGGTTGCAGAATTGGGGACCCAAGTTTTTGCTAGACTAGGGTTGACATGATGCACATGGATTCCCCCTCGTCCACGATGCACTGGTGCACGACCAAATTTTGAATGGATACCGGGATCTGGAAAGAAATGGTTGATGGCATCCTTGGTTCTTTGTTCTCTGTGTCGAATGTGATCAACTTGGAGTCAAAGGGGTCTACAACACTGAGGGCAACTAGTAAGGCTTTCCGCTGTGTTGGGCAAGTACCTCGAGAGCGGACATGGCCGTAGGTGCTCGGGCTAAGTCATCCACGATGATGTAGCTCATAGCAGCTCTAGCCGTGACATTGTTGGTAACCCACCGTATGGGGGGGCACCGGGGAAAAGGGGGTAAGTGAAGAGGTGTACTGGTTTTTTTGGATGTGGATGTCGCTGATGGATCAGTGAGTTTGGTGCTAGTTCCATACTAATTTTATCTGGTCTGTAAATTGGCCTCTTCAGTTGTCAAGGCTAGCAGATGATGAACACCTGATTCTGTTGTTGAAGGTTCAGTAGGGGTGGTGGGATTGGGTTGGGGAGCCGGTGCAGTTGCTACCAGTGCTTGGACTGGTAATGGGTTTTGGAGCACCATAGGAGGAGGAGGTCCTGGTGGTGCCAGGTTGGGTTGATGTGGGTTTCCGTATTGGTGGCATGCTGAACCTCATTCTTAATGGCCTTCTTAGCATGACCCATGAAGGGACACTCATGTGTATAGTGCCCATAGACCTCGCATAGTGTGCACGGTTGGTTTGTGCGCAACGGTGCGTTGCATCTTGGTGTGTTTGGTTGCTGAGGATTTTGGGATGGTTGGTTTTCCTCGGCATTGTTGGGAGGATTTGGTTGTTAACTGCCTCCCTACAGTTGATTGTTGCCTTGGTTTCGGGCTCGGTTATTTCTATCTTGCCCTTGTTGGTTATTGGGGGCTGGCTGGNTTGCTGTGCAAACACCTGTCCCAAAGGTGCTGGCAAAGTGTGGGCGGGGGCTTGAGCAGCTTACATAGGTGGTGCGTAGTAGACTTGGGGGGGTGGTACCACAAATGTGGGAATTTGTCCCACATATTGTTGTGCCGGCCAAGCTAATGCCTTGGCCTGCTGTTGCGGCACAGGTTGTGCATAAGAAGTTGTAGCTCCGAACTGGGACATCATACTTGCATAGTCAGAAGTTTGGTTTGGGTAGGCAACACTAGGGGTGTTGCTTGGTTGTGGTGGCATCGTAGGTGGTGCCAGGTGATCCTGTGGTCGATGGGAGACAGAGCCTATGATGCCATCTGCAGCATGGGATGCCCCCGACGCATCCCAATAGGAGGTACCTACATGGGGAGCATCTGGAATGATGGTGTAGAGGTATCCAAACTGTGCATAAATGAGGTCAAACTATTGGGCCTTCAAGATGGCCTCTTTCTCTGTTTGGGAACATTCGGAGGCAACATCCTTGGCTATAGGTGGTAGCAAGGTTTTCAAGAACTAGTCCAAGAAGATCTTGTCATCAAGCTTAATCTTGCACAAGCTGCGACGTTGCCTCCACTCAGTGGATGTGGTCAATGATGTGGGTCGCAGTTTTCTGGTGGCAAGATAGCAAGATTTCCACTCCTTTATCATATCTGATGGGGAGTTGGAAATATTGCAGGAACATAAAGGCCAAAGAGTTGAATTTTGGGTACTTGGCTTGTGGTAGCTCAATGTACCACTTGGCTACAACACCTGTGAGGGTGCGTTGGAACAGTATGAGTCTGATCGAATCATCTATGATGTTGTTTGATGAGCACCATAGGTAAAACGTCATGATATGGTTTTGGGGGCACTCCCTTGCCTTCCCTTCAAAATTGGGGATGTATGAGGGGATTTTGGTTGGCATGGGAGGCCAAAAGGTTTGATGGCAGATGGGGTCATTTGTTAACCTAGCCAAGTCAGGCAGGTTGAGGCCTACCATGAAAGGGAGGTTTGACCCAAGGTTGATGTGTGATGGAGTAGTAATGGTGGTGGGGTTTGCAGGAACATGATGTACCTGCATGACCGGGGGTACTTGTGGCACAGTTGTGGACAGGCCACTAACCCAGGTATGGTAAGTGACACAGTATGAGTGGAGAGCCACTGCCCCCATGTATGATGAGAGGGGAAGTGTAGGTGGAAGGGCCACTGCCCCCATGTATGATGGGAGGGGCAGTGTAGGTGGAAGGGCTACTGCCCCCAGGCATGCCAAGTGGGACAGTGTGAGTGGACGGGCCACTGCCCCCAGGCATGACAGGACGGACAGTTTGACTGGTAAGTATGGGTGGAGGTAGCTGACTTATGACAGTCTGTATGACAGTGCTAGGACCACCCGTAGGGGTGTTGGTGGTGGTGTGAGGTATGGACACAGGTCCATTGCCAATCACCAAGTTGGAAAGTGGATCTGGGTTTGCACCATCCATGGGGCTAGATGGTGCAATGTATATATTTGGCTCAGA
>LPNX010020039.1:134737-182052 GCA_001517045.1 Pseudotsuga menziesii | reverse complement strand
AATAAGTCAGAAAACTAAAACTATTGATAGAAAATAAATGGCTATACCTTCTTTGTGGAAATGGGCCACCATGCCCTAGCTTTGGAAGCACCTCTCTGTTTGGGATGGAAGCTTGGCTTGTGGAGCAATGGAGAAGAGGAAGGGTGAATGGCTTGAGAGGCAAAGGGTCTCAAGGCACTCACACAGGTAGCATAACGATAGGGAGAGAAGGAGTGTTTTGAAAGTGACCCCCACCCCTCTATTTATAGCTTTTTTCTAGAGATTTAGGGTTTTAAGCCCTTGGTTAGGGCTTTAGCCCCTTTTTTGGGCTTTAAGCCCCTTTCGCCCAATTTTTAGCTCCTTTGGGGGTTTTAAGCTCCTTTGAGGGGTTTTAGCCCCTTTTTGGAGGTTTTAGCCCCTAGGAGAGCTATTTTGGCTCTTTTTAAGGGTTTTATTCCCTTTTTCATATTTTTGAACCTTAGCAAGGGTGTGGGGGTCAAATCGGGGTCGTACATAGATGCCTTTGGGTGGTGTAGGTCATGTAGAGCTCAATGAGGGATATTTTGGGTTAACAAGGTATGCATTATATTTATGAAAAATATCCAAGTAAGCAGATGATAGCTAGGGTAGAGATGACAAAGAATAGAATGTTTCCACTGATTATGAGAAATGATTTGACTAACTCTTTGAATGATTATAAAACCAAGAGTTTAGATCAATCATGGTTATGGAATTTGAGGTATGGGCATTTACATTTTCGTGGCTTAGATTTGCTACAGAGAAGCATATGGTAAAAGGGTTTCCCAGTATTGAGCAGCCAGTAGGCTCATGTGAAAGTTGCATATTGGGAAAGCATCATAGAGAGAAATTCATTTCCGGAGTCTCAAACAGAAAAGAAAAAAAATCACCATTAGAGCTGGTACACACAGATTTGTGTGGAACAATGTAAACACCTTCTTTGACTGGTAATGTTTATTTTATGACTTTCATTGATGATTTCAGTATAAAAACTTGGGTGTATTTGTTGAAACAGAAATCTCAAGATTTTGATGTGTTTAAAAGTTTTAAAGCTATTGTTGAAAAGGAGAGTGACATATTTATTAAAGTATTGAGATCAGTTAGAGGAGGTGAGTATATGTTAAATGATTTTGTGGAATTTTGTCAATACTATGGAATTAAAAGACAGTTTACTACTCGCTACACTCCACAGCAAAACGGAGTAGCAGAAAGAAAGAATCAAACCATTATGAACATGGCTCGAAGTATGATGAAGGAGAAGCATCTTCCCGATGAATATTGGGGGGACGTTGTTACTTGTTTAGTATACATTATGAGCAGATGCCCAACTAAGAGCCTAAAGGATCGTGTTCCCCAGCATGGAGAGGTAAGTGTAGCAGCATATCTCATTTAAGGATTTTTGGGTGTGTATCTTATGCACATGTACCTAAAGAGACGGGGAGAAAGTTAGATGATAGAAGTCATAAATGTATTTTTGTTGGATATAGTGAAGAATCTAAAGCATAAAAACTCTATAATCCCATCACCAAGAAGTAAGTCATCAGTAGAGAAGTGGTGTTTAAGGAAGAAGAAGCATGGGATGCCAGCATAGATAAGTTGGTTGAAAAGGATGATGTTACACTTCATGCAGAAGATGAAGAAGATGAACAGGGCATACATAGAGGACAGTTAAATCCACACACGTCTACACCAGCAGTAAGAACACCCAGAATTCATGAACACGGTGAACCATCAAGTGTTGGTGGATGACAAGGAACATGATGAGAGGTAACTAATGAATCAAATCCTACATTAGCTTCATTAAGAAACAAAGTTAGATGTTAGAAGACTAGAAGTTTAAGAGAAATGTATGAGAAAAATGAAGAAGTAGATCAAGTTTCAAATTTTGCATTAATAGCATGTGATCCTGTAAATTTTGATGAGGCTGTTAAAAAGGATGTTTGGATAAAAACAATGGATGAAGAAATTGATTCCATAGAAAGAAATAATACTTGGGATCTTGTAGATTTTCCTGATCATAAAAATTGTATTGGTGTCAAATGGATTTATAAGACTGAGTTAAATGTTGATGGTGATGTTTAAAAATACAAAGAAAGAGTTATAGCTCATGGGTTTAGTCAACAACATGGTATTGATTATAATGAGACTTTTCACCTGTAGCCAAACTTGATACGATAAGGATGGTATTAGCTTTTGCTGCTCATAATAAATGGTATGTACATCAAATGGGTGTAATGTCCGCATTTTTGAATGGATCTTTAGAAGAAGAGGTTTATGTGAGACAACCTCCTGGATAGGAAATTGATGGACAAGAAGACAAGGTATACATATTAAATAAAACATTGTATGGATTGAAGCAGACACCCAGAGTATGGTACACCATGATTGATGAATACTTGAATAGAGAAGGATTCAACAGAAGTCCAAGTGAACCAACCTTGTATAAAAAGGTAAAACAAAAAGGTAAAATACTGATTGTTTGCTTATGTGTATATGATTTGATCTTCATTGGAGATATTTCAGTAGATGAGTTTAAGAAATCCATGAAAACAAATATTGAAATGATTGATTTAGGAATGATGAAATATTTTCTTTGTATTGAAGTAACTCAATCTGAGGATGGTATTTTTATCAATCAAACTAAGTATGCAAATGATGTACTGAAAAGATTTAGAATGATGAATTGTAAGCTAGTTGTAACTCCAATTGCAACTGGCACAAAACTCAATAAGGAGGATGATGGGTCAAAAGTTGATCCAACATTGTATAAGAGACTGGTAGGAAGTCTCATGTACTTAACTGCAACAACACTTGATATTATGTTTGTAGTAAGTTTGATTTCGAGATTTATGGAGTCTCCAAAGAATACCCATTGGAAAGATGGAAAGAGGATTCTAAAATATATTGTTGGAACAACAAATTTCGGTAGCCATTATACATCAAACTCAAATTTGAAGTTGATTGGGTATATTGACAATATTTTTGTGGGTTCTATAGATGATAGAAAGAGCACATCTGGATATGTGTTTAGTTTTGGATTGGGATTAGTAGCATGGGATTCAAAGAAGCATCCCATAGTGACATTATCCTCTGTTGAGGCAGAGTATGTTGTAGCAACAAAAACTGCATGTTAAACTGTGTGGATGAGAAGAACTCTTTTTGAGTTGCAGCATGAACAAGATGGACCAACTCAATTTTTTGTGACAATAAATCAGCCATTGCACTATCAAGAAACCATTTCTTTCATAAAATAAGTAAGCATATTGATACAAGGTATCATTTTATTCGAGAATTGATAAACAACAATGAAATCAGTATGGAAGTTTGTAGATAAAAAAATAAATTTTCCAACCTATTTACAAAAACTTTGGGAAAAGAGTTGTTTGAGTTTCATAGGAAAAACATTGGGGTTTGTAACCTGTAACAAAAATCTAGTATTAAAAAGTTTTTATTTTTGGGTGTAGTAATTAAGGGGGAGAATGTTGGAAGCCATTAATTACTCTATGACTAGCTGCCAAACTTTTAAAGAGCCAACACTGCCCAGATTTGTAACCACCAAGTTTTTTGAAGAGCTTCCACCGTCACACCGCCTTATTCGAAGAGGCAGTGATCCCATTAGTTCAGATGATTAAAATGCGAAAATCCATCACCATTAATGTATTTTGACTCTACAGAATCAAGCCAGCAATTGCATGTCATTTATGAAGGGCCAACACAGTTTTTCATTATGTCAATCTGTAACAGAGCATTCAGTTTTGCAGAGATAATTTTATTATGAAGGGTCAATTAGCGGTAAATGACCGACTATGCTAAAAAACTATAAATACTTATCCTACAAGTGTGATTTATATAGATATAGATACATATTTGAAGCTAAAAATCAGAATTTTGGTTGTGTATTTTTTTTGTTATACTCTGTTATTTGAGTTTGAAAACTCATATTTTTTTTTAAAGTTAGTTTGTCGTAGAAACTTGAGAGATCACAAGATATTTTTAAGTATAGATGTGTTAAATGTGTTTGATTGCTGAAACAAAATATTAGTTTAAATTTTATGAACGCAGGGGTCATCAAAATGAAGTTAAACTATTAGTTGCAACTCAGCTACAACTATCCTGTAGATTACTGTTAGCTAAACAGACAGCTGCAACAGTCCTATAGGAGAAAAATTATGAAGTTAGAGATTTTTGTGTGTTGCTAAGAGTAAGAGAAGCACTCGCCTGCCTTCCCACAATAGGTAAGACAGATCATGTTATGCTTTTAAGTGTTGATAGGGATAACACATCTAAGGTCTTCATTCATCAAGTTCAATAGGGATAACATGTCTAGATCTAAAGAAGGATAGGTAATAAGTCAGGAAACACTAAAGTAAGGTAGATCGAGGTGAGGTACGCAGAAAAAATTATGCGTCTCTTAATGAAGACTAGAAAACTGGAAGACTAGAGGACCACTTTAAGCAAAAAGAGTTTTTGCATAAACCCTCCCCCTACCAAGTAAACCTCCTCCTTACAAGACTGAAGAATTTCCTAAATGGGTCCAGTAAACTATTGAAAATTTTTATTTAATCATGGAATATGAGGATGACTAGACCATAGGAAGTCCCATGCTCTCGTCCCAGAACTTTTTCATGGCCCATCAAATAGGATCCCAACTTGTATCAAATATGCAGAGTCCATCTCTGCGTCAATGAGGGAACAATTGGATAATTTCAATTTCAGATAATCTGTCAAATAACAATGCCATTTCTTTATAGGGGAAGTATCCTTGTATCCATTAACAAAGGCTCGATCGCCAAGAGCTAAAAATGTGAATTTATGAGGTCCGACAAAGGAGGGCTCGACTAAAAGGAGAGGGGAAAGAAGGAACTCCAAGAAAGAAAATGTAATTTATTCGTGAAATTGAAAGATGAAAAAAGTAGGGTCATACAATAAGACATTCCCTTTTTAAATTGTCTTATTTCTGAGGGTCTATTCTCTGATTCATACATTCCCTTCTAGAATCGTCTGACCTAAGGAGAACCCTTTTTATAGTTAGAACTTTATTTCTCAGTTCAAAAGGGTTACTATTCTTGTTGATTGAGGATTGAGGGGAATCTACAAATCTAGCACCCCTACTATTATCTCATTTGGTGCCCCTACTATTTTACTATAAGGGGATCATAACCCAATCATCCAAGGCCTTTATGTTGTACTACCTACTCTTAAAGGTGGATATGCCACTCAACCCTGCCGGAGCTCTCCTTCAGCCCCTTCTATTATGCCTTCAAACCAACACCTACTAGTAGAACCGATCCCAATTACCCCACTACCAAACAAATGGACCTTCCTTTCCTCGGGGTATAAGATGATCCAACATATAATTATTGAGGAATAACAACATTTTACAACATTACAACTTGTTGTTGGAACGAAGCTTGCTTGGACTTACTTTGAATTTCTAGGGATGACATATGGATCGATGTATGGAGGGAATAATCAAAAGAGAGATACGATTAATAAGCTTAGGAAAGTGCCGAGATAATTTGATTTAGCCATTTTATCCCGTTGTAAGCGCACTTTTTAACTGATATTTTCAATATAATATTTTTTCCTTTTCAGCAACTTTCCCCATATTGAGCATGATGGAAGGATGGACATGGCATACATTTTGGGGACGGGATCATATGGGTAGGGATGCTTGGATACTTTGATAGGCTATCGGTTCTATAAAATGATTTAATGCACTAGTTTATTATAATACAATTGCTTTTTTAAGGTTTTGATAATTTCTTAATAAAATGGATTCTATTATAGACCATACCCTTCATAATGTTTCTATATTATATATCAGATGCCCCTTTAGCCACTAGTTTTTGCAGTTGATGCAGTTGATCCCACTACTCAATGCGATCGATTCAAGTTTCCTTTGCGCTAGTCAATCCCAGGAGTAAATGCCATGATTTGATGCCTTCTTTTTTTCTTTTCGTGAATCCATGGATTTATTCTTTTATGCTTGCGAGCTGATGGAGGATTCCTTCGTTGTAATTTTTTTTCTTCTATGTTTGCTTTATACCACGTACCCTATTTTTCCACATTTGCGAGGACACTTCAACGCACACCCGAGTCACCTTCACCACATGCTGCAAACACCCAACAGGCTACGGGGATAAGTAAGTGAGTGAGTGAGTCACAACCATAGGGGAAATAACTAATCCTTTAGGATCATTTCCAATGGTCATAGTCAGTGCTCGTAGCCAGATAGTCGCATTGACATAGGGTATTTTCTAACAACCCATAGGCTAGTAGTCATAGCCAACTAGTTAGTCATAGCTGATAGAAAGAAGGAACATAGCCAGATGGTCGCCATTTTGATTGTAAACAAGTTCGCACCATACGAAAGAAGTTCCCCTTTGTAACCACTAGCATATGGGATACCACCACGTAGTTTGTCGTGATAGAGATGATTGAGTTGCATGTTAGGAAAGGAAAAGGATGGCTTTCCTTTTTTTCCTAGTTTTTTTAACCGGGGTTCAGGAATGACTTAGTCGATGAGAGAATAACACCTATTTTCCCACCAGATAGGAGGCAAGTTCGCCAAAAGCACAACAAGAAAATGCATTAGCTCCACACGTTAGAAGCATTTATAGTTTATGGTGTTAAAGTGGTACTATTTGCACCACTTCTAGTTTTTTGGTGTTAAGGTGGTGGTATTAACATCACTTAGCATCACTTAAGGTTTTTTTTGTGTGAATTAAATATATTTTGAAATTTTAGCTTTTGAGTTTATAGGATTATGTAGTTATTTTTTATTATATAATTTACCTTCATGTGTTCTTGTAATGATCTTGTAATAAATGTTGGTGGTTGAAAAACAAATCTAAGTGATTAAGGTAAAATCAAATTTTAAGATTATCAATATTTAAGCTATTTTTGTTAATACACATTTTCATGCAATTTAGCTATCCCTAATCTACTAAGAAGCAAGGACTAGAGACTAGGGACTAAAGACTAAGGACTAGGGACTAAAAACTAAGTAACACTTGTTTATATTAGTTTAAAATACATCTTATAAATTTCCATAAAAAATACATATTTTTAATTTTTATGTTCACTTAAACTACACCCATATAAAACCATGACCTATAAAGAAAGAATCGTAAGAAATTAAAATCTCACCTTTTTAAGTTTAAAACCGCCGGCCATCCTTGCAGAAGGCCTAACCCCAGAGGACTCAAGGTTCGAACCCGTGACCTCCCCCGAACCAAGAGAGTGTACGCACGTCTTACTAATTGAGCTAACCCTTGGGGCTGAGTTTAATATAACTTGAACTATCTAAAACTACTACGATACTTCACACTTTACACCTTTTTCGATGGTTTTTTTTAAGTTCTTCTATAAATGGGGCGAAATCTTAGGTAGAAATAAAGTTGAGTTACTCTATAAAACTTTGTTTTTAATAGTTTTGCCACATTTTAAAACAATATAAAACTTCGTTTTTAGAAATTACCTAAATACTTGAAAAATCCATCAAAGTTTCGAATCAATAAAAACTGTCCCTTCTTTGAACTACCTGATTCGGGCAAGGCAAAGTACAAATTGTTATATCTTTAAACAACGTAATATAATATAAAGGAACATGATCACCATGATCTATTCAAAAAAATCAACACGAGAGGATTTCTTGCAGAACATGGACTGTCCAAATTATGATAAAAATAAAGTTTCCGACTCGCCCAACAAGATGAGGATCGTAAATATTTAATGCAATATGTTTGGTAACTTCACACGGAGCGCCCTATATGCTGGACAGACTTTCCCTCGGGAGGGGAGCCTGTTCACTGCACACCGTCGGATTTCTCATCCAACGGTGTGCAGTGGACAGGCTCCCCTCCCACCGTCGGATTTCTCATCCAACGGTGTGCAGTGGACAGGCTCCCCTCCCGAGGGAAAGTCTGTCCAGTATTTAGAATTCGCCAACTTCACACACCATCATCCCAAACCAAGCCTACGTTACGTTAGATTTTGTTGGCAGAGCTTTATTTTGAACAACGTCCCAACCCTAAAATTTGTTTTTTCTCTAATTTTTATTTATTGTTGGTGGTGCCTACAAACGCGGGCCGTCTTCCAAACTCTCCCTGGTCTGCAGAGGAATCCTTTCTCGGGAGCACAGTGACTATCTTCTTTACAGACGCATAGCCCATCCAGAGCACATCCATCTCTCCATGTCTCTACTCCAGCTTCATGCTGTCCGATTCCCAGAACTCCATCCGACCACTCACTCGAGAAAAGCCCGTCTGGATCCAACCGCTTCTTTACCTCCAAAAATTTACCCAAATTCACCGTCCGTCTTGCAGCTCCTTGGAAAGTGCAGACTCTGTTCTTTCCCCAGTGCGGCACCCCTTCGTATTTCTCCAGAAGCATTTGCTCCATCTCTTCCATCACGTGCTCGTTCCACCGCAGCCTGCCCAGTTCGCGGTACCGGAAATACTGAAACTCAACGTCCACGCTGTCTTCTTTGTGTGACAAATAATCTTCAGATTTCTTAAAATATTTGAAAACCAATCCCTCGTAATATTCTATCCCGCACATTAAGCTCCCGTCAATGTCTCGCAGGCGCTTGATGTCCCGAATGGCTCCGCTACCCTCGACAAAGGAATGGCGATGGATGTATGGAAGAAGAGGGTGCCGTTTACTTGCATGTCCCAAGAACAGATAGTGTCGTTACTTCTCAACTGTTTTGTCCCCCATGGACATTTTGCCGAATTGGTGGAATTGCCCAGCTGGCATCCGGAGGAAGATTGCATGAGATGGTTGTAGCCAATCACCGGGTATCCTTCGAACGTTAACCCGTCGTTCAGATATCCATTTCCCGTCTGCACGCCTTGGAGAACGTGGGTTTTAGATATGTTGCAGAGCTGACTTGTGTCTCTCGTCGCGTAAATCTCTTCCTCTGCAAATCACAGTCGCACACATCGTTCATTGTTCTTGATCTCCATTAGAAAAAGAAATCCAGCAAACATCGACGTCAGAAGAAATGTGTTTTTAACCAAATCGTCAGAACTAAGTTTTTAATGGCATCGGAAGCATTGCATATAATTTTTAGCGTGCTTGTCATCGTATGACAACGCCGGATTCGAGTTAAGACGGGATCATCGAAATTTAAAGAAACTCTTGCAAATTAAAAATGGTAATTTGACAAAAACAAACGCTGCAACCACCACAACTCTCTCATATCACAATTGGATATTTAACAAACCCTAGAAGTTATGCCAACTCTCCAAAAACCGTTGCCGACTCCCCCTGTTTAGAACAGAGTAGAGCAAGAGCCTACCTGAATGCCTCGAGATCGATTCGCCATGGCTTCATCAGCAATTGTTTTTTTTTATTGTAATGGCTGCGATTCTATCACCTCGAAAGGCGGGATATTCATGAAAAATTTCAACATTCAAAATTCAAACTTCGTTTTTCTTTTTTGGGAAAAGGTGCCATTTGAGAAGGGACACAATGTTAATTAAAGTCCGTGGTGTTGTTCGAGAATACAGCCGCAGAAACCAGTAAACTGGACGATGTCGGAAAAGGAGTGGTTTAACGGACGATCCACACAAAAACTATGGGCGAAATCTTCGACTAGTTAGACTATTTCTATAATAATCGATTAGAAGTCAAATTTAATTTCATTTTAATTAATTTATAAAAAAATTCAAAATTCAAAAATTCAAGTTTAAAGGAGAGATATGCTTGATCGTTGGAAGAAAATATGTTATCTCTATTTTACTTTTTTACTATGCTATTTTAATATTTTTTGTAATTTAATATTTAAAAATTCTATAGTTGTATTAAATTTACAACCTCAATTTTAAAATTGTAATTTCAGTAAATTTACGCTCATAATATAATAGCAAATTTGCAATGCTAATATTAAGATATTAAAGCCCGAGATTGCAATCATATTGTCCTAAGTTTTGACAATAGTTTGGAGATCAGTACAATTTTCAAGTTTTCTTTATTATAATATTTATTATAATTATAAGTATTGGAATTTTCATTAAATTAGTTGATGTATTAAAATTTTTACCATGTGAAAATGATATTTTTGTAATCAATTAGAAGTCATAACAAGGTATATAGGAGAAAGTCAAATTCAATTTGACTTTTACTAATTTATAAAAAAATTCAAAAGTTTATCTAAAGTTTAGAAAATTTATATATTAATTTATTTTTCTTGTCAATTAAAAAATAATTTTTTAAAATATTAAAATATAGTTTATTATTTTATGATTTGTTGAAACTTGTGACATGACTAATTTTACCTCGTTTAGAATGCAATTGTCAGATAATAAAAATAATTTTAAAAAATAAAAAATAAAAAATAAAGTGTTGCCAATGGAATGTCAAACTAAATCATTACGGTTGTGCATCATTTGTGTCAAAGGTTGAGCTAAAAAGTTGTATTTCCGCTCGATAAAACTGATTTCTTTCTGTTCAATTGTCCAAATCCAATCCCATGCTGTCCACCCGTCCAAATCATCCCCATGGAGCCAACGGATCTCTCTGTTAGCAGTCCACCCATTCAGATCCAGTCCACCCGTCACATCCAGTCTTATTCAAACATCCAGTCTTATTCATTTGAGTGGGACTATTTGCATATGTTATTTGGTAAATTTTTTAATTTAAATTTAGTAAAAATTGTAATTTTAAGTTATTGAAATTGTAAAATAAAATATTCCATTAAAAAAAATGAAATTACCTTATTACATTTGCTGAAAGCAAGGTATATATGTATTAAAAAATAATTTAAAAAAATATTAAAATACAATTTATATATATATTTTAATTAGCTGTTAAGTTATATATATATATATATATATATATCAGAGTTGTTTGAGATTAAATTTAATATATACTCAATTAGTTGTTTATTTATATAATTAAAGGGATATTATTTCTCTAATATGACTTAATTTATTTTTTATTATCACTAAAAATCATATTTTTCTTATTATTGTTTTAATTTCATATAATCAAATATCTTTTATTTTCCAATATCTATAACATTATTTTTATAAATGCTTGTAAATATTTTTTTTATTATTATTTTTTATTAGATTAGCATATATTTATATAAAACAATGCCACACATTTTATGTTTTCTAAAGAACTAACTTCTTGAAAGTTTTATTGTAATAGTTGGTGCTTACATTGTAATTCAAATTTCTCAAAATCTCCAATGGTTGTTACATTTTTAATATCTATATTGTTAAGTATTTATTAGACATTCAACATTGTTAATGTTATTTAATATCCATTTCTTACCTAATATTTATGAAACTATTTTTAAGAGCGAAGTACTAAGCATTTATGTTGCTTATCTCAGCTATTGGTAGTGACAAGAGATCTCCTATTCACAAAGACGAGTAAACTCATTTTGGATCTTTAATTTCAAGGACTTACAAGTAACTAACAAGTAATGCAACAACATATAAGCAACAAGTAATCTCACATAGAAATATAAGAATCATAGCAACAAATAATACATTGTTACAAATTTTTAGTGTTTCATAATTTTTTCAACTTTTAGCTTTAAACTATATACAATATTACAATAAAATATTTCTAAGAGACAGGTATAAGCAACCTTGCTGCTAATTCACTTTTTTTATAATTAACACGGGAAAATGAAGGTGCAATTGAGATTTGAATATAAACGTGTGACACCCCAATTTAATTTTAATATTAACACGAGAAAATGAAAGCACAGTAAATGTATTTGACAGGTCATTTTAATTTTAATATTGAATGGGAAAATTAAGGTTATCATCTGTTATCATCATTCATATATCATGGTTTTTATTGAAAAATATATTTATAAATGATATACAGAGATGTTGAATGGATGTACTTTTAAGACATTTAATGTAATGAGTATCGTTAATAAATATATTTATAAATTGTTTACATAACTTAGTGAATAGAATAGTCTAGCGAGTAGAAGATTTCGCCCAGAGTTTTTGTGTTTTTGTGTGGATCGTCCGTTAAACCACTCCTTTTCCGACATCGTCCAGTTTACTGGTTTCTGTGGCTGTATTCTCGAACAACACCACGGACTTTAATTAACATGGTGTCCCTTCTCAAATGACACCTTTTCCCAAAAAAAAAACAAAGTTTGAATTTTGAATTTTGAAATTTCAAATGCCAGTATAGCCTCTCCATGAATACCCTGCGTTTCGAGGGGATAGAATCGCAGCCATTACAATAAAAAAAAAACAATTGCTGATGAAGCCATGGCAAATGGATCTCGAGGCATCGAGGTAGGCTCTTGTTCTACTCTGTTCTAAACAGGGGGAGTCTGCAACGGTATTTTGGATGAGGAGATCTGCTCTGTTATAAATAGGAGAGTTGGCATAACTTCTAGGGTTTGTTAAATATCCAATTGTGACATGAGAGAGTTGTGGTGGTTGCAGCGTTTGTTTTTGTCAAATTACCATTTTTAATTTGCAAGAGTTTCTTTAAATTTCGATGATCCCGTCTTAACTCGAATCCGGTGTTGTCATACGATGACAAGCACGCTAAAAATTATATGCAATGCTTCCGATGCTTAATTGGATTTTTTAAATATCTTTAATCGATTGTTTTAACTTGTTATGTATTTTATAATTTATTGTTTTAACTGGTTAAAAAAATACTCAATGATTTTTTTATGAAGTTCAAATTTTTATGTTAAATAAATACATAACGATAATTAATTTAATAAAAACTAGCCTTAAATTTATTTTCTGTAATGCCCTGTAATTTTTTTGGTGTAATGCCCTGTAATATTCAACAAACGGTAGAAGTTGTGTCAACTCTCCTTTTTATTGGACAGCAGAGCTTCTTATTCAAGAGCCCATGCCAAGTCTCCTATTTATAGCAAAACAGATCTGCTCATCCAAATACTGTTTCCAAATCCTCCTATTTAGAATAGAGCAGAGCAAGAACCCTTCGAAATCAATTCTCCATGGCTTCATCAGCAACATTTTTTGTCATTTGAAATTTCAAAATTCAAACTTGTTTTTTTGGAAACAGTGCCATTTTATACGGGACACAGTGTTAATGCTAAAGTCCGCAATGTTGTTCGAGGATACGGCCTCGAACTAAAAAATTGAATGTTGTCCGGAAAGGAGTCATTTAACGGACGATCGCTGGAGAAAAAAAAACTCCGGGCGAAATCGTCGACTAGTTAGACTACTCTTTTAGTGAATAGGTGTATAGTGAATGAATCGCAAGGGCTACATTGGAGAGTTCCTTCAAGAGGAAAGTCTCCTCATACAAGACTAACAAGATGTCAATAAAACCCTAATTTACCTTGCTTAAGGTGCAATAGCAATGTCAAACAAGAAAATGGAGAAATCTTACCAACATCAACCAAGGAAATAACAACATAAAGAGTTCTTAGGTCCTCCTTAGCCACGAGTTATTACAACTATTATTTGGATCAGTCTTGCACGATAGTAACCCCATAAATTCCATCATTCAACCTTCATCACATAAAACACTTGCCAAAGAGAGAGATGCGCATCACTCTAAGAGCTCCAAAATACCAAAATTAAGAGAAAAAAGTACATAATTAGAACTGTTGTTTTGTTACAAATGAGTGTTAGGATCCTTTATGTATATGAGGCTTTCTATTCTTATCTAACTTTAGAACATACCTTACTAAAAAGTAAAATGAATTAAAAATAGGATTTGTCACCCATAAGTTGATGACTAAACCACACAAGATTAAAAATAATGATAAAATGATGTAGATGGCTTCATTCAAGTGATGTCATGAGTCTAGGGAAGAGGGCCCCTAAAATTGCTCCTTTCTCGATTATTTTACACTATCTTGACATCACATTTCACCACAATTTAATATATTAAAGAGATTGTTTTACTTTAATTTAATACCTAAAATCAATAAAAGTAAAATATGCCTACTTCATTATTTTTTATATATTAAATATAATTTTACGATGTTAATTTGGTCCTTACACCAACAATTATTTTATGTACAAGATTATCAAACATGTGACCCAAGGCTTGTGGTCATCTACATTCTTTTTGCATAAATAAGATGTAACCCTATATTTTCTTTTGCCATCCAACACTTGTTTCAACACCTAGTTTGGTTCCTATCATCATTGGGGTTTTCGCGAAAATCATCATTTAAACAACCTAGGTATTCATTCAAAATATTTAAATTAATATGGCTGATAACATAAGAGAATAAGTTCATAATTAAGAAATTGCGGCCTTTACACTCGTCACCACAACATCATTTCTTGACTCTCATTGTCAAATCCACTTGATAGTATTTGATGGTTAGTATCTTGGAAATGATTTACATAACACCCACAAACATAATATAAATTGAAACTATCTAAATACATTTTAAAACAAAATACATACATATGGAGTTTCTAATGTAAAACTTGTCAAATAAATATAACATGATTTCTTAACAATCATTTCGTTTATGTTACAGTTGTGGTGGAATAAAATGTATTTACATTTGTTATGTGCAGGACCGAATACAGATGGCGCAACCTAAGGACAACCCTAAATCATATGTGCGTAAGAAATAAAACCCAGAATTATGCATTTCCGGCACCCATTCTAGCACTCAATCTGGCACTCCCGTCATTTAAGCTAGGAAGTAGATTTTGAGCTCAATTTCTGAGCAATTGGCGGGGAATTATTGAAAATGGTTCAAAACCCACTTCGTAAACGACCCCATTTACCCCTATCTATGGGCATATTTCAGAAGATCTCAACAAATTGGGAGAAAATGTTTCCTGAACATACGTGAATTTTCCATAATTAGAGTTGCTATCGGATTTGTAAAATCAATGGTTTGTTGAGCGACACATAGTTTTGTTTTGGTGATTCGATTATATCCTTCCCTACTTGTCTTTTCCTGTATAAATATGTATCCGATCCATTGAGAGAGGAGAGCTATTATCATTTGTAATGGAGGAGTGCTTGTAATTCCTTGGAGTTTTCAGTCAATGAGAAGAAGCTGATATTCTTGCACACGTTGTAGATCTCTTCCCTAACACATGCCAAGTTTGGAAGGGCCCTCATCATTTGGTATGTGTTGTGTTGTTTTATAAATAGGTAGAATACAAGATTTACATTTTTATTGTCTTTGGATCAACATTCTACATTCTTATTTGTTGCATAATTTTTTTTTGTTGAGGTTATTTAGATTCATACATATTTGATTATTGTTTGCTTCAGTTTATTACATCTCATTTGTTCTCTTTACATTTGATTTGACAATTAAAACATAGATATATTACCTTTTGATTTTATGCATCAATATTGTTTTCATCACCCATAATACACATTGCATTGCAAGATCTTGTTTTAAATCTACACAAGATAACTTGAAAGAAGAATTTCATTTGATTTCCAAACTCCATAACGACGTCTTAGCTCAAGAGCATAATGTATATTTAAAAATTTCAAATGCTAAATTTCATTATAAATAATCATTATCAGATTTGAAGCATAGGTGAGGCAATTTAAAGATTTGAAAGTGTTCACCGAATTGTTAAAATTGACTTTCATATGTAGAGGATCAATTGAATTCTGGTTGCAGAATCATTACAAGATAAGATTGAAATCTTAAATCTGGCAAATCGATTTCTTTTTCCCGAGACTGTTGTAGAATTATGTTTGGAATAAATTATTGCATAACAAGATACACAACTAAAATTGAGCTGAAATACTCAATGAAAAGAATGAGTTTATGAACCTGTTTATTCATTGGATCCTTAAATATTCATAGATGTAATTATGTTTATATACAAAACCGTTGAAAGAACTCTCATGTTATGAACGAGTCATATTTATGTAATTGGTCAAATATGCTAGCTTATAAATTGTTGTGGAAATTTGATTTGACACTTTCAGATTTAATTGAGAGTCTTACTCTTGTTATTTAAGTTTTGTTATAATGGATTTTCACTTTTTATACTAGTTTTTAATTAATTGGTGATTGGATTTTAAATTAATTCCTTTTGATTGATTAGGTAATTTAGTTTAGTACTTTACTTTTGGTAACTAGTTAGTTCTTTTTAAAATTGTTTTTAGTATAGGTTATTAGCGCATGATTTTGATGTTTTGGAATTTGAAATTTGTTTACTTTGAAGACTTTGGAACAAATTTAGTTTAAGTTTTTTTTTTCCCATGTGATTTGGATTGTAAATTCGTTCCTTTATTTGATTGGTATGCTTTTGTTTCTTCACAATAGAATAGTTTTGAAGGAAGTAGGAAATATTTGGTCTCAATTAATTTTTACTAAAGCTCTTGTGTTTGGAATTTTCTAGTAGCTTCAATCACCAACAGAGAGATTAATGACCTAAATTAGGAGATATGGTCACCATATGATGGGTTTCCTATCAAGGTGATTGGGCTAGTTTCAATTATTTTGTGTATTTTCCATCATTAGATTAAGGTAGATCACTTTGACATTGCACATACTGCGCTTGTACCTTGAAGCTCACGAGATCCGATCGATAATTAAATGATGAAATATATAGCATATATTTTACTCGACATTTTTGGCACCGTTTCCGGGGAGGTGCTAAAGGGGTTGAAGTGTAGGTAGATAGGTTTCCTTTACATTACACAACAAGAGGGGGGAGAAATGGTAAGACACAAACATGACTTCACTACAGAATTTTCATGGAGTAACAACTTGACGTGTCTAGTTTGGGTGGTCACTCCAAATCCTTGTTGTTCCTTTTCATACAAACTTCCTTTCTCGCAAATATGTTTACTTTTTTCACACGTTTGATTTATTTTTCTGCAAAAGTGTGTTTATCTTTATTGTAAGGTGTGTTTACTTTTTCACAATTTAATTTCATGCAAGAGTGTTTTTATTTCCACAAGTTTAGGTTGTTTACTTTCCTGCAATTTAATTTTAAGTAAGTGTTCTTTTATTTTGGCAATATTGAGTTTGTTTACTTTCCCACAATTTAATTTCTTGCAAGTGTGCTTTTTAAGAACTAATTCATGTGAACATATAACTCGATGACAACGAGGTCTAAAGTAGCATGAGGATTTCAAGTTTACTATGAGTAGTGTTCTTTAGTTTTGCAATCAATGTTATCTCATTTTTTAATATGATTTTTAAAACTTAATTTTAGTTATTTATTTTGGGTGTTGTAGGAACCCCGGACACTAACCCATGTGTGAGACATGAATCATCAAATGACAAGATAGATTCAAAGAATATTATAAGTTTCGAAGAACTCTCTCAAATCTTAATGAAAGTTGGGATCTCTTCTTCTCGAGAAGAATTTTTTTTGATAGCAGCCACCCATTTATATACCTCTCTAGACTCTAATAGAAGAACCACAGTCCCATGAGATACAAACTCACTCTCCTTTCTAATCTACCAAAGAATCTGGAAACTTGGAAACTACATTCGATAGAGAGTGACCTGAAATTGAATATTTCTCCACATATATATCAACGGATCCTTCATGTACTCAAGCAATTGAATGTTTAGAGGAAGAGGAACGACATGGATTGAGGAATTAAGGTGAGTATTAGGATTACATAGAGCGATGGTTCAAAGAGGTAACGGTGCCACAATACTATTCCTTCCTTCAAAACCTTCTGATTTAGAAACAAGTAAGTTGGTCGATGATCCATACTGTAGTAATCATTGCAATGACTTTATCATATGTGGATAAAGGTATATTATTCATCTTACTTCACAATTGGTTACATTGGAAGAGCTCATATACTTGAATAAAAATATTTTCTTTCTTTTTTTTTAGGATAGGAAACTATGTATATAAATAAAAAAGTTGCATGTTTAGCTTAAAGATTAATGCAACTTCATTTTTTGTTTTATTTCTCAATAAATGAACTAAGAAGAAGATAATGTTAATGACTAAACCAAAACAATTCAAAATCCTTATTTAGTTTCATACATGCATATTTCTGATTATAACATTTGTTTAAGGATAACTTTAAATAACATGGGAATTTACCACAACTTTAAGGTCTATCTAATACCTATCGGTCACTTGTACGTCCTAGAATCATCATCAAAGCTTGTTATTTAAGTATCTTTATTAAGTAGTAGCATGAGAGTAAGTGACATTTCTACCTAAGGAGAAAAACTATTGAACTATTATATGAAGAGGATAGACTTAGGGACTAGAGGACAACTTTGGTCATTCTCGTTTGGCATGAACTATAATTTCAAGTTATTATAAATTATGTTACTCATGGGTTAAATTTAATTGATTTACGTGCTTAACAAACTTAATATACTTTAGTACTAATAGGCTTCCACATACTTTAATATATTTTGTAAAAAAATATCTAATTACGAGACAAGCCCGTAGGGGTACTGAACAAGCCTACTGGAAAAGGGTCCATGTCGAGTAAAATCATAAATAAGGATGTTCGGTCAATACAAGCAAACCCATCGGGGTACTAAACAAGTTCGCTGGTAGCATGGATATGCTTGTATGGTACCAAGGTAAACCCGTCGGGCTATTGAACAGGCCCGCTAGCAGCAAGGAAATTCTGGGTAAAAGAGATATAGTAAACATACTTCTATGCATATGGATCAATCAAACGAAGACCCCAAGTGCATATATACATGGCTAATGTCGACATTCATTTATCATTAGAGAATGGTCATAAGTTGAACTTAATACCATGTTATCTAATTCAAACTATATCTAGGATATTACTATCCTGGAAGTGGGACCCGTAGCTATAGAAATTTAATGAACTCAAAATGTGAAATTTATCCTTGTTCCTGAGATGACAATAAGTCTTTGAAAAATGAGTTAGGGTTGACTTGTTTCCTATAGGCTTTCTCGACCATCTATACCCTTATGTTTTCTATCTTGGAACACAAGCAAAATTCCGTACATAACTTATATGGTATTAGTAAGCATGTATGAGATAATTCTAATATTAAAATCTATAAGTATTTTGGTCATTCTTATCATTTAGCATTTATCCTTTTTTTCTAAAAAATGTTTAGTTTTCTTTTAGAACAATAATAATAACTTCCCATAACTGCTTGTCGATTATTGTTGATAATCCAAAGTGTTGGCATAAAACAATACAAGCCAATGCTAATTTTTTTGATGGCCCGGGGACGTGCCATATATTCAGTCTGGGGTTGATGATGGACCTCTAAAATTGATCCTTTCTCGATTATTTTACACTATCTTTACATCACATTTCACCACAATTTAATATATTAAAGAGATTGTTTTACTTTAATTTAATAACTAAAATCAATAAAAGTAAAATATGCCTACTTCATTATTTTTTATGTATTAAATATGATTTTTACGATGATAATTTGGTCCTTACACCAACAAGTATTTTATTTAGAATATTATTGGACATGTGACCTAAGACTTGTGGTCATCTACATTCTTTTTGCATAAATAAAATGTAGACCTATATTTTCTTTTGGCATCCAACACTTGTTTCAACACATAGTTTGGTTCCTATCGTCATTGGGTTTTCCATGTAAATCATCATTTAAACAACATAGGTATTCATTCAAAATATTTAAATTAATAGGGTTGCTAACATACGAGAATTAAGTTCATCATTAAGAAATTGTGGCCTTTACACTCGTCACCACAACATCAATTCTTCACTCTCATTGTCAAATCGACTTGATAGTATTTGATGGTTAGTATCTTGGAAATGATTACATAACACCCACAAACATAAAATAAATTAAAACTATCCAAATACATTTTAAAACAAAGTACATACATATGGAGTTTCTAGTGTAAAAATCGCCAAATAAATATAACATGATTTCTTCACAAGCATTTAATTTATGTTACAGTTGTGGTGGAACAAAATGTATTTACATTTGTTATGTGCAGTACTGAATACATATGGTGCAACCTAAGAAATACACTAAATCATACGTTCTTTCAAATCAAACCAAAAATTCTGCATTTTCGGCACCCATTCCAGCACTCAACCCGACACTCTCCTCATTTAATCTAGGAAGCATATTTTGGGCTCAATTTATGAGAAATTGGTGAGTAATTATTGAAAACGGTTAAAAACCCACTTCATAAATGACCCCATTTACCCCTAGCCATGAGAAGATTTCAGAATATATCAACAAATTGGGAGAAAATGTTTCCTGAACAGACGTGATTTTTTCATAATTAGAGTTGCTACCGAATTTGTAAAATCAATGGTTTGTTGAGTGACATAGAGTTTTGGTGATTTGATTATATCCTTCCCCACTTGTCTTTTCCTGTATAAATATGTATCAGATCCATTGAGAGAGGAGAGCCGTTATCATTTGTAATGGAGGAGTGCTTGTAACTCCTTGGAGTTTTTCAGTCAACGAGAAGAAGCTGATATTCTTGCACATGTTGTAGATCATTCTTTAGTGCTGTAGATCTCTTCCACAATGCAAGCCAAGTGTGGAAGGGCCCCCATCCTTTGGTATTGTTGTGTTGTTTTATAAATAGGTAGAATACTAGATTTACATTTTTAATGTCTTTGGATCAGCATTCTACATTCTTATTTGTTGCATAAAGAAACGTTTTTGGGATTATTTAGATTCATACAAATTTGATAATTGTTTTCTTTTAGTATATTACATCTCATTTCTTCTCTTTACATTTGATTTGACAATTAAAACATAAACATCTTACCATTTGATTGTATGCATCAATATTGTTTTCATTCACCCATAATACATGCTACATTGCAAGATCTTGTTTTAAATCTACAAAACATAACTTGAAACAACACTTCCATTTGATTGTCAAACTCCATAATGACGTCTTCAGCTAAAGCACATAATGTATATTTATTAAATTCAAATGCTAAATTGCATTATAAATATTCATTATCAAAACTGAAGCCTATGTGAGGCAATTTAAATATTTGAAAGTGTTCACCGAATCGTTAAAACTGACTTTCATATGCCAAGGATCAATTGAATTCTGGTTGCAGAATCATTGCAAGATAAGATTTAAATCTTAAATGTGGAAAATCGATTTCTTTTTCCTAAGACTATTGCAGAATTATGTTTGGAATAAATTATTGCATAACAAGATACACAACTAAAATTGAACTGGAAAACTGTGTTATCACTCTAGGAAACTCCTCTAGGTTGCATCTCGAGGATGCCTGGTAACTTAAATCTTTTTAGGGTTTTCTAATATGGATCAAGTCAGGTGACCTATATGACCTTCTACTCTCAAGACATGCATGAAACTCAATCAAGTACAAGGCTTTTAGTTACCACTATTCAGAGGTTGACAATAAAATGTAGGGATGGAGAACTCATCAGGCTGGCATATTTACACACAAAACAAATGCATATAAATGCCTAAATCATGATAAGGATGGTACTTATAATTCAAATTACATCAAAATTCCAATAGGGTGACATCTATCAGCCATTAATTAACTTGAATTTAACCTAAATAAACATTCAAGCATAAGCACAGAAAAGACAGAAATGGAAGGTGAACAATTGATAACAAAAGAGCTTATATCAAATCATGAGAAAAATGAGAAGCTGAAAATAGTATAGGTCTATAAATCCCCGAAGTCGAACCTTTTCCATAAAATAAGTCTTAGGCTTTATAGCCATTACAAAATATACAGATCCTGAAAACTTGGATTCGTTTTTACAAAAAATAAACAAAATAATAGTTTTTTGCAAATTAGGTTAAAAACCCCTAATTAACTACTTGTCTAACTAATTGAAGAATTAGTTCATTGTATGAACCTTCAGATAACTGAGTTAACTGCTGATAGTTACTGCTACTGGCCCTCTGCTAGTTAAGCCACTGGTTTCTCTTGATAGTTAGTTGTTGGTGGCTTTTTGCGTGGTTATGTCATAGTAGGACTGAAACATACCTTTTTCTGATGGTTTCATCTATGCCCTTCATCTTCAGCCTATGCCCCTGAGCCATATATATTCACCAAAAATCGGTCCTATATGCCAAAATTTAATTTTAATCCTATGTCTGCTTTCGGTGGCTAAGAAGCCAGCCTATAAAAACTGTTAGCTGCCGAAAGTGGCACTTTCAGTGGCTAATGGACTGCCCCAACCTTCGCCTAAGCCAATGAAAGCCCTATTTTGCAAAAAATATTAGGTTTTCCTCAAAAATGTCCCTGTAAGCCTATTTGCTCAGCTTTATTCTTCATCAGGCTTCGTGCTAGGAGGGTTAATAGCACCCTGGCTAGTTTCAGGAGGTTGAAGGCTAACTGCAACCTCAGCTAGGGTTTCCAAGGTGGGGTGGCTGCTAGGGTTTTCCTTAGCTTCCTTTAGTTGTAGTCTTTGAAGCCTAATCATCCTGTATAATCTAGTATTTTCCTTTAGGTACCTTGTGTTCAACCTTTTTAAGAAAATATATCTTTCTCTCTGCTCCAAGTAAGACTTGTGTAGCAGCTTGTTTCTGCTGGTCAATGCTTCATTATTTTTCTTTATTTCTCTTTCCAAAATCTCCATCTCATAAATTTTCCTCAGTAACTAATTGATCTTTTGAGTTTTAGGCTTGCTGGAGGAAGCCTTCTCTGCTGGTTCATCTTGCTCCTTTGGTGTGGGGGAGGGTAGTGCTTCAAATACTGTTACAATTTGCAAATTTAGGACTTCACCTTCTTCTTGCTCTTCTTCAGAATCTAAGTAGAGTATATTTAGGATATTTTCAATGTGTGCTTCAGCCTCATGGCCCTTCTCACTGAAGTCCAAGTTCCTTTTTACCTTCTTGGTCTTGGAAGAGGAGGGAGGCTGTTATGTTGCTGTTGCTGGGTAAATGGCCCTCCTCCTTCTTCTCCCACTCCTCGGTGTGCTAGAATTCTCGGTAGGAGACTTCTCTTTCTCCTCTGGTTGAAGGCCTGTCTCAAATTGATTCCAAAACAGAAAATAAGGCCATGCCATATTCCTTCTTTTCAGCAAATCCTGGACCAATAGCTAGATAAGGCCATTGTGGGAGAGCTTGCCAGCAATCTTGGATGGCTGGGCTTTCACTTGGTGTTCCATCTTTCCTAGACTTCTGTGTAAGTAAAAGGGAAAATTGAGAGGGCTTTTACCTGTGAAGTGATTCATTAACTTGAAATGGTAGGTCATGGCTCTGTTATATTTTCCTTCACAGGTTAGGTAGACCACAATGGCCTTCAGCAGTTGTTTCCACTTCTCTTCTAGCCACGATGATGGCACACTCTTCTTCCACACCACTCCTCTATGCTCAGGATTTAGGTAAGACCTGAATTCTACATCTTTTGGTATGGTGGTCTTGAACCATTTTTCTCCTGTGCCAGGGAGTTTTGTCACCTCAGTGATTAGGGTTTAATCTATGTGAAACTCCTCTTTTCCTATGACTGCTTTTGAACCATCAAATGAGAGGGCAAATGCTTCAGCCACCTGCTGATGGGAGCCTTGTATATTTTCACAAAACTTGTAGAAGCAAACCTCTTGGAAGAGTTTACAGACCTCTGGATGTGCTTCTAAATAATCGATATCACCTAGCTCCTTCCTGAGAGCAGGTCCTCCCTTCTTCATCTTGATGAGTGCCTCTCCTGGGTACCTGCAAAATAATTCTTAGTTCTGTATACAGTGTGTTAGCAGGCTGCTTCCTCAGAGATAGTTTTTCTGGTGGAGAAGAATGATAAGCTCGAAGATGAAATTTGCTGGAGTCTCTTAGCACTGATTATGAGGGTTTGTGATGTCATGATGGACGGTGAGATCATAAAGTGATGGCAGAAACTGATCCTCTCGATCACCTTTCCCAATCAATCATATCACACGTCAGCCAGGGTATTCGGTGGGCTTTTTGCTGTTCTTTTGGATGGGTGGAAGGAGACTGAGGGTTTCCAATTATATCAGTCCTTTTCCAGTTTCATAACGACCTTTTTAACTCATTTACACATGCGGTTTATACAGGCCCAAGTATTTTAGGTGGTTTGTCACGCCCTCCACTGATTGTTCATCTTGCTGACGGGGTTGGATTTGACTGTTTTCTAACCGTTTCCTCACTTTGCCTTTTCGGTGGTTAATAGCCTCCAGGATTTTGCTAGATAGCTACCGAAAAGATGGCTTTCGATGGCTAATGAAGTGATATCTTTTTCACCTAAGCCATCGAAACCTTCATCCCATCGTTGCAGTGAAATCCTGCTTTCGGCAAATAATGGCTTCGCCGGAAAACTTGTTTAACTGCCGAAAACTCGTCCTTTTGGTGGATAATGAGCTATTTCGAGTCTCTCCTAAGCCACCGAATGAACCTTTACCAATGTTGCTCGCTGCCTGCTTTCGGCGGTTAAAATCCTTCCTAGTCTTCTCTCTAAGCTGCCAAAAGCAACCCTTTTCAATGGCTAATGAGTCTTTTGGAGTCTTGCCTAAGCCACTGAAAGTGTTATTTTAATTCTGCTTGCTCAGATCGCTTTCAATGGTTCACCTTTATCCCGCGTTCAACCATTTAGCCGCTAAAAAATAGCTTTTCGGTGGCTAATGAGCTATAAAAATCCTCACCTAAGCCACCGAAAGCTATAACTTTTAAAATTTTCAACCATATAAAAAATAAAGGGTTTCAATTTGTCAGTCATACTCAGATATTTCATTACATGAATCCAATTCTTCATACTATCAAAATAAATTTATTTTGGGAGGTAACATCTGGCTCCTACTTGGGGATGGGAACCTCCCAGTGAGGTCCCAAGAATCCTAGACCAAAATGCCTTTCCCTAAAAACAACTAAAAACTTAACACTATCATTTACTGTTCCATTGGGCATGGAATTTTTTCTGTAAGCAAAAACAACCTACTATCTACTAATTTACAATAATAAGGCCTCAGAGCCTCAAATAAAGTAAAGTTTCAAAAAACGCCCATTCACTGGGCCATCAAATACCTCTTCCCCTTCCAGATTCTGCAATTTGAAGGTGTTATTCTTATGTACCCGGGCTATCACAAAAGGGCCAATCCATAAAGAGTCAAATTTTTCATGTTTTCCCTTGTCCTGTCTGATAGCATCCCACTTGAGGATCCAATCTCCAACCTGGAAGTTGTCTACTTTTGCTCTTTTGTCAAACATGCGCTTTATCCTCTATTGATGAGCTTCTGATTTTCCTATTGCTTGCTCTCTGATTTTTTGTAACTCCACCAAGTCCATCATCCTCCTCACCATATCATTTGGTTCATCTTCCTCTTCCTGAAAGAATTTTTCCACTGGTAGAATGAGCTGAATAGGAAAAATGGCCTTAGTACCATAAACTAACTTGAATGGAGAAGTCCCTATAGATATTTTTCCTGTTACCCTATCATCCCATAAAGCAAACTTGAGCTTAGAATCCCAGCTTTTCTGATATGTCTCCAGTAGTTTCCTGATGATCCTGACTAGGATTTTGTTGGATGACTCAACTAGGCCATTGCCTTGAGGATAACAGGATGTGGAATGCACCATTTGAATGCCCATTGACTCACACATTTTAACTAATGCCCTAGCCTTGAAAGCAGGTGCATTATTAGTTACTAACCTTACTGGGCAGCCAAACCTGCTAAAGATACTCTCATACAAAAATCTCATGATGACCTGATGAGTGGAATTCCTGGTGGGTACTGACTCTATCCATTTGGTAAAGTAGTATGTGGCTACTAGGATCCATTTATGCTGCCCACTGGAAGATGGATTTATTTCACCTATTAAATCCAGACCCCATTGCTGGAAAGGCCCATTCACTACAATAGGCCTAAGGGGCAAGGATTTGAGCTGTTGCTCCCCTATAAATCTTTGGCATTGGTCACAGGCCCTTACAAAAGTACATACATCAGAAAAAAGGATTGGCCAATAGTATCCTGCTCTTAGGATCTTGTGGGATGTGGTTTTCCAATAATGGTGCCCCCCACATGTCCTGGAATGAAAGTGATGCATGACCTGCTCTGCTTCTTCCTTGTCTAGACATCTCAACAAAACTCCAAACTGATCTTTCCAGTACAACAGTTTGTCAATTATGCAAAACTTAACAGATTTTAACTTAAGAGCACGTGCTTGATTAGGAGTGAGATCAGGAGGAACTTCTAATTTCTGCAAAAATTGAATAATACCTGAGTACCACTCACAGGAGGACAGTTTTTTAGCTACTGGTGGAATGTCATTCTGATCTTGGTCTACTCCTGCTGCTACCACAGTATGCACTCTTGCTGATTTGACATCGGTGAATTTTATCCCCATTAGTTCACAGTTTTCTTTAGCCATGAGTTTGGCAAGACCTAGTCCCTTTACTAGCTTAGTGGGATTCACCTCTATATCAAACTCAATGAGCTTGGCAATCCACTTTGCTCTCTTCCCGTCAATGTCAGGCTGAGTCAAAACATCCTTCACAGTAGCTGAAGGGACATATGCAAGGACTTTTTCATGGAGAATGTAAATTCTTAAAGTCTTCAAATATTTTATGAGAGCATAAGCCTGTTTCTCAATTGGATCATACTTCAGCTTAGCATCTCTCAAGGTTTTGCTGAAGAATGCAATGGGATGATCAAAACCCTCGTTATCTTTTTGTAACAGCACAACTACCACTGTGTCATAGGATGCGAAAGAAAAGATGTAAAAACTCTTGGTGTAGTCAGGACTAATCAGGGTTGGGGCCTCCATGATAGCCTTCTTGATGTCTTCGAAAGATCTTCTTGCATAGTCAATCCATTTTATTTCTGCATCCTTTTTTAGCATGACTGTTATGTGCTTCACCAACTCGGAGAAATTAGGGATGAACCTCCTGACAAATTTTATCTTACCTAAAAAGGGTTGAATGTCCCTTTTTGATCTCGGTACGGACAGCTTCTAGATTTTTTCCACCCTTACAGGATCGATCTTTACACCTTCAACTGAGACTATGTGACCTAGGAGTTTCCCTTCACTGAGTGCAAACTGGGACTTCTTAGGATTGAGTGATATCCCATACCTTCTGCACTTCAGAAACACCTTCCTCAAATGCTACAAATGGTCATGATGGTTGTGAGAGTAAACAGTTAGGTCATCCAAGTATATGAGCACAAATTTATCTTTCAACCCTACAAAAGCTAGGTCCATGGCTCTTTGAAAAGTATCCCCAGCATTCATTAAACCAAATGGAATTTTAGCATACATGAAAGTGCCCCAGGGGGTGGTAAAGGCAATCTTCTCTTGGTCATCAGGGTGCACAGCAAATTGGTTGTATCCAGAGAAGCCATCTAGGAATGACATAACCCTAGCCCCTGAGACTTTCTGCAACAGGTGTTCCATATTGCGCAGTGGATAGTTATCTTTCTTTGAACACTTGTTTAGGTTTCTAAAATCCACACACAACCTGATTTCCCCATTCTTCTTTCTTACCACTACTAGGTTTGCAATCCACTTGGAATACCTGAGGGGGATTATGATCTTGGCTTTGAGGAGCTTATGGATTTCTTTTTCAATTATTGGTACTAGGAGAGGACTGATGGATCTCAGGTTCTTCTTGAAAGGGATGGTGTCCTTCTCCAAAGGAATCATGTGCTGGATGATATTGGTGTCATAGGTTTTTAGGTCACTGTACTCCCAGGAAAATACATTAGCAAACTCTTTTATCGGGATGCAAAAATTTGACCTCTGATCAACGGTAAACTAGTGGACATATTTATCAGTTTTGGATGGGTTTGGCTACCTATGTTTTTCGCTTGTATAGCAGGGTCTAGCTCCTTTTTGGCAGGCTTGAAAGGGACGTCATTATGATCAAACAGCTCTTCCAGAGGTACTAGACCCCGAGGTATATAGTTGTTAGGTAATTGGACATTGTTCAGATCAGCCACTTTATCTTTCAACTTGAGCTGCTTGGATTCCTCCATTTTTAAGTTTTCCTGGTCTATATGTATATCAAAGAATTCCTCTAGTAGCTGAAGGAATTTACTAAGCTCATCATCATTCTCAAACACCTTCCAAAATTTGACATTATCTGGCAGGGAAGGTCTGTACTTAACCTGAACATCATAGCTGAGCTTAGGAGGTAAAGGAGGAACAAACAGACTTGCAGAGACAGCCACGGAATCAGCTAGGTGATTCAAATCTCTAGGTATATATGACAGTTCAAAAAACATAAAGGAGTCTCTGAGTTTCCATACCTCGTCCCTGTAGGCATTTAGTTTGACATTTTTAGTATGAAAAGTGTTGTTGACCTGCTGTATAATGAGGTCTGCATCTCCAAAAATCCTTATGCACATGATTCCCATCTCCTTGGCAGCTTTAACTCCTAGCAGCAAGGCTTCATATTCTGCTATATTGTTAGTGGTTTTAAAATCAAGCTTATAAGACAAATGAATTTTTTCCTTGGATGGGGAGATCAATAATACACCTGCACCTGCTGAGCTTTAAGTGCTAGCCCCATCAAAATACATGTTCTAGACTGTTGTGGTCACTTCTTCGGGTTGTTGATAGGTGGGCTTAGTGAGTTGGACTGATATTTGCTGAGAATCATCTATTTTCAGAATGCATGACCCAAAATCAGTGTCTACTGCATAGATGGGGTGATTCACTGAATGGCTCTCTTTGCTTATGATGTAGGCCAGCTGATTTTCCCGGTACAGCCTCTTGGTATCCCCTCCAAACATGGGGATGGTGGCATATGTAATATCCATCTAAAGGGTGCCACCTAGTCTTTTGCTCCATGATCGAGACAGCAAGAGACCAAATTTTGGAGGGATATCATCCACTACAATGTCCATCATGATGCTTTTTGAAGGTAGTTGAGTTAGGTTCACAACAAGGTCTTTAATGAGGCCCAAGCACTTGAAATTTTTGGAGTCAAAGGAGAATAAATCATGGTAGGGATTTGTGATGCTGAGACCAAGCTCATCCATCACAACCTTTGGCATTAGGTTATGAGAAGCTCCTGAATCCAGGAGACAGTTATGGACGATTTTATCATGGATATTCAAGGATATAAAGAAAGGTGGGCATGAGTCCTTTAGGTCTTCGATCATGGGGCCTAGGATTACAACAGGTTTGTCATCTTGTAGGTTCACAAAGTCAGTATCAATATGCACCTTTGGCTGAAGGGAATTCAGAATGGAAGACTTGAATGCATCATTTTTCATTAGATCAATTAATGGGAAAGGGATCTTCAATTTTTGAATTTCTGACTCAAGGTTGAAAGAATAATGCAGCCTATTTGGAAGCCTTACCTCATGCACTGGAGTTTTGAGTTGGACATGGTCAGGAATGGCTGAAGGTGCTAGTTTCTGCAATGATTTGGAAATGACAACCACTTTCTTTGGTAAAACATTAATCTTTTTAGCTTGTGCAGCAGGCTGTTTGACAGGCATAGCATTCCTCTTGAGAGGAGAAACTAGCCTAGATCTTAGATTGTACCCTCCCTGACCATCTGCCTAATATATAGCCTCTTTAGTGATATGTTCATCAATTAGGGCTTCCTCCTATTATGCCTGTGTCAGAAAAGAATAGTCCACCTCATCCTCCATGTAGTAGATGTTGTCTTCAGCTTCTCCTTCTTCTTCAATGAATTCTGGCTCTTCTTCTAATACAACATTCTGTAATGGAGCTCTTATTATCTGATCTTCCCCTTGATTCCTTTCCCTTCTGAGAATCTAAATTGGGGGGTTTCCTCTTTTATAAGGGACAAAATTAGGGTTTCAGGGAGCAAAGTCACTTGGCCCTTTACCCTCACAGGTATCTGCCCTTGGTCTTTCAGCTTAGACTTGTCAGCAGTCAGGTTATCTAATAGTTTTGTCATTTTTTCAATCTTGTTATCTAATGAAGAAGCCTCGATAGGGTCTGCTGGCTTCTTCTTCCTGTCTATCTTTCCTTTAACCTTTTGTGATGCCACAATGCTTGATTCTACCTCTAGGGAAGCATCCTGCATGAGTGATAAGGAGGCAGAACTCCTTTCTCTGAGAAGTAGGAAGAAATCAGAGTCAAAGGCATTTGCATAATTTATCCTAGCTGAGGTATCAGTGGGCTTGATTTCAGTGGGGATCTTCTTGTACATGTTATTGAACCTCTTGGTGAAATTTGAGACAGACTCCCCATTCTCTCTCTTCAAGTTGTTGAACTCTATGATATAATAGAGGTGGTCTCTCCTCTCTCCCCAATGTTTTAGAAAGATGTCATCTAGGGCCTCAATTCCTGCCACTGATATAGCATTTAGTTCTTTAAACCATTTCCTAGCCTGACCATCTAGGCTTTCAAAAAAACCCTAGTCCATACATCTTCTTGCTCTATGTTAATGTTCTCAGCATAGCTGTAAAATGCCTCTAGATGTTCTTCAGCTGTGAAATCCCCTTCTCCTATGAACTTAGGCGTGTACTTGAGGTAATCTCCAGTGGGCATGGCCGAGAGGGGATTTGGAAAATTTAGGGGGGCATATCTAGCTACCAGGATCCTTTCCATTTTGGTCAATTGAGGGGAAGCCATATTGGAAATGGGTATGGGAAGGATGGAGGAAGGAAATATTGATAAAGCTAGTAACTGAGAAGGTGGTGGTGGTAAACTTATCCCAATGGAGTCACCAGGGATTGGATCTTCACAAGCAGTAGTACTTGAAGATGCCCAAACCTTAGAATTTTTTGATGTATTTATAAATTCCTAAGAATTGAGTGTTTCAGCGGAAGAAATAACAGCAGAAATATTTCTTAAAATACCTGGTGTAACTTCCTTTGCAGCACTGCTGGTCTGCCTTAGTGATGCCCTAGCTCTTCTCAAAATTTCTTCTGGATCTGAAACCAGTGTTGCTGGTGGCCTCTAAGGGTTTTCTCTAGTACCTGGTCTTCTTGAAGCCACCTTATTTCAATGGAGTCGCCAGATAGATGATTACAACTAGAATAGTGCCCAAGCTTTGTCTATCATCAAAGCAAGGATCTATGTCATCTCTCAGGTAAGATGAGCTTCAGTCTCCTCTCCCTGACAACGGCACCAATTTGTTATCACTCTAGGAAAATCCTCTAGGTTGTAGCTCAAGGATGCCTGGTAACTTAAATATTTTTAGTGTTTTCTAATATGGATCAAGTAAGGTGACCTATATGACCTTCCACTCTCAATACATGCATGAAACTCAATCAAGTACAAGGATTTTAGTTACCATTGTTCAGAGGTTGACAATAAGGTGCAGGGATGGAGAACTCATCAGGCTAGCAGATTTACACACAAAACAGATGCATATAAATGGATAAATCATGATAAGGATGGTACTTATAATTCAAATTACATCAACATGCCAATAGGGTGACAACTATCAGTCATTAATTAACTTGAATTTAACCTAAATACACATTCAAGCATAAGCACAAAAAAGACAGAAATGGAAGCTGAACAAATGATAACAAAAGAGCTTATATCAAATCATGAGCAAAATGAGAAGTTGACAATAGTATAGGTCAATAAATCCCCAAAGTTGAACCTTTTCCATAAAATAAGTCTTAGGCTTTATAGCCTTTACAAAATATACAGATCCTGAAACTTGGATCTGTTTTTACAAAAAATAAACAAAATAATAGTTTTTTGCAAATTAGGTTAAAAAACCCTAATTAACTACTTGTCTAACTAATTGAAGAATTAGTTCACTGTATGAACCTTCAGATAACTGAGTTAATTGTTGATAATTACTGATACTGACCCTCTTCTAGTTAAGCCACTGATTTCTCTTGATAGCTAGGTGTTGGTGGCCTTTTGCATGGTTATGTCATAGTAGGACTAAAACAAACCTTTTTCTGATGTTTTAATCTGCGCCCTTCATCTTCAGCCTATGCCCGCTAAGCCATATATATTCACCAAAAACCGGTCTTGTATGCCAAAATTTGATTTTAAGCCTCTGTCTGCTTTCGATGGCTGAGAGGCCAGCCTATCAGAACCGTTAACTCCTGAAAGTGGTGCTTTCGGTGGCTAATGGACATCCCCAGCATCCGCCTAAGCCACTGAAAGCCCTGTTTTGAAAAAATTATTAGGTTTTCCTCAAAAATGTCCCTGTAAGCTTGTTTTCTCATCTTTCTTCTTCAGCAGGTTTCGTGCTAGGAGGGTTAACAACACCCTGGCTAGTTTCAGGAGGTTGAAGGCTAACTGCAGCCTCAGCTAGGGTTTTCAAGGTGGGTGGCTGCTAGGGTTTGCCTTAGCTTCCTTTAGTTGTAGTCTTTGGACCCTAATCATCCTATATAATCTACTATTGTCCTTTCGGTACCTTATGTTCAACCTTTTTAAGAAAATATATCTTTCTCTCTGCTCCAAGTAAGACTTGTGTAGCAGCTTGTTTCTGCTGGTCAATGCTTCATTATTTTTCATTATTTCTCTTTCCAAAATCTCCATCTCATAAATCTGCCTTATTAACTGATTGATCTTTTGAGTTTTAGGCTTGCTGGAGGAAGCCTTCTCTGTTGGTTCCAATTGCTCCTTTGGTGTAAGGGAGGGTAGTGCTTCAGAAACTGGTACGATTTGCAGAGCTAGGTCTGCACCTTCTTCTTGCTCTTCTTCAGAATCTAAGAAGGGTAGATTTAGGATATTTTCAATGTGTGTTTCAGCCTCTTGGCCCTTCTCACTAAAGTCCAAGTTCATTTTTACCTTCTTGGTCTTGGAAGAGGAGGGAGGCTTTTCTACTGCTGTTGCTGGGGAAATGGCCCTCCTTCTTCTCCCACTCCTTGGTGTGCTGGACTTCTTGGCAGAAGAATTCCCTTTCTCTTCTCGCTGAAGGCTTGTCTCAAATCCATTCCAAAATAGAAAATAAGGCCATGCCATATTCCTTCTTTTCAGCAACTCCTAGAACAATTGCTGGATAAGGCCATTGTGGGATAGCCTGCCAGCAATCTTGGATGGTTGGGATTTCACTTGGTGTGCCATCTTTCCCAGACTTCTATGTAAGTAAAAGGGCAAATTGAGAGGGCTTTTACTTGTGAAGTGATTCATTAACTTGAAATGGTAGGTCATGGCTCTGTTATATCTTCCTTCACAGGTTAGGTAGACCACAATGTCCTTCAATAGTTGTTGTCACTTCTCTTCCAGCCATGATGATGGCACACTCTTCTTCCACACCACTCCTCTATGCTCAGGCTTTAGGTAAGACCTGAATTCTACATCTTTTGGTATGGTGGTCTTGAACCATTTTTCTCCTGTGCCAGGGAGTTTTGTCACCTCAGTGATTAGGGTTTCATCTATGTGAAACTCCTCTTTGCCTATGATTGCTTTTGAACCATCAAATGAGAGGGAAAATGCTTCAACCACCTGCTAATGGGAGCCTTGTATCTTTTCACAAAACTTGTAGCAGCAAACCTCTTGGAAGAGTTTACAGACCTCTGGATTTGATTCTAAACAACCGATATCACCTAGCTCCTGCCTAAGAGCAGGTCCTCCCTTCTTCATCTTGATGAGTGCCTCTCTTGGGTACTTGCAAAATAATTCTCAGTTCTATATACAGTGTGTTAGCAGGCTACTTCCTCAGAGATAGTTTTTCTAGTGGAGAAGAATGATAAGCTCGAAGATGAAATCTGCTGGAGTCTCTTAGCACTGATTATGAGGGTTTGTGCTGTCATGATGGACGCTGAGATCATAAAGTGATGGCAGCAGCTGATCCTATCGATCTCCTTTCCCAAGCAATCATATCACACGTTAGCCAGGGTATTCGGTGGGCTTTTTTCTGTTATTTTGGACAGGTGGAAGGAGACTGAGGGTTTCAAGTTATATCAGTCCTTTGCCAGTTTCATAACGACCTTTTTAACTCATTTACACATGCGGTTTATGCAGTCCCAAGTCTTTTCAGTGGTTTGTCACGCCCTCCACTAATTGTTTATCTTGCTAACGAGGTTGGATTTGACTGTTTTCTAACCGTTTCCTCACTTTTCCTTTTCGGTGGTTCACAGCCTTCGAGAGTTTGACAGCTAGATGCTGAAAAGATGGCTTTTGGTGGCTAATGAAGTGATATATTTTTCGCATAAGCCACTGAAACCTTCATCCCATTGTTGCGGTGAAATCCTACTTTCGACAGATAATGGCCTCGCCAGAAAACCTGTTTAACTACCGAAAACCCATCCTTCTGGTGGCTAATGAGTTGTTCCGAGTCTCGCCTAAGCCACCGAATGCACCTTTACCAATGTTGCTTGTTGCCTGCTTTTGGCGGTTAAAATCCTTCCTAGTCTTCTCTCTAAGCCGCCGAAAGCAACCCTTTTCGGTGGCTAATGAGTCTTTAGGAGTCTCACCTAAGCCACTGAAAGTGTTATTTTAATTCTGCTTGCTCGGACCACTTTTTGTGGTTCACATTTATCCCACGTTCAATCATTTAGCCACCGAAACATAGCTTTTTGGTGGCTAATGATCTATAAAAAGCCTCGCCTAAGCCACCGAAGGCTATAACTTTTAAAATTTTTAACCATATCAAAAAGAGAGGCGTTCAATTTATCAGTCATACTCAGATCTTTCATTACATGAATCCAATTCTTCATACTATCAAAATAAATTTATTTTGGGAGATAACATACTGAATGAAAATAATAAGTTTATGAACTTGTTTATTCATTGGCTCCTTAAAGAGTCATTGATGTAATTTTGTTTATATACAAAATCGTTGAAAGAACTCTGATGTTATGAACAGGTCATATTTATGGAATTGGTCAAAGATATTAGCTTATAAATTGTTGTAGAAATTTGATTTGACACTTTCAGATTTGATTGAGAGTCTTACTCTTGTTATTCTAGTTTTGTTATAATGGATTTTCACTTTTTATACTCGTTTCTAATTAATTGGTGATTGGATTTTAAATTAATTCCTTTTGATTGATTAGGTAATTTAGTTTAGTACTTTACTTTTGGTAACTAGTTAGTTCTTTTTAAAATTGTTTTTAGTATGGGTTATTAGTGCACGATTTTGATGTTTTGGAATTTGAAATTTGTGTACTTTGAAGACTTTAGAATAGATTTAATTTAAGTTTTTTTTTCATGTGATTTAGATTGTAATAGTTTATTTATTTGATTGACATGTTCTTGTTTCTTCACAGTAGAATTGTTTTGAAGTAAGTAGGAAATCTTTGGTCTTAATTAAATTTTCTTAAATCTCTTGAATTTGGAATTTTATAGTAGTTTCAATCACTAACGGAGAGATTAATAACCTAAATCATGAGATATGGTCACCCTATGATGGGTTTCCTCTCAAGGTGATTGGGCTAGGTTCAATTATTTTGTGTATTTTTCATCATTAGATTAAGATAGATCACTTTGACCCTGCACATATTGCGCTTGTACCTCAAAGCTTACAAGATTCGATCGATAATTAAGTGTCGAAATAGATAGCATATATTTTATTTATCACACATGTGAACCAAGAGCATGGGTCATACAAGGAAAGGAAGGCCTGGTGTGCTTGTGAAATTTGTGAACCATTGATCTACAGGAAAATGAGAGCAATTGAGAAAAGAATTATGCAGTGGAATTATCAAAGACAATGTACACTAAACAAGATAAATTTGAGACAAATATGATAAAAATTGATCAATTAATCACAAAATTAGTCTTCATTCATTCCAATGGTAATACAATGGTGTTACAATAAGTAGGATTCAAATCATGTGGATAAGATTCGAATCTACCAACTAAACCCGATTGATTGGCTAACTCAGTGTGTATAAATCACGGTCGAAGCAATTCATTTTTTTCTTCATTGTTTGTTGAATATGACGATTGTCCAATCTTTAATTTCACTTTATGTAGGTTAATGTTCACCTATGTGTCTACGTAGAAGCAAAGTGCAAAATTCTGAATACATTCAACATTTATTAGTATGGGAAGAACTTTCAATACACATTCTGATTGACAAGCCATTGGAGTTTGTTTATTGGTCATGTGTTCAAGTTATTGGACTTTGTTTATTGGGCATGTATTCAAGGGTGAAATCAATCCTAATTATTAATTAGGTAATTTTTTTAGTAATTGGGAGGGTTTGGGAGCCTATGGGATATCATCCATTTTTTGGATTATCAAACTTGCCTTATGCTAGGATCAAGCTTTTAATAGATAATTGCTCATTTCTCTCTATCGCTTCATTATAGCGATGAGACTAGGGTCTCACTAGGGGCTTACAGTCAATAACTATTTAAGTTGGTTTTGGCTACAGAGTTGTAAAAAACATATCCCCCACTTAGGGGTAAATCAATAACTTACCATGTCGAAGATATGGTTTTGACGAGATATTTCTATTTTTTTCCCCAAACCTAGCAAGTGACCCTTATGGATCAGGATATTTGGTAGCTTCAAAGTAGCATTTGATCTTTCCTTGTGCCTATGGAAGGATAGGTGTGTCATTTGTTAGTAAGTAAGAGGGTATAAGGTTGTATAAAGCGCTGTGAAACAAGAGAGAGGTAGAAGCAAAATGAAAGCTTCTTATATGTATATATAGAAAATGTACTATAAACTTGTGGTTTAGAGTATATGGTTGTAAGAAGGTAATTAGAAAAGGTTCTTGAACAAATAGTTATAGATCAAATGGTTGAAACAAATAGTTTTTGTTCTCTTGGGAAAGTCACTTCAACATTTCTCCTACTATATAAAATAAAATTGGTATTGTTAAAATAAAATTAGAGAAAAAAATTTGTATTATTAAACAAATTAGAAATTCTCATGATTTTTATACTATACATTCAAAATGGAATGAAGGATTAAAATATCTTAAAATGGTATGTATATGCATATATTCAGTCTCAATAGCACCATACTTGTAACACTACAATTCTTCATAACTTGCTAACTCACATGAAAGAAAAAAAGATATACGAAAGCTTCTCAAGGTTAAATATACCAAAGTTGGTCTCTTAGATGAAAATCCTACTCCATTAGTTTTCTTTTCTTGCTTGATAGTAAAACTCCTTGATTTTCATTTAGGGTCGAGGAATACTTTTTTCCCAACTTAATGGATTTCCTCATGCATAATATTACAATTGAAAACCCATAAGAGAGGATATGAGAAATTGACAAACCAATCATTTACAACTAAATAAATTTTAAAGGTTTGACACAAGCTATTTCTAATTGTAAAATCAAATCTAGATGCTCTTGCTACAACATGTAGCAATGTCAAGGACATTACCACCTAGTGGCTCTTGTTTCTTATTACTTTTTAATAGACATATCAATGTAATGTTATTTAAATTTATGGCAACATCTCTCCCATACTTAAAACACTTTACTATTCTTGATACAATAAATTTTCAGTATATATATATCTAATATTATTAATTTTTCATTTAATAAACAATATAATTACCACACTTAAACCCACAAACGACTTTTCGTTGGAATATCATAAGCGACCTCTATATTCAAATCCCATAGCCCTATATTTATATTCTACCGAGACTATAGTCAACCTGCTCGCCATCTTAACTAAACCCTGTATTTATATTCTGGCGACATTTTATTCCATGTGCCCATGACCTTTATCGGGTGGCTTTATTTATGACTCAATGGTTCAAAATCACACATTTTAATTTTATTGTATGGTGATTGGCATGACCACTTCGATGTGATAAGGGCAAAGAATGTGCACTCACAAAGGGAATTCTATAGCTAATAATTATTATTCTATAGCTAATAATTTTATATCATCACATGAGATTCAAATAATAACAATACTGTTTTTTTACAGATAGATCCACGGGAAACTTAGCAATACTTCCCCACATTAGTGGATGGTAGAGGTGGTAAATGGCCGACCATCCTCACAGAAGGCCTAATCCCAAAGGACTCAAGGCTCGAACCCGTGACCTCTCCCCGAACCAAGAAAGTGTGCACACGTCTTACCAATTAAACTAACCCTTGAGGCTAATAACAACACTGCTTTAAAGAATAGGTTTTGACAATTTTACATATGGAACATCGTTCGATGTTCCGATGTTCTATGAGAGTTGGTTTTCATATTGGTTAAAAAGAAATTACAATAAAAGCATATTTTAGTTTTATAATTACGTGTTTCTGTTTTTTTGTTTGTTTGTGAGAGTTGGTTTTCGTATTACATGAAACACACAATACTTTTACATTTAAGTGTTTATATAATTCATTGTTAATGTTATTTATTTATATAATTTATTTTTATGGATTTTTAATAAGTGAAATGTTTTTTATATATTTTTTTAAATTATCATTTTAAAAATGATTTTACAATATTATATTATTATCTTTTAAAACTATTTTTGTGCCATGGCTTGGTTAGATTATTAGAGGATTGATGAAACTACCACTCTCCAAAATATTGATAACATTAAAAACATTATTTTTTCTAAAAGTTAGGATATTATAAATAGATTTGTAACCCTAATCTTAAGGATCAAAACTTTCTATCTTAATGAGCTCAAAATAAAAATTAATAGTGCAAGATTGGAACGAACACTCATGAACTTCACAATGAAACTCAACATTGGACAACCCTAAAATGCCTCAGGATGAAAGGATTTTCCATTTATGAAAGGCCTATGAGCGTGGAAGATGAAAATCACTTTCTCTTAGAATGCCCTGCTTTCACCCACATTATATCTCAATTCCAAAAACTTTGCTCTAGCGCTAACCTTTCTAACCTTCTAGATACCCGAGTTAGGGACACCCCTCTTTAAGCTTTTCGAGCCAAAAATAGTCTTCACATAGATTACACAAGAGAAATAAGAGAATAATAATTAAAGAACAATATGAGAAGTCTTTTATTAATTAATTATTCACATTATGGGTGAATATACAATACAACATCAATGAATAATTCGAATACCTACTCATGTAGTTGAATCTACCAACCTAAACTGACTCTAAAGTTAACTAGGAGTGGAAAAATCACCATTATAGCCAACTAGTGCAACTACAGATCACCGAAACAATTAATAACCAGTTACAATCAGTTAACTAAAGGGGGTAGGTGAACAAAGGCACCTATATTCCCATGAATCATGCAAACTAGCGCTAGAGACACTGGAAATTATCTGACTGATGGGGATTAGAGTTTAACTAAGGATAACTCATGACCTACTGAAGTCAACTGCTGGACACTACTGGTGGCACTTTGAGTGTGTTCCTATAAAATAGGGATTGATCCCTGGAGCTCCAAAATGCATGCAGACTGGTGAAGTAAGTGGAAAATGTCCACTTGTTATGTCCCCCATGCACTGGTGAAGTGATCAGACCTCCTAAGCTAGGGAAATTAATCAAATATAATTTATGTGGCCAAAGGAGAGAAAGGGAGGATTAATAATAATCCCAACAGATACTAGTGCTAGTAACCCCCCCAAATAAGGAAAAAACATCAACCTGAGGACCAATTATTCTTTCTTGATCTGTGGAGAGTATGGTCACTATACTCACCATTGCCTGCTTATCCTCGACTACCAACAATTGGTGGAAGCAAAGAAAAATAAAACATCCAAACCCCCTCATGTGCCTAATGCATCACAACCTCAACAACATGTCTTGCAACAACCCTTTTCCAATTAAGGGGTTGTCACCCAAGAAAAATACCCTCATCTCCTATGCGATAGCTCCGTCCAAAATATTTACATGAACTCATAGTTGTTAACCTTCAAACTCGATCCAAGTACTATGGAAATCTTGAAACCCCCCACCAAGTGGTGATGTACCTATTCCCTTGGGAGGCCCCTTGTAGATATGACACCCCAACATGGAACAAATCCTAAGGATCCAAAAGGCGTCACTTCGACATACTCCCCATAACCCTCATATGAAAGGCACCCACAAATATAGTATTATGGATGACTTAAGTCAGTCCTCATGGGTAGCATGGAAAATAATTAATAAGATAACTTTAGTGTTCTCACAGGTATTATAATAGTTTAAATTCTATTTTCTAAGGTCGTCATGCTTCATCCTACATTTGTTAGCATAATTACCTAACTTATTACAATGAAAACACTTAAACTTGGACTTATCATACCTCTAATTTATCTGTGAGATTTTGTTGTTTCTTCCTCTTTCTTGTTTAAATCATCCTTACCATCTTGTTTATCGTTGCTAATGTTTCATTTACCCCTGCCTCTTGATATCGATCTACCTCTTCCTCTTAAGATAGAGATTTTGGTATTGAAAGTATTTTCCAAATAGGGATCATCATTCATGCTTATTTTGGATTAATGGGATACAAGTTATCCCATTAGCTCATTTATCGATCGCTCACCCAAATCTTTAGCTTCTTCAATAGTTAACACCACCTCAAACTTTTTGGGTAGGGTTATAAAAACCTTTTCAACTACATTTTGTTATGTTCTATCTTCACCATATGTCTTTAACTAATGTATGATGGTCATTAGGTGATTCATATTAACAGATAAAATTTTAAGGATTCGAAAATTTTCTTCAAGTGTAGAAACCTTCAGGAATCTTACCAATTTTTAAATTCAACAAAACGATGAAAATCCCAATTTTCATTGAAATTTCCACGTCGTTGTCTTAATTTTCTCAATGTTTGTCAGAATTACAATGAAAATTGGGCTTTTTGTCGCAATTCTAACGATATGTGAAACAACAAAATTCAACAGAACGTCGAAACTCTTCTTTGCAAAAATGAATTTTTCCACAAGTGCCATATAAAAGTGGGTTTAGTTTCCTATTATTCCTTTATTTGAAGTTTTTATGCTGAAATCCAATAAGCAAATATTCAAATATTATTTTAGGGTTTAAGAATGTGAGAGTGATTCCAATAGGAAAATATTCCAATTTTTGTGTTGGAGACCAACGATTGGAAAAGATAGAAATGACTAGGGTACTGAAGCTGGAAGTTGTTTCAGTGTTCTATTATTCCATTTTTGTTTCAAGGTTTAAGGATGGAATGGACCATCCAACGCTCATAACTTTGATTTTCTCATTTTTGTTTCCCAAGTGTGTGACAACCACGATGATCTCCTTGATTCTGTAGTATCCAACCCTTTCCACCTTTCAAACCTTTTGATCCTTCCAACATTCAAATTTGAACCCTTCCCGGTCCTTCCAAAGGGTTCTAACCCATCCTAGAAGTGTAAAGTTAAAATTTCCTTTGAAAAAAAAAATTAAAAGTTGAATTTTACCCTTCCAATTAAGGACATAATTTATATCAAAATTTCAAAAGAAGGGAAACATTTGAAGCTACCTACCATATAATTTCTCAAGATGTTGAAATTCCTATGCTATAATGTTTGACTCGTCATTCAAAAGATTGGCAATGTCATAAATTATAATCACTCACCCACTCATGTCACACACTCACTGCTTAGCTATGCAAGATGATGAGTGGTGACCAAAAACTATGAGGCATTGGCCACTAAGATGTGACTTTGATTCTCGATTCACTTGGGGTTGCAATCTAAGGTGTGACAATGTGTCAGTAACTGTGGTTGTAACAACAAAGAACAACTACTATTCTACTACTATGTCCAAACCAAGCCTAAAACTTTGTGCCTACTACCTATGTGAACTTGGCTACCAATGTCCACTCGTTTTTCGTCCAGTTGAAATTCAAATGGCCAGTTTGATGAGCAATCCTCTACAAGACTTCATTTCTTACATGAATATCATGGATTCACAGAAACTATAAACAACACTCAATGTCATGCAACTACAAATAATGGCACGTGACTAGGATCATTGAACTATGCAGAGGTGGATTTATGAATTGGTGTAGACAGGTGCCACTTGGCACATGACATGTTGAAACAATGAGTTAGAAAACACATTTGGACCAAAGCATCACAGTGGTTATTAATAAATAAATAAAAATGTTTTTTTGCGCAAGAATAGTCTTCAATTTGATAGATGGCATGATCATGATCTAATCTCCCTCTATCCTTCCAAACAATTGTGGTTCACAACATTTGTCGTCGATGATTGCCACCAAATTACATATAAAAATTACCCGTATTTACATCCTTTTCTCTTTAAATCCACATCTCATAGTCATAAATAAGGATTATAATGCACACACAACCTCAACTTATAATATCAATTGGGTCAAGGCATAGGGACAACCATAAAATATCAAATGTGTCAAGATGCAAAGAGTAAGAGACAACTATAAGTAAGTCTTATATTTAATTTACCATATAAGCCTTTAATTGACACTATCAATTGAGATTTGACACATTGGATTGTTGTGATCTTCTTATCACTCCTTACCAATCTGACCGCAAGGCATTATTTGAAGGTGACGCCCATACTTTACGTCTTCTTCCTCATTCTCATGCCTTTTGGTAAGACAATAAGGAGGGTAGTAGCCTGCATTAGCATGGAAAACCGTTTCGACATAGAGGTAGATACATTAATTTTTTTCATTAAATAACTTAAATTTCTTACCAATGACTATCGATTCACTGAATTATGGATTGGTACAAGACGCAACAAATTTTAGAGGATCGAGCTCTTAATTACTCACACCTAGAAGTTTCTCAAATCCAACCATTAACATACTTCTTTTGGTGTATTGGTTCAATTTAAAAGGTAGATTGTCAAGACGAGGACACGCAATGATTTGTAAGGCTGTAGTTGACTTAGGCTTGATTCCATTGACCCTTCATCCCATACCTATATGCTCTCGAGAGAAGTGTTGAACAACAGAATTTGATGCCCCAATTTCGGTGATGCTAGCTTTTCTAACTTGCTTGGCATGTAGGATTTTATTTTAATTTTTTTGAGTTGTGTATTATTTTTCTTAGGCACCCAATGCCCATCATTCTTACATCTATGATGCTTGGATGGCTTCCCTCTCTCTAGTTTGAATTAAGTTTTGGTTGGTTTTATATGTATTTTTTGGTTGTAGGTTTATTATAGCCTCATTTTGCTTAGTGGCTTCCTTTTGTACATAGTTAATATCAAGTAATTCTCTCATGGTTGTAGTTTTGTTTGAGACTATATCTAGTTACAATGCAATCCACTATGCAAGAGATCAGGTGGATGCCTCAATATGGTTATTGCATAGTCTAAGTAGTTTTCCTATATAATGAAGTGTGCTCCAGCTCCAAAAAATACAATATAATAGTTGTAATTTACTGAAGTGTAAAATTATTGTTATATATATGTCAAATTAATGTGTTCAAATTAAGTTTTAATTAAAAGTATCAATATTTTTATCTAAATATTGGGCGGTGCTCAATTTTTTTAAGATTGTAAAAATTTGAAAGAACAACAAATTTTTATATTTTTTAGAAAAAAATATAATTAACTTATACTTATAAATTGAAATACAATTATTATGAAATGCTCAAAGAATAATCCATTATTTATCTTGAAAGATGAAAGAATAAATGCCCCTCCAATTGAAATTAAGACCCACTCTTTAAATTTGATCAGTGGATTCTTCCATGGCCCCTTTGTAATCCGTAATGTCACCACATATGGAACTGCTTTTAACAGTGGGGTCTGACAGGCACCAGNACCCACTCTTTAAATTTGATCAGTGGATTCTTCCATGGCCCCTTTGTAATCCGTAATGTCACCACATATGGAACTGCTTTTAACAGTGGGGTCTGACAGGCCCCAGCCATAAAGACCTGTCCAACGATCAGAACCAGTACCCTTTACACTAAAGTCGTTTACTCATTACAGAATTGATGGAGCAAACAATTGCAATCCTTCGAATCATTTGAATATCTGCTAGAGCCAACACATTCATGCAAATAAATCTAACAAAAATTGCGAAATTTTCCAGCGGAGAGGAGAAATAGCTTCATTGCCATTAAAGTATTCGAGCATTTCAGAGATTAACAAACGGTGTGCTGATGATGGTTGGCTTTATTGTGGGTTGCATGTTAAATGGAATGATGGAAGTTGGTTATCGCATTATGGAATTCACAACAGAAGAAGATTAGAATGGGTCTTGTGACAGTAATTATTTAGCGTTAATTTGTAAGGTTATTGTTAAGCCGGTATCAATTTGGTGTATTAAATATTTTTTGTTTAGTGATATAATTGTTAAAGATTACAAGATGTACATATAAGATTTGAAAACACATATTAAACTTTCGATATTTTGTGTTCATAAGTTTGGAATATTACTATGAAGAAGATTTTAACTCAATAGATTTTTTTAAGGGTGGATACTTTATTTATCTTTAGGATCATAAGAAGCTTGAGTATAATACAAACGCTTGATACTCAAGCTTCTTATGATACTGGATGGAATGTCCACCAGAAAAGTTAAGATTTATTAGCTATTTTTTTACACAGTAATATTCCAAAATTCTCAACACAAAAAATAAAAAGTTTAATATGTGGTTTCTCTGAGAAGGCTATAATTTTGTCTGTGTTTTCAGAATTCTCAACACTGAAAACATACATACTCATGTAGTTATATCTTTATTTTTTTACATTGAATATGATTAAAAATCTAATTTAAATTTAGAAACTGGGATTAAGAAAGCCAGAGACTCTAAAAGACTTTATAAAGAGCGAGTGATGATCAGTCTGTTGAAAAAAAGTATCATTCGTTTCCTATGTCATTGGTGAGGAACAAAGCACTATGTGCAGAGAATCTACGTACTTCGACTCTTCATGTTTTCAAAGTAGAAATGCTTAAACGGCCAACAGGAACTTGTTTCATAAGTAATAAAGCAATACAAATTCATGCTCTGGAAATGGGAATGACATGGTTGTAAGATGCAAGTACCAAAAAATTCATTATTATCATGGGAATGACATATAAACACAAAGTGAAGTAGCTATGGCATCAATGTCGAGCAGAACGAAAACGAGCGTCTACTAGATTTTAATAGATTGACCTATTTGCCCGACTATTTGCACAGATCTCACGGCCGGCAACATTGAATGTGACCGCTCACGCGAACCAGGTCGTCCCATCGGTGCAAATGGTCGATTAAGTAGTTTACTCCGATTTTAATAACCACAAAAGGTTGCCCTCCAAACTTTGGCCTTTCAAGCCTTCTATGGCCTTAGTCAACTGCCTTCGCTCTCTCTCCTCAACCGTGCTGTTACAATGCAATAATGGAAGAAGTTATTAAAAATATGAATTATATATATATATGATATGATGCTGTAGATCCTATTTATAAAAAATTGAACATCAGTTTTTCAAAATAGGATAAAAAAACTGATGAGCATCAAACTTGTTATATTATCAAATAGAGACTCTTAAAATCAAATTTGCTGCTTCTTATTTTTATTTATTATTTTTATGCGAAGTTAATTTAATTTTTAATTATTTTTTAAAATTATATGTATTTATTTTAATATATATTTTTTATTTTTAAAATAAGGTAAACTTAATTTTCAATTAGTTTTCAAAATTATATATATATGTTTTAATATTTAATCATAAAGATAAAAATTACATTATAATTATTTGAAGAGGAGTTTTCTTAAAGTTGCAAGTGTAATGGAGACCCTAGCTTTCAAGATGCTTTTAACCTTTGTTGGCCATCCTGCCATTGCTTCCTTAAACTCAAGGTGGTTTTTTCACTTTGTGAATCTATTTTATGCATCTCCATTTGCTTTCAAATGAAATCTTCAGATTGTGTTTTTTTCTCTAAAAGTTTAGATTTAGAAGAAAGAGTGGATCCCTCTTGGCCAAATGAAACTCCTTTATGCAAGACGATAGCCTGTAGATGGTCTCGAGCTTCACGATTATGGAGTATCTAAAGATGCTACCATTATTTTGGTCTCATGCTTGCTAGGAGGTAACAAAGCACCCTCCTCCTCCCTCCCTTGATCGTTTGCTTGGGATGTAGCAAAGGCTAGACATTATTCCATTGAATACCATTGTAGATCCTGCTCCAACCTTCATAGTGGATAAATCTAAGGAAATGCCAAGTATGGAGATTACCCATCTAGAGGTTAATGGGTAACTCTAGCAAAACAAAGAGTTGGCTATGATTTGTCATTTCAATGGGATCTTGCCTAGTACAACAAAACTCTTACAGTGGATCAGCTCAAGCTGGTCCTCAAAATGTTTCTCTATTCAAAAGGATACTTTATGATGGTATTTCCCAATAGAGAAGAGCATTTGAAAATTTTGACGAAGGGACCTTGGTTTTGGAGGAATATTGGACTATTATGGGGACAGTGCAAGCTAATGAGGGTCACTTTTGGCACGTTAGATGCAATAGAAAACTGAAAAATCAGCAATCCCTCAACTTAATTTTTTTTTTTTGAGATACTTACATAAAATATCTTGCTTTGAGTAAAAAAGATTAAATGTAGGAAATTGAATCACGTTTCCAAATATATAAGGTTTATGTATTGAAATTTTTTATAACTATGTCAAATTTCATTTTTTCTAACAACCACTTTTTTTTCTTAGGCAAATCATAAGGTATATGTTTTTGTGGGTGCATCCTTTGAGGTCCTAAATGATGCTTTCGGGATACAAAACTTTGCAGGCATGTAGAGAACATATAACACTAGTGCAGCACTATTTTTCGAAAATAAAATTAGTAATTTTAATTATTTTTATAATTATCGAAGTGATCATTCCTCGAAAATGGTACGTCTTTTGTGGGTGCAGCTTTGAAGTTCTTAATGAAATATTCATGAAATGGGTTTTTTATAGAATGTAGAGGTGAGTGTCTTCTAGTGCACCATATAATTGTTTTTTAAAACGATTACGAATTGAAAAATTTATGGGAATAACACTAACGACATGTATTTTGAGTTAAGGAGTTAAGACACAATAGAAATTGAAAACAAATAGGAAAATATAATACTTTTTTATAAAAACTACATATTTAGAATTTGCAGAAAAAATGTTATTTATGTTTAAGATTTCGTCAAAATTGATTGTGTGTAGCACACTATAATGAGTGTGCAAACAACGACTTATTCAGAAAATGGGGGAAATGCCTAATTAGCTATGGTTTATCATGTACCATAGCACAAGTTTGGTATTAATGAAGCAAATTCCAAACCATACACATAGGACTATTGGTGACATGTGAGCAAGTGAATTGGCATGTTTAAATTCAAATTTCATTTCCCACCTTGTAGAATTCCTAAACGCGCACGCGTTATATAACTATAGAACGCGAGCGCGTTATATAGCTACAAAACGCGTGTGTGTTATATAACTATAAAACACAAGCGCATTATGTAACTCTAAGATGCGTTATAAGCCTGTTGATGACGATAAATATGATGGTGATGATGATGATGATGATGTTGAACACCATGATGATGAAGACGGTGATGGTGAACGTCATGATAACGAGGATGATGATGGTGATGTGCATGAAGACGATGATCATGATGATGAAGACGATGACAATCAACATGATGATGATGATGATCATGGTCATCATCATCGTCTTTATCATCTTCATCATCATCATTTTCTTCATCGTCTTCATCATCATCATCATCATCATCATCATGTTGATCGTC
>LPNX010020039.1:79737-132237 GCA_001517045.1 Pseudotsuga menziesii | reverse complement strand
TCTTCATCATCATCGTCATCATCATCATAATCATCATCATCATTATCATGACCATCATCATCATCATCATCATGACCATCATCATCATCATCATCATCAGCATAATCATCATCATCATCACCACCATTATCACGATGTTCATCATCACCGTCTTCATCATCATCTTCTTCATTATCATCGTCTTCATCGTCATGATCATGATCATCATAATCATGATCATCATCATGATCATTATCATAATCATCATCATGTTCATCTTCATCATCATGATCATGATCATTATCATCATCATAACCATCATCATGTTCGTCATCATCACCATCATCATGTTCATCATTATCATCATCATCATCATCATCATCATGTTTATCATCATCGTCTTCATCATCATGATCATGATCAACATAGTCATCATCATCATCATAATCATGATCATCGTCTTCATCACCATGATCATCATCATCCTCATGACCATCATCATCATCAACAACATCATCATAACCATCATCATGATAATCATCATCATCATCATGATCATGATCATCATTGTCATCATCGTCTTCATCATCATCATCATGTTCATCATCATCACCATCATCATGTTCATCATCATCGTCTTCATCACCATGATCATCATCATCACCATCATCATGTTCATCATTATCATTATCATCATCATGTTCATCATCATCGTCTTCATCACCATGATGATGATGATGATCATCATCATCATCTTCATCATCATAATCATGATCATCATAGTCATGATCATCATGTTCATCGTCATCACCATCATCATGTTCATCATCATCGTCTTCATCACCATCATCACGTTCGTCATTATCATCATCATCATTGTCTTCATCATCATCGTCTTCATCACCATCATCACGTTCGTCATTATCATCATCATCATTGTCTTCATCATCATCGTCTTCATCACCATGATCATCATCATCACCATCATCATGTTCATCATTATCATCATCATCATGTTGATCATCATCATCTTCATCATCATGATCATGATCATCATAATCATGATCATGATCATCATCGTCTTCATCATCATGATCGTGATCATCATAATCATCACCATCATCATGTTCATCATTATCATCATCATCGTCTTCATCACCATGATCATCATCATCACCATCATCATGTTGGTCATCATCATCATCATCATAGTCATCATGTTGATCATCATCGTATTTATCATCATCATCATCATCATCATCTCCGTCATTATCATCGTCTTCATGATCATCATCATGATCATTATTATCATCATGTTCATCATCATGATCATCATAATCATGACCGTTATCATCATCATCATCATGTTCAGTATCATCATTAGAGAGAATTTGAGGTCAAAAATGGGCCTCAAAAGGACCAAAATGTACTATAAAAATCAACCATTTACATTCTAGTAGATGATATCATCCCCCATGGTTGAGGTGGCATTGCATGAGTTAAGAATGCTTATTTGTCACATTTTCTATGGTGGATGAAAACCCATATTTAACCAAGGTAGTGGTACAAGTACTTTTAAGTCATAAAGTGAAGTATTCATAATAAAAGTCATTTCACACTTTCTTATAAAATAATATTATTGTTATTTTCAAGTAAAGTACTCACAATTCACTTTCTCATAAAATAATATTATTGTCATTTTCAAGTAAAGTACTCATAATTCATAAAAATGTCTTTTCACATTTTTTTATAAAATAATATATTGTCATTTTCATGTTTTTTTAATTTTAACTTATATATTCACTCAATTCTATTTAATATCATAATGTCAAACTAATATATATATAATCTTGTGCTTTTAAAATAAATTAAATTCATGAATGATATTTATATGAAAAAAATATGTTAGTTATGCATATACATTAAATTCATTTTTGTTTAATTTTATTTACAAGTTCAAGACAAATAAATGCTAAAGGACAATAAATTTTTGGGAATTTACAATGAATCTTAGTCACACCATTGTAGAGTTATTTTATTAATTTTATTTATAGTCAATTTAGAAAAGTAACTCAACCATGGTTATTTATATTGTGCATAAAAAGTAGTGTAGGAGGTGAGTTGTCATATATACCTACCCCATAAAACCCCCAACTCATTATATTTTAATATATCTTATATTTTTGTAGTACATCTCTTATGAGGCCCATTTTTTACCTCAAATTCTCTCTAATGCACCATCATCATGTTCGTCATCATCACCATCATCATGTTCATCATCATCATCATCATCATCATGTTGATCATCATCGTCTTCATTATCATGATCATCACCATCATGATCATTATCATCATCATCATCATCATCATCATCATCACCATCATGTTCATCATCATCGTCTTCATCACCATCATCATGATCTTCTTCATCACCATCATCATGATCTTCTTCATAACCATCATAATCATCAACATCTTCTTCATCACCATCATGCTGATCTTCTTCATCATTATCATCATCACCATGATGTTCATCATGATCGTCTTCATCACCATGATGATGATGATGATCATCATCAATAGATCATCATCGTCTTCATCATCATCATCATCGTTGACATCATCACCATCTTCATCATCATCAACATCGTCATCATCATCATCATCATCATCATCTTCATCATCATCATCATCACCACCATCATGATAATCATCATCGTCTTCATCACCATCAGTATCATCCCCTTTGTCTTCATCATCATCATCATCATCACCATCATCATGTTCATCATCATCCTCATGATGAGAGAGGGAGGGATGGAGTAAGGGAGAGAAAGACACATATAGGGAGGGATGCAGAGAGAATGAGGGAGGTATTTTTAGAAAGAGATAGGGGAATGTAGAGATTATTGGGGCTATAGAGAGAAACATTTATATGCATGAAAAGAAGGGAACACTAAAAACATTTGCTTTGTTGCTAACCATAGAAAACATTTGTTTTCTTATGATTTTATTCGTTGCCTTAGCCGTGCACCCACCCTATTAATTGTGCTTAACCATATCGCATGCGCATTTTACATATACAAATCGCATACACGATTTTACTCTATAGAATGCGTGCGTGTTTTAGGACTGTAAAAACAGTGGATTATTTTTGTTAGAGAGCAACTTCACTCTGTTTTTATGAAAATCCGATTAATGCGTGTTTTTTTCCAAGAGCACGAGCCCGCCTGTGGAAATACTCACAATACACATTCTCCCTCATTATTTTTGTTATGCAGGTGCAGCATTGAGGACATCTTTCATGGTTGAGGAGCACACAGGATAAGATATCAAGCTTCAATGTCATTTCATGGTGATGGTGGATAACACAATTGTACAAGAGAATCAGCTTAAGGAACAATTTATGATTTAACTTTCATTTGCTTATTATTCAAGAGAACCAAAGGTAAATTTTTCCATTCATTATTGTTTTGATGGGAAATATGAACAATTGAGAAGGAAGATTGAAGCACCTTGAAGGAGCAATAGTTATAAAGCAAGTTAAAGGTTTGAAAGATTGTAATTGAGGAGCAACAAAAACAAACTATATTGAATTGATCATTGTGGTGATGGGGAATGTACATAACCGAGGAAGAAAATCAGCAAGGAAGAAGAGACCTCAAGAAGTCATCAAAGAAGAGAAAGAAAAGAAAAGAATAGACATGATGAATCGGAGGCTTTCTTTGAAAACTAATCCAAATCCAATTATAGAGGATACGATGGTTCATCCTATTAATCCAGCACAAGAAAAAGGAAGCATTCACTAGAGGGACCTTCAATTTCCACAATAGTTGTTGAACAAGCACCCCATGGAAGTATTCAAGAAGCAAAACGTAGGAGCTCATTAGGGGATGTTTCGAATCCCACATCAAGTCAAAGTGATAAGTTACCATCTCAAGACGAAGCTCATGAAGAGGCATTGGACATGGAGCCTATTGTTGAAGAATAAAATATTATCCAGACCATCGATGAGGATGTTGGACTTCCACCATCCAACTACCAGGAAGAGAATGAAGGACAACAAGTTGCTACTGAAATGCCAGAGCGTATTGTTGATGCGTTAGATGATAGAAATCCAACCCCCCTACCTCCATTAGAAAGCACACATCGAAGAACTCTGAAGCGTATACAAGTTGATGAAGGACTCCTCAATTCCATTGAAGGTACGCTATCTAAACGTAGTATTGCTTATCAAACTCAACAGATACTAAATAAATATTTTGTTTCTAAATGTGATGGAGATAAATGTAGATTATTTTTATCATTGTTAAAATCTAGGGGCATGAATATTATTAGGAAATCGTTAAGGATAAAGATAATAAAGACTTATGGACCAATTTCTCATATAGTTAAAAGCTTAGTAGATGCCTTTGGTAAAATTGGTAAGAACACACAGTCAAAGGACCGCAATGCGGCTCGTCGTGTGTTGTCACAAACAATTGTAAATAATAACACTAGGGTCCTTCGTTTTCTCAAGCCTACATCTAAACTAGTTAATTTGAATATTAAAACCCTCTGTAGGTATTCTATTAGAAGAGAACATCTTGACACAACCGCCCAGACAGATTTTTGGGCCTTTATTGGTCGCTTGCCACGTCGTGGCATGAAGCTAGTTGATGCAGTAAAGGGACTAGTGCAGAGTTTTTGGCATGATCACACAAGGCCTTGTTCAAACCGAAAGGACGTACTAAAACTAAGAAGGGGTTCAAAGGACCGTGAACCACATATTAAGCATCTTCTTGATATAACACAGACAAAACTATACGAGAAATTTAGGAATGAACATAGACAATTGAATTTGGGGCAAAGATCTTTTGAGAAATGTAAGCCCTGGTATGTTAGAATAAATACTATTCGTAACACTTGTTGTTGTAGATACCATGTAAAATATGAATATTACTATGAAACATTTTTGTACATTCGTCATGTGTTGCATACTAACCATGTGCAGGATTGCTCCTTGACAATACCACCAACCTCATCAAGAGAATTCATTCATAGTGTCATGTGCAATAGGCATGAGGGGCAAACTTACTATGCAAAATCCTGTTTGGATGGAGCTTGCTCCAACTGTGCTGGAATGGCATTATTGAGGCAATGTATGCACGAGACTGGAGATAATGAATTTAGCAATATGGTTACGGACATGAAAAGCTTAAAATATATCAGCTATGAAATAGTCCCAAGCAAAGAAAGCAAAAAAATACAATTGGTGGCATCTGAGGTACATGCATTTATCTATAAATTTATGTTTGAACAGTTGCATTTCATTCCTTACTAACAAAAAACCCTGATATTGAGATCATTTTGTGTCAATAGGTACAAGTTAGTGTCTTTGTTAAGGAATTTATTGAAAAGACACATCAATATGTTCAACATGTCCACTTGGCATGATGGCAGGATGAGAAATTTAGAATATGCAAAGATACATTTCCTCGTGATACTATAATTTCAGTTGTTTATTTTGTCGAAAACTACACTCTGCAACCTCAAAATGAGATCCAAAGTTAGTATTATCAATATGAGCAAGTTTCCTTGATGGTGCATATCACATATAGGCATGGCCCAAATAGCAGTGAAGAGCAAAGAGAAATTCTAAAGGAATATCACTTCTACATAAGTGATGATAGGTGCCATGACTTCCACTATGTACGTCATTGCTTCATCATGTTCTATGATCATTTGAAGGGCAGGAACATATAGATGGATCGACATTGGGTTTGGTCTGATGGATGTGCTGGTCAGTTAAAAAATGCACGCATATTTCAATGGTTGTGTTCATTGCATAAAAACTACAAAGTTCCACATATGTGGAACTATTTTGAGACTGGGCATGGTAAACGAGAGCATGATGGAGCCGGAGCATGTGTCAAAATAGCCCTACGAAGAGAGGAATTGAAGTTATCTACAATATCTACTATTGGAAATGCTCAATCTATAGTTAGGTGGTGCACATCAGTAATGGGAGAGGAATCAGCTATGTGAGTAGAATCCACAAGAAAGAGACATGTGGAGAGATTTTTTTGGGAGGTGGTAGACATAGATCGTTCACATGCATAGGAATGCAAGACTATTCCTGGGACTCGTGGCTTTCATTCGGTTCGAAGCTCTGATAACCCAGTATTTGAAATTTGGACCAAAAAACTCACTTTTTTTTTCCCGCCTTATTGTGATGGTGATTGGGATGTGTGTGAATCATTGGATTGGGTTGGTGGATGGGATCGCATATCACTTCCACTTGATCAACGTGCAATTGTTGAGTTAACTCTGTTGGAATAAGACCAATCGTCTATTTCTATAGATTTTGATCATGTATTAGACCTTGTACAACTTGGTATGATGCATTTCCTTAACATTTTTTTGTAAAATTTATGTAGTCTTGAAAGTCACATTAATGGCCTTGTATCACACGAAAAATATTTGATCATATACCTACAATCATACTATGCAGGACACATATACGCAGTGGTTTCCTCAAAAGATAGTGAATGGGGTGGTGATTACTAGTTGGCACATTGTATAGAGGGAAAGAAAACCCTCATTATGTCCATGACTGATCATGAAAACAACCACTTCCCCATCGGGTCTATGGTTGTTAAAGGTGAATACCTTACACATGACAACAATGCAAGAAAGAAGGGTGGATATGTTTACAGGGATTACAAACCAGGTGCAAGTGTGTATCACTTTACCAACTTAATCGTTGGTACAAACCTCTAGGTACGAACAATTCCTAACTGAAATTCATCGAAGGTACGCTACTTCTTACCGGATACAGAGATAAGTCTACCAGGTGTCCCTGAATGGTATCTGAAGGTGACCTGTAACTTGCCATAGATCGATGCTCGGGCCTCCGATTGACAAACCGTCAATTCCGTTAGATTCGTGACATGGGATTTTAGTTAGGGGGGCCTTTACCTCATCTCCAATTCCTGGTGACCTCCGTCTACGGTGGTTTCTGAAACTACGGTTTCACTCAGTAGGGGACAATGTAGTCATGCCAACGAGGGCCAAAGTTGGAAAGCCACGGACGGTGGGGATGCAGTTGGTGTTGCCATATTTCCCATGCCCAAACATGCTAGCAGGAGTTGATGGAATTTAAAATTGCGGCTCCGTGAGGTTTTTTGCGCACCGGGCACAAGTACACCAGGTGTCCCTGAACAGTATCTGGAGGTGACCTGCAACTCATCATAGATCGATGCTCGGGCCTCCAATCAATGAACTGTCGATTCCGTTGGATTTGTGACATTGGATTTTAGCTAGGGGAGGACCTCTCCCTCCTGTCCATTGCCCGGTGACCTCCATCTACGGTGGTTTCTGAAACTAGGGTTTCGCTCAGTAGGGGACAATGCAATCACGCCAACGAGGGACAAAGTTGGAAAGTCACGGATGATGGGGATGCGGTTGGCATTGCCATATTTCCCATGCCCAAACATGCTACCAAGAGTTGACAAAATTCAAAATTGCGGCTCCATGAGTTTTTTTGCGCACCGGGCACAACACCACCAGGTGTCCCTGAACGGTATCTGGAGGTGACCTGCAACTCACCATAGATCGATGCTCGAGCCTTCGATCGGCGAACCATCAATTTTGTTGGATTCGTGACATGGGATTTTAGCTACAGGGGGGGCTCTCCCTCCTATCCATTGCCCGGTAACCTCCGTTTATGGTGGTTTTTGAAACTAGGGTTTCGCTCAGTAGGGGATAATGCAGTCACGCCAATGAGGGCCAAAGTTGGAAATCCATTCAAAATTGCGGCTCGGTGAGGTTTTTTGCGCACTGGGCATAAGTCCACCAGGTGTCCCTGAACGATATCTGGAGGTGACCTGCAACTCACCATAGATCGATGCTTGGGACTCCGATCGACGAACCATCAATTCTGTTGGATTCATGACGTGGGATTTTAGCTAGGGGGGGGGCCTCTCCCTCCTATCCATTTCCCAGTGACCTTTGTCTACGATAGTTTTTGAAACTAGGGTTTCACTCAGCAGGGGACAATGTAGCCACACCAACGAGGGACAAAGTTGGAAAGCCATGAATGGTGGGGATGCGATTGGCGTTGCCATATTTCCCATGCCCAAACACGCTAGCAGGAGTTAACGGAATTCAAAATTGCGGCTCCGTGAGGTTTTTTGCGCATCAGGCACAAGTCCACCAGGTGTCCCTGAATGGTATCTGGAGGTGACCTACATTAGAGAGAATTTGAGGTCAAAAAAGAGCCTCAAAAGGACCAAAATGTACTATAAAAATCAACCAATTACATTCTAGTAGATGACATCATCCCCCATGGTTGAGGTGGCATTCCATGAGTTAAGAATGCTTATTTGTCACATTTTCTATGGTGGATGAAAATCCATAGTTAACCAAGGTAGTGGTACAAGTACTTCTAAGTCATAAAGTGAAGTACTCACAATAAAAGTCATTTCACACTTTCTCATAAAATAATATTATTGTTATTTTCAAGTAAAGTACTCATAATTCATAAAAATGTCTTTTCACATTTTTTTATAAAATAATATTTGTCATTTTCATGTTTTTTAATTTTAAATTATATATTCACTCAATTGTATTTAATATCATAATGTCAAACTAATATATATAAAAAATCTTGTACTTTAAAAATAAATTAAATTCATGAATGATATTTATATGAAAAAAATATGTTAGTTATGCATATAAATTAAATTCATTTTTGTTTAATTTTATTTACAAGTTCAAGACAAATAAATGTTAAAGGACAATAAATTTTTGGGAATTTACAATGAATCTTAGTCACATCATTCTAGAGTTATTTTATTAAGTTTATTTATAGTCAATTTAGAAAAGTAACTCAACCATGGTTATTTATATTGTGCATAAAAAGTAGTGTAGGAGGTGAGTTGTCATATATACCTACCCCATAAAACCCCTAACTCATAATATTTTAATATATCTTATATTTTTGTAGTACATCTCTTAGGAGGCCCATTTTTGACCTCAAATTCTCTCTAATGAAACTCGCCATAGATCGATGCTAAGGCCTATGATCAACGAACTATCAATTCCGTTGGATTCGTGACATGGGATTCTAGCTAGGGTGGGGCTCCCCTTCCTGTTCATTGCCCGGTGACCACCGTATACGATGATTTCTGAAACTAGGGTTTCGCTCAGTAGGGGACAATGCAATCACGCCAATGAGGGCCAAACTTGGACAATGCATTTCATGCCAACGAAGGCCAAACTTGGAAAACCCTATCCCTAACTAGGGTTTATTGTTTAACATGTATGGCCCATAACCATAACCCTACCAAGGAAACCCTAATCCTAACCCTAATCTTATCTTACTGTCACAACTCAATTCAGAATCAATCTAATGTCCAACTCAACTTTTTCAAATCCGATGGACTTATGCTTCAAATCATGTTGATTAATGAAGTTGGTTCTCAGTCTTTGGATTCTATTGTAGTTCCTTTAATTCTGAGTGATTAGTCATTGGGTGCATGAGGTTTGCTGAATAGTTTTGTTGGTCGTTGATGAAATGTGAAGCATGTATTGTACTTAGTTTTATTAAATTACACTTGAGCATTGACTTAACTTGTAATTTAATCATCCAAATTCACAATTTTTAATTAGATATATCCAATTGGTGTGCATGTAGTGAGTTCATTGAAACCTTGAAATACATTGTATTGCACTTATATTTATTAAATTACATGAGCAAGAACTTTGACTTTAGTGTGCATGTAGTGAGATCATTGAAACCTTTAAATATAATAGTTTTTTCTTTTGACATAGTGCATTCATAAGTAATAGATAATCCACACAAATGAATACAATAGATTGACACAAGAACATGTGGAAACCAAAGAACAAATTTAAAGTGAAATGTATCATTCATTTATAACTGAAATGTCAATGTACATGTCTCCAAAAGTACATATATATTCAAAAGTATCCAAAAGTACATATATATCCAAAATAAACCAGAAGTACATGTGTCTCCACCACTATCCAAGACTATCCAAGCCACATGTACATGTATCCAAAACTATCCAAGCCACATGTACATGTAAGTGAAATGTCAATGTACATGTCTCCAAAAGTACATGTATCCAAAACTATCCAAGCCACATGTACATGTAAGTGAAATGTCAATGTACATGTCTCCAAAAGTACATGTATCCAAAACTGTCCAAGCCACATGTACGTGTATCGAAATGTACATATCCCATAAGACACATAAAAACTCAAGCTTCCTCTTGTTCTTTCTCGAGGTTGATCCTGTAGGCACAACTCTAGGACCAGTGTGCATCTCTGGATCCTGCAAATTAAATATCAATTGTTAAATTCAACTAACTATGTACTAATACATTAGCTCAATAAAATACCATATCTAAATTAACTCAACAATTATCAAAATGTTAATGGACATTGCATGAAACAATTGGTCATTAATGGACATCTCACCTCAGTGAGAGACTATGATAAAGGGGATTGTGTTCCTTGTGTAGCAAATGGAGCTGTTGGTTGAACATCAAGGATGGTCGCATCCATGGTCGAACCAAAGGGGGCAGGAACTGCTGCTGCTAGTGGTGGCTACAATCACCAAATGTTGAAATAGTTAGACATGTGCATCAATAAACAATAGACAACAATAACACACTATGTATAGATCATGTTCAAATAGTTGTACCTCTATGTGGCTTGTTGTTATTACAGATACCACATTGACTGTTGCATCAATAAATCCTGCTGCTCGTGGCTACAATCACCAAATGTTGAAATAGTTAGACATGCATGAATAAACATATGCCAACAATAATAAACTATGTAACGATCATGTTGAAATAGTTGTACCTCTGTGTGACTTGCTGCCATTGTAGATGCAGCACTGACTGCTGCATCAACCATCCCTGCAAGGTTTTCAATAGTAAAATCTGGCTCCTGATGCAGTAAACATGCAAATCAAACATTAACAAAACATTTTATGCACTGTATTTCAAGTTAACCAAGAAATATCATCGAAGGATATACATTACCATGGTATTAGTAGCTACATGGTCGTGGACAACTGGACTCTTGCTAGGAGTAGGTCGCCTCATATACACATGACCCTTGTTCACATATGGCCTATGTGGAGATACAACTCCAGGAAATGGTCCAGGTGTTTCAGTTGGTGCCTATAGTCAACAGGAGTTCATGTAGTTAGACATGCATGATTCAAAGAACATACATGTATTTAAAAAATGACATTTTTTAAATGTTTAAAATGTTTACCTCCATCAATGCTTTCCCCCGTAAAGGATCTAGCATCTGCCAGTTTAATAATTGTAAATATTAGACCGTAGATAGCATTAGTGAACTAACATGTACAATGTGTGGAAATTAACAAATTAACAAGTATTAAAAAACTGACATTTTTAAAATGTTTACCTCGGTGTGAGATACGACAATGGGTGCTATATGAATCTCTCCACCAACCAAGGGATCAGTGGATGGAATGTCATGCCCAAATATTTCCTCGGTTGATACGACCATGGTTTCTACCTCCATCACTACTTTCCCCCGTGAAGGATATGGCATCTGCAAGTTTAATAATTGTAAATATTAGACCGTAGATAACATTAGTGAACTAACATGTACAGTATGTGGAAATTAACAAATTAACAAGTATTAAAAAACTGAAATTTTAAAATGTTTACCTCGGTGTGAGATACTGCAATGGGTGCTATAAGAATCTCTCCACCAACCAAGGGATTAGTGGATGGAATGTCATGCCCCTCTGTAGAGTGTGGAAAATGGAACTCTGGGGCATCGCTGCTGGCATAAAGCATCAGCTGCAAGTTCACAAAATTAATATATTATCTCAAACTATACATATGTGTACAAAGAGAAAAATAAATGAAGAATTTATTACAATTAACCATATACATACATCATTCAAAAACCCACTGAAGGCAATCTGACGAAAGACCATAGCAGGGATGACCACACGATGTGCACTCGTGAGGCTCAAAATAGGCTAGGAATGTGCTGATGGTGCTGCACTAGTAGATGGTCCTGCACTAGATGGGGGTACTGCACTAGTGGGTGGTACTGCACTAGAAGATGGTCATGCACCGTGACGACCTCGTGTATGTACCACACTAGGGACAGATGTTCCTTCCTCAACCATATGTTGAACCATAGTGCTATGACGAACAACTTCCCGTGCCAAACTCAAATATGCATCACGTGTCTGTGGAATAACATGATGTACATGTGAGACATCTGGCCCAGGAAACTGCCTGCGAGGTGCAGGGATAGGGAAATCAACATCTCGAAGCTTGGAATTGGGTCGGTTTTGGGGCATCCCCCCACCGATCCCCTGAAATGGCAATATATCAAAATAGTTTACGTGTTTACCCAACACGAACTCTGCATACATCTTTCGAAGGAAATACAGGGGGATTTCCCTGTTGTTGTGTGGTGGCATATCAAAAACCATATACCATCTGTCCATCCAGTTATCAACAAATGGATGATATGTGCGCCACTTGATAGAGATATGTGGCCTATTTGCATTTGGGATTTCCCCCGTGCGAGGGTCCCTAAACAATGAAAATATATGCTCTTTGGTAATTTTCAACTTTTTAATTGCATTGTAGCCAAGCCCATCAGCATACTCTTATCTTTTTCTTTCTCTATATGATGTAATATCATATAGTATGTTGCTTGACAATGTAATAGTCTCAGCAATTGCATCCAAAGTGGATGCAAGTGAACGTCGAATCCTATCACCACCACTAAAAGCAGTACTGAGTCCTCTCAATTGGGAAAGCTCAATCAGTATTTCAACATGTGTGTCCATAGCTACAACTGCAATTAAAAAATCAATAAGGAAATCATTAGAAACATATACATGGTATATAATGACATCTCTTCAAAATTGAAAATGTAAATAAAATCAAACTCAAGTAAGCAATTTAATGGCATTCACTTACATACATTTAAAACTTAAAATTAAACATTTAACAATTAAATAGTGAGTTTCGTTCAACTTCTTTCTAGAAGTTAAGGCACTTCTTCACCCTCATTGGTGACTTTTCCATGCACACTTGGGTTTAAACTTCTTTGAATTTAGGAGTGCTATTTTGTCATGTTTTGGCCTTTACTTCCCTTGGATATGTAAAAGAAAGGGGCAAGGGACTATTAGGACATATGAGGCAAGAAAAGGGGTGATACAAGGCCGCCACCATCTCCTCTAAATATAATTGACTTGAGCATGGTTGGGAACATTCTCATGACGCACTCTAGGTAGTTCATGGGTGTTCACCATTTCCATTGTTGTATAAACATGGAAACCAACCAAAAGTTACATGGAAAAATGGAGAATTTGTGGACTCGACTACAATTGGTTGTAGATGAGCTTAGAGACTCGACATGTAGAAATATATTACCCATTGTTTTTGCTATTCTAAAAAATGGTTGATAAACCTAGTGATGCAGGGGCATAGACTGTTTGAGTAAAGTCATTTATGTCTTTGCTAGATCAAGGGATCTTAGGGAGACCTAGGGTCTCACATGTTTCTAATTTTCTTTATTATGTTTATAGGATAAAATAAGCAGAATTCATGTTCTTGTGTTTGCTAACATGGGTTTCTTACACCTTGTGCCTTATACTGTATTTTTATGTTAGTTCTACCAATTGGTGTGTAATATCCAGGGCTTCTGTTGTAATTGGAACATAAGCTAGCTTGTCCATTACTCTCTCTTGCATATTGTGGAGAATTATGAGATATGTGCTGTTTAGAACCCTACTCAGTAGTAATTTTGTGTCTCTCTTATAGTATTTTTGTTCCTTTTTGTTTATGCCTCTCAATCTCATTATGATGTGGGCTTTATATCTTTCTTTGTCTTTAATTTGAATGTAGATATATATTGTTTTTTTTATTGTTAAAACCCTTTGCTTATAATTTTATCCTCCTTCCACACACACTCTATACTTGTGTTTGTTTTATAAATTTCTAGCCTTTTGGAACATTAAATATCTATTAGACATGATGTTTTTGTTTCTTATAGCCTCTTTTAGTTTGATCTGTGAAAAATACGTTACTTGTATACATCATACATTAGCTTGGGAGTTGTTGGGTTGATTATTCTATTAAAAAACAATATTCTAGGTTTAGAATTGACAAAAAAGAATGTTTTGGGGGATTGAATTACCTGGTTAGATGATAATTCACCGGTGGAATCTCCTCCCCTCCTACTAAATCAGCTCCTCCAACAATCCCAAGCACCCAATTTGCTCCAAAACGCTCCAAATCACCGTCGGTTTCGCGTTCCTGATAGGTAGAATAGGCTGTGGGTTTTGGGCCTGTCTATATAATTTAATTTTAGTTTTCCAAATCACGTACACGTTTTAGAACTACAGATCGCGTGTGTGTTTTGTAGTTATATAACGGGTACGCGATATGGTTTCCTATCCTACATGTCCCATGACATGTCAAGCTCGGGTTGAACCATAGCAAGTGCTATGTAGCAAAAACGCGTTGTATTTTTTGGTAACGTGATCATGTTTTTGAAAACTAGGATTGCATCCAAAAGGTCCCTCATCTTCTTGCACTGACCCTATGGACTCCCTTCCTTGATTTTGACCCCTTCTCTATGGTTGTCACCAAGGTCCTTATCTAGGTCCACCATCCAAACCTACCAATCCATTTCTAGCACTTCTCAGGTTTTCAAGGTATTGGAAACTCGTTGGACAACTTCATTTCAACATATGCTAAGAAAATAAAGCAAGGACTCTTCACCTTTACTCGAATCTGTGTAAATATCGACACCATCAAAGGAATTCATGATAAGGTCAATTTGAAATTAGGCAACTCTACTTGGACCCAAGTTCTCAACTATGAAAACACAAAATTTCGATGCCAAATATGCCACTACACAAGGCACCTTCACAATGCATGTCTACAGTGGAATCCTCATAAGAAAAGGAAAAAAACCTCTTCAAATCAAAGTGTTGGCATCCCACTAATATCCAAAGCTCAAATGTAGAGGAAGATGAAGATGAGACAGGTGAAGATACACATTTTGTTGAGTTGAACCAAAATATTGATAATCAGATGATCGCTTTGGGTAAAGATCCATACCTACAACAGGAGTCTCCATAAAAAATAGAGCTTGCACAAAAGGTCACTTTTTATGAAAGCTTGAAAGGAATTCACGAGTTTGCTTCTTTAGACTCTAATAAGGAAACACTCCCTAACAAAGATACCATTTTGCATGTAGCCCTCATGACCCTATCTTCGAGTGGTTGGGTGAAGGTCACGAACAAGAAAGGAAAAAGGGGATGAAAGTAAAGTTGTAACTCCTATGTGGACACATGTGATGCAAAACATTAGAATATAATTACAATTTATGATGATATTGTGTTCTATTACAAATAAATAATACTTCATCAATCATACCTGAACTTGTATCGGTTGGATTTCCTTGCTTTGTGGAGTCTTCCTTGGATTCTTGTCTTAGCTGGATTTCATTCCTTTTTGGAGTCTTCCGTGGATTCTTGCTTATTCAAATAGATTCATTTTGTCAAGGATGGTTTCGTGTAATGTTGTTGTTTCATCTTCAAGAGTGACTGAAAAGAACATCATCTACCTCTAACGACCTATTTGCATGCTCCATCTTGAACTTAGAACTTGAAACCTTTCCATTGTAGTAAACACCGACCCCTTATCACACTTTCTATACTCTTTCCTAGGTTGTGCCTTACCTTAGTCTTCCAACATTGTAAACACGAGCTAGGGAAGACTAAGCATAAATTGAAAAATGCAAACTATCTAGCTAGGGTCTTTGCAAAACCCAACTTTTCTTCACGTAGGAGGTTCAACCATTGGTGGATACATAGAGTTTTCCTCCACATGGCTCATGTGGACCAGGATTTATCATCAAGTGGATGACATGATTTCTCCTCCTCATGCGAACAACTATCTGCTTTGAATAGTGAATGTTAAGCTCTCCTCACACGGGAGTCCTTCTTTGTGATGTGGCCTGCCAGTTTCCCTTTCCTTCACCTCAGACTAATCTATGCAGCAAGTAAATCTCACTGGTTCTGTTTCTCACCGGTTCTATTCTTTCCTCATGCAAAAATATACAAGTCTTCTTCTTATTTCGTCAGGATACACACCTTGCAATGGATTCGTGTTCCTTTGGTCTGTGTAGTGTGTAAGTTTCACTTGCTCTATTCTTTCAAATTACAAGGTCTATTGCAAGGCTCCTTTCAAACTTCATGTCCGACGTTCTTCTTCACCACTATGTGTGGAAATTCTCATGCGTTGAAATGATGGATACAACCTTTTAAACCTTGTTGTGATGCCACTTGTTAATAGAACGGGAGAATGAAAGAACATATAGAAAAAAATTCCAGTGAAAAAAATAAAAAATGAGAAAGAAGATACAAATTTAAGTGATAAAACCTTTCTCAAATTTCAACTAAACATATTGATCAAAGATAAAGATTACATACGCACACACTCTTTTTTTTACAATGGGAACAACAACCTCTCAAGAGTATATCCGATAGTCTGCAAGCCAGATATACCAATAACTTGTGACTTAGCAGGACAAGGCTTCTCAACGCCCAATGGGATGAGCTTCTATCCCAGGGGTCACCTTCCCTTCGATCCTTGTCACAAAAGGACAATGAGGAATAGTACCCCGTCGGTTTTGAACATGTGACCTCCAAGGAGATAACACATGTGCTTAACCATTATGCCCACTCTTACACATAATTTCCTTACATCTCTTAGGGATGTAATAATATATAATATCTACAACAAAACTATAATAGTTACATTAACTTCCCCTCTTTCATAACCATAGTAGCATAATTCAGGCGTATTGGGGTTTCATGTACGTAAATTTCGGATATGTACAGAATTCGTCGAATGTACGCCTATGCACAGATACAGATACAGGTTTCTAGAGGCTTTCAACCGACATGTAATATTTGAAAATCAATAATTTTAAAGTCATAAATAACTATAAATAAGCTCCTTGTTGCTGTGAAACATCGAATCATCAAGAATTAACCCGTCAATTGGGAGAAACAAGATCGCATTCCATAGTCGTCGATCGGGAGGAATTTTGAGATCGCAGTCCTCTAGGGTTCAGAAAACACACCCGAATCGCAATCCATCTCATTTTGGAATTTGTACATCTGTCATCTGACCTCAACCGAGCACTGAGCAGTGAGCTACTGAAATTTGACTTTGGTTTTAAATTTTTTGGTTTAGGAATTTTCAAAACTTTCACAGTTTATTTATATTACATACTCAACTCTTATGCGTTTCCTTCAAGCTCCCGGGTTCAATGAATTGCAGATTTAATTCAATTTCGAAGAAGTTGGAACTCCCATTTCGCTGGTTCATTAGGACATTTTATTTCCATCAACTTCGATGATTCGTTGATTCTTTATTAAGTTTCGTTAGAACAAACGTTCCTTTTATATCCCCTTATTATTTATTAAGGTTGTTTTAATTTGTTTCTAATTTATTAATTCATTATTTTTGTTGTTAATTCATTATAGGACAAGAGGATATTTCTACCCTTCAAGAAATTCGATGACATCACCAACATCTGGTATGCAATATGTATCGCAAAGAAAGCCTACTCTATGAGATCTTGATGCAAGACAACAGACCCTAAAGAAATATTGGAAGCCATTGGAGCGGAAGGGGGTAGATGATTCAATCTATGATTTTTCCATTTGTTGTGATATTTCTTTAAATTCTATTAGAAGTCATTTGTTCCAAGACATGATAAAGAAGGTAGCAAAATTTGGTCCAACATATGATCCTCCTAGCTATAATACTCTTACGACCAAAGCAGTTGGGAGGATCAAATCTATAATGGAAGAAAGGGTTAATCTTGTTAGGGATTCATGGGAAGTTACTGGTTGCACTATAGTGAGTGATGGTTGGACTGATCGACAATCTAGACCCCTTGTGAATAACCTTCCTTGTTTTTCTCAAGGGGTGATTCATTTGTCCACCATTGATTGTATGAGCACAGCAAATACTGTTGAATATTTATTCTAGATGTTAAGGGACACAATATGTCTATAGGGGAGGACAAAGTAGTACAAGTTGTTATTGATAATGCATCCAATTGTGTTCGCGCTGATTAATTACGAATGAAACATTTTCCAAAGACTTTCTGGATATCCTATGTAGCACATTGTATAAATTTGGCCCTCCGTGACAATGGTAAGATACCATGGGTTCATGAAGTTATAAATCTAGGAATAAAAACTATCAAGTTTAGTATTAATCATTGGTTGATGTTAAGTATATTTAGAAATATTGTAACTTAAAATTTACTTAGACCGAGTGACACTAGATTTGGAACTCATTACATTGCATTGAAGAGGTTGGTAGAACAAAAAAACGCATTGAATCACTTGTTTACAATCCACAGTGGATAAACAATAACCTTGCAAAGGGTCCACACAGAAAAATGCTAGAGAATACTATGTTCAATCAATCACTTTGGGCATCAATAGATAAAATTTTATATATATTGAGGATGGTTGATTCAGATGTTGCATGTATGATATTCTTTTATGTATGCATGGAATATAGAACAAAGGAACACATATAAAATGCATGTTTTCATGTCCCCACCCCTCTACCAAGGAGAGAACGCAACTATACAGCTATAAAATCCTGGCAAACTAACCCCATGAACGTGAAATGAAATGCATTGATCTAATAACATGCACATATGCATAAATATTTAACATACAATGGAAGAAAAATACATTCCATTCATTCACATGTTCATCTTAATTCATTTAAGAAAATACAAGTGTAGATATTTCAACACAAGAATACTTATCTTGGAAGTGAAGCTCGTCCCACAACCGGCTATGTTGCGGCAACGTTCCACCCAACCATAGGCTAGTGTGCTCATAAATCTCTCAATAGCACTACCACCCCTGATCTGGGCATGATTCCCACAAGGAATAAGGAACACTAGCAGGCTCACGCATAGCCAAGGATACAACAAAAATCATCTAAGCCAACATAGCTGGGTTTATCAGGATACAAAGGAACTGGAAAGGCTGACTGCTAAGCTAGTGAGCTCAACCACAGAGCTATGGACACCTGCATCGGATCTAGCTTGGCTTCTAGAACATCTACACACCGAACACAAGGAAGCATCCCCTTATCTACTACACAATCCCTCAGGCCATGCCTTCCCTTCCAATGCTATTTAGGGTATGCAAAGAAGAAAACCAACCCCCTAGATCTATCTATGAGGTTCCTTCTCACACTAGATTAATCAAGCTAGTTCAGAACCTCTTACCACTCCCAAATCAGTTCATACCAAATCCAAAAGATGCCTACACACTATTACAAAGTTCTCGGATTGAAGGAAAACATCATGGGATCCAAAATCGATTTCACCAAATGGTCAATAGTTTCACGTGGGTGAAAACGGCTCAAACACCACCCAGCAATCGTGATTTATTCCTCAATCTATTGGACATTGCCAAGATCGACTTCGAGCCATGGGAGAATGGAAGCAAACTACAAAATCCTGTAGGAGAAAATGGAGGATGGGGGACTAAGGAAAATCCATTGCATGGGTGCAAAATCAACAGCGTGAGAGTAATCAACTCCTTCGTGACGAAAAACAACATCAAGAGAGTAATTAGCTCCTCTCCACGTGAGGGAAAAAATTGTCAGACCCTCCATCCTTGGGCATGCGTGTGGGCAATGGCCTATGGCCCTGCCCAGGAATGACGACTCCACTCACCTCTACGGCCACCCATGCCTCACGTCCCTCAAGGAAATAACTTCCCAACTAACTCCTAGATAATTTAATGGTTGGGGTGAATAAGACAAAAAGGTGTCAAGAGCTAGATGGGTTCTCCTCTTGACACATGGATTTTCCCCAATGGTTCAAGGTTAAACATCCCCCTCATATCCTTAGGAAAGCATGCCCCCATATCATTATTTGTTGCATTGACATAGCTGGTTGTGGGTGTTTTTTAATTAAATTGCATATTTACATGATGTCCAAAATTATAATGTGTCGACTAGCACAAAATACCATCGGCATTGATTTTAATCATCGAAACCTAAAACACTAAATCGATGGTGAGGATTTTTCCTTTATCTCCACACCACGATTAAATACAATATTTACATCATATACATTTTTAATGCGAACGAGGTCAAAATCGGGGTATTACATTCCCCTCCCCCTTCAACAACATTGTCCTCGGTGCTTTACAAAATTGAACAAAAATGCTACATTGGAACCACCCTTAGTGCTCCGCAGAATTGAACAGAAATGGATGTGCCAATTGCATGGCATCCTCCAGCTCCCATGTAGTCTCTTCAGGATCATAGGGCTCCCATTGCACATTTACTTGCCCTATGGCTCGGTTCAGGAGCATTGTGACCTTCCTATCGAGGATGCGTATTGGCTCGATTTGGAACTCTCCCTCGGGTTCCACTTGAATCACATCCCAATTTATCACATGGTTAGGATCATGTACATATTTCTTAAGCAAAGAAACATGAAAAACATTATGAGCTCTAGTGCTAGAAGGAAATGCAAGTCTATATGCAACTAACCCTATTCTTTCAAGCACTTCAAACGACCCACATTATCTAGGTGACAACTTGGCACAACTTCCATTATTCAAGGAACTCTCCCTTGCCCTCACTCAGAGGTAAACATGATCCCAAACACTAAAATCTATGTGCACTCTATGATTATCAGTGTAGCTTTTCTGTCTCTCCTGGGATGCTTCCAGATTCTGCCTGGTCTTTACAACCTCCTACTCCATCTCCTTGAGCAATTCTAGACCAAGAACAACCTTGTTCACTGGATTATCCCAAGTCACTGGTGTCCTACACCTTCTTGCATACAAAGCTTCATATGGAATTATCCCGAAGGATGCTTGTTGTCCATTGTGATAACCAAATTCTACCAAGTGTAAATAATCCTCCCACTTGGATGGTTTATCCATCACATACAAGCGAAGCATGTCTTCAAGCACTTGATTCACTCTCTCTGTCTACCCATCAATCTGAGGATGGTAGGCAATGCTGAACTTTATCTTTGTACCTAAATATGCAAACAAACCCTTGCAAAAATTGGAAGTGAACTTGACATCTCTGTCAGAGGCTATTGCCTTAGGCAATCCATGCAATTTGAAAATCTCCTTCATGAATATTTTTGCAATGTCATAAGTCTTATGTGTGGACTTAACTGGTATGAAATGTGCTGCCTTTGTCAACTTGTCCACCACAACCATGATGGAATCATGTTTTCTCCAAGTCATTGGAAATCTTGTAATAAAATCCATGGAAATAACTTCCCACTTCCACTCTGGAACTGGAAAAGGTTACAACAAACTTGTAGGGTGTTGACGCTCAACCTTCACCTGTTGACATTCATGCACATTGAAATATACTCAACCCTGTCCTTTTTCATCCCTGGCCAAAAATATTGTTTTCTGGTTGTAGAAATTGTCTTCTGATATCCCGGGTGACTAGAATATGGAGCTTGATGGATCTCATCCTTAACAACCCTCCTCGAATATGCTACATTTGGAATATAATTTCTTTTCTTATAGGTAAGAATTCCATATTCTTCCAATTTATATCCCTCATACTTCTTTTCAAGGATTTGCTAATGCAATTTGTCTTTTACCTGCTCATACAATTCATCTCTAGTAGTATGACTAACAATCTGTTGCCTCAAATTCAATTGGAAAATACTAAGAGATGCCACACGCATTTCCTGTGCCTTTCTACTGAGTGCATCAGCTACCTTATTCTCTTTTCGTTTTATGTATTTGATTTCAAAATCAAAATCACATAAAAACTCTAGCCATATGGATTTCTCAGCATTTAACGTTGGCTGATCAAACAAGTACTTCATACCACAATGGTCTATCCTTAGCTCAAATCTTCTGCCCATAAAGTAATTCCTCGACATCTTGAGAGCATGTACTATAGCTGCAAGTTCTAGATGATGAGTGGCATAGTTCTTCTCATGCTCCTTCATCTTTCTTGACTCATAACATATCACATGGTTGTCTTGCATAAGGACTCCTCCAAGCCCTTGACCACATGCATCAGTACACACCACATAACCTTTTTCTAGGTCTGCAATCTTCAAGACTGGTGCACTTATGAGAATATTCTTCAACTACTGGAAGATTTTTTCACACCTCGGTGTCCATTCAAACTTTATTCCCTTATTTTGCAAAGAAGTGAGTGGATGTGCAACCTTGGAGAATCCTTCAATGAATCTCCTATAGTATCCTGTAAGTCCCATAAAATATCTTACATCTGTTACATTTCTCGGAGTAGGTCATTTTATAATGGCCTCAATATTCTCAGGGTCTGCAGATATACCCTCTTCTGAGATAATGTGACCCAAATAATGAATCCTATCTTTATAGAAGTCACACTTGCTCAACTTTGCATACAACTTATGCTCCATGAGAAATTACAATGTCAATATCAAATGTTCTTCATGCTCTTCCTCATTCTTGGAATAAATAAGAATGTCATCCAGGAAAACAAGAACAAACTTGTCCAAATACCTAATGAAGACACTATTCGCAAGGCACATAAATGTAGCTAGTGCATTTGTGAGACCAAATGGTACCACTAACAACTCATAATGTCCATACCTTGTTCTGAAAGTTGTCTTATGAATGTCTTCATCCTTGATTCTCTCCTAATGGTAACCAGATCTTAAGTGGATCTTGGAAAATACCTTTTCTCCTCTCATTTGATCAAAGAGGTTATCAATCCTAGGCAAAGGATATTTGTTCTTCACAGTGACCTTGTTCAACTGTCTGTAATCAATACACAACCTGAGTGTACCATATTTCTTCTTCACAAACAGCACTGGTGCTCCCCAAGGAGACACACTCAACCTGATGTACTTCTTCTCCAACAACTCTTGCAGTTACATCTTCAGCTCTAGCATTTCTAGTGTACTCATTCTGTAGGGTGTCTTGGACACTAGTGCTGCTCATGGCACAAGTTCAATTGTGAAATCAATGTCTCTCTTTGGAGGAAGCCATGGAATCTCATCAGGAAACACATCCCTGAATTCCTACAACACATGAAATTCCTCCAACTTAGGAGTTTCATTCTATGTTGCCTCCAAAACATGAGCTGCATACAACTGGCAAACTTTCCTACAAAACTTCTTCATCTGCATTGCTGAAATATGCCTCACAGAAATCACCTTTGGAATGCCTCTCACAACTCTTGGGTTCCCTTTTTCATCCATGCATTCAAAAGTCTTGTTATAACATTCAATCTTTACCCTGTGAGCTTCTAACCAATCCATTCCAATGAGAACATCATAGGAACCAAGTGGTAGAAAATTCAGATCTACACAAGTGACCAATCCATTCATAACCAATGGACATTTCTCTACCACTTCACTAACCTTTCTCTTAGTTCCAGTGGCTAGCTGAACTAACCAAGATTTTCTATTCTTTACTTTCTTAAAATCACACATCTCCACTACTCTAGGAGTAATGTAACTGTGAGTAGAACCAGGGTCAATCAAAATAGAAACAGATTGCTCAACAATCTTACCTGCAACTTCAACCACAGTTTACTGGTGATCTTCCTAGAGGTCCTCCAGTGCTGCATAATCCTAGGGACAACCCTTGCCACTTGAACCATTGTTTCTGCTTCTTGAATGTTGTAAGCTGGCCTTGCATTCCCCTTCTCAAGTGGACGATTCCTGGGCATGTGGGGTCCTCCACATTTCCAACATTGAAGTGGTTCTCTGTTCTGTTGTGGTTCTCTTGGCTTTTCTCCTACCACATTGGCTGGCTTACTCGCATCTTGGGATGGTTGCTTCTGTTGTTTCCTAAAGATAGAAGGTTTGAAACCTTTCTTCCATTGGTTAGACTTCTCATTCTTTTTGTCCTTCCATGTCTTATGATAATCAGGTTTTCCTTTGCTTTGTTCATAGCAATACTTAGCCTTCCTTATTGCTTCTTCCAGAGTTCTAAGTTCATAAAAATCAATTCTATCTTTGTAAGACTGAGGTAATCCACTCAGAAAATGCTAGATTTTCACCTTCTCATCTTTGATGTACCTAACATACCTCAGTAGTTGCAAGAACTTGTTTACATACTCTTCCATGGTCTGTTGTCCTAATCTCAGCTCACGGAACTCTTTAATCTTGTCATCATCGTACCTGTCGGAGAGGTGCTTCTGCTTGAAATAATTCTGGAACTGTTTCCACACAATCCTCATTTCACTAATCTTCTTTACTTACCTGAAGTGCTCCCACCATATGGATGCTCTTCCAGTTAAGTTGAAGATGGCTACCCTAGCCTTCATATTTCCAAAGTAGTCTTGGACTTGGAAATATTTTCTCATCCCAAGAAGACAAGATTCATCTTCTTGACCATTATTTATCTCACCATTGAAGGTAGGTGGCCTTGCCTTCTTAAATTCATCACGTGAACAGTTCTGGTAACGCCTCTTCCTCTTACTTCTATGAGCTGAAGGGCTTGAATCCTTAGTGGATCCTTCAGGGTCAGATGATCTACAAGAAGACCTTTTTCATCTTCTGGGGTTGCTCTTACTACCTTCTAGTCTTACTGTCCAGTCCCCAGATATCATCCGCCTCTGGATGTATGTCAAACTTTGCAGCATGGCTGCATTCAACTAATTCTGCTCCTCCTGAGCCTTAACCAATATTTCATTATCTTCCCTGTAACTCTGCATCTCCACCCTTAGGATTCTCATGGTGGCTGCAAAATCTGGGGGAGTATCTGAAATCTCCTCCCATTAGACTATCTGAAATCTTCTCCCATTAGACTCTGTCTCAGCATTCCCAACTCAGATGTTTTCTCCAATAACATCTTCCTCATACTCATTGGGGTTCTCTACATCCTCATACATGTCATATGTTCTCATGGATCATCCAAACCAACTTTACCGAACTACACTATCTAGAATGTTGCCTTTGAAGGTGACTATGATTATGCAAAATGTGTTAATAAACACAACTGTAAGTTGTAAACCTTCACAAGAATTTATACATTACTTACCTAGATTTGGAAAAACCTCATATTGACAACTTTGTCAAATCATAGAGTTTTTTTTCTTTCACAACAACGAATGTCTCACAGGGACTACGAGGGTCAAGGGGGCTTGCCCCTACAATTCCATTGAAAATCCTGTGAAAATTATCTGTTTCAAAGCAACTCATCTTTTCCATCCGATCGGAGAACTCACCCAAGTTTTTCGACATGTCGGCTCAACTCATCATTTCCTTCCGATCGAAAAAAAACTCATCATTTCCTTTCAACGTGTCAATAGAAATCACCGAATTCATCCAGCGTATCGGCAAAACTCACATTTTCTTGTCGATCGAAAAACCCATCAAACTTTTATGACGTATCGGAAAAACTTATCGAGCGACATGTATCGGAAAAACTCGTCTTTTCTTGTCAATATCAGAATTTTTTACACTTAGAAAAAATTTGATAAATTTTTCTTTCTTTCCTCGGCATCGGCAAAACTCAACTTTTTCGCCCGACGCACATCGACGAAACTCACTGAGTTCATCTAACATACATCGGAAAAATTCCCAAATTTTTTCCAACATGTCCATACTTAGAAAAATTCGGAAATTTTTCTTCCTTTTTCCTATCATTGGCTCAACTCGCCAAGTTCTCCCGATGTGTGTCGGAAAAACTTACCAAACTCATCCGATGTATTGACAAAACTCATTGAGTTTACCCGATTCTTCAACACTTAGAAATTTCTTGAAAATTTTATTTTCTTCTTCTTCTCGTCGGATCAACTCAGCTTTTCATGCCGATGCCATTGGCTCAACCCAACATTTCAAGCCGATATGCATCGCTACGACCTTCGTCGGATTGACTCAAGTAATTCAACTGACATATCGACAAAACTCAATGAGTCTTACGGACATGGAAATTTTTCCGTTACTTAGAAAAATTCATGAAATTTTTTCTTTTCTCTAATATCGGCTCAACTCAGCCAGTTCAGCTGACACTGTATCGGTTCAACTCGGCTAACTGAGCCGACATAGGAAATTTCCAATAATTAGAAAAAATTTAGAAATTTCTCTACTGGCCTGTGCTCAACAGAGGGTAATCCTTCCTCTGTCACTGTCCATCCTCTTGGCCCATTGAGGCCCAATGTTGCAACATGGCCTTTGATACCACATTGTCACGTCCCCACCCTTCTACCAGGGAGAGAACGCGAATATAATGCTATCAAATCCGGGTGAAATAGCCCCATGAACGTGAAATAAAATGCATTGAACTAATAACATGCACATATGCATAAATATTTAACATACAATGGAAGAAAAACACATTCCATTCTTTCACATGTTCATCTTAATTCATTTAAGCAAATACAAGTGCAAATATTTCAACACAAGAATACTTATCTTGGAAGCGAAGCTCATCTCGCAACCAGCTATGTTGCTGCAACGTTCCACCCAACCATATTCCAGTGTGCTCATCAATCTCTCAGCAGCATTGCCACCCCCAATCTGGGCATGATTCCCACAAGGAATAAGGAACACTAGCAGGCTCACGCATAGCCAAGGATACAACAAAACTCATCCAAACCAACACAGTTGGTTTTATCAATATACAAAGGAACTGGAAAGGCTGATTGCTAAGCTAGTGAGCTCAACCACAGAGCTATGGACACCTGCACTAGATATATCTTGGATTCTAGAACATCTACACACCCAACACAAGGAAGAATCCCCTTCTCTGCTACACAGTTCCTCAGGCCATGCCTTCCCTTCCAATGCTATTCAGGGTATGCAAAGAAGAAAACCAATCCCCTATATCTGTTTGTGAGGTTCCTTCTCCCACTACATTAATCAAGTAATTTCAAACCCTCTTTCCACTCCCAAATCAGTTCATACCAAAGCCAAAAGATTCCTACGCAGCAATTACAAAGTTCTGGGATTGAAGGAAAACATCATGGGATCCAAAATCAGAAGTGTCAACTGAGGAAAAACATCCCCTGGGACAAAATCGATTTCACCAAATGATCAATAGTTTCACATGGGTGAAAATGGCTCAACCACCACCCAACAATCGCGATTTCTTCCTCAATCTGCTGGACACTGCCAAAATCGACTTCGAGTCGTGGCAGAATGGAAGAAAATTGCAAAATCGTGCAGGAGAAAACGAAGGATGGGGGACTGTGGAAAATCCACTGCGTGGGTGAAAAATCAACAACGTGAGAGTAATCAACTTCTCTATGAGGAAAAACAACAATGAGAGAGTAATCAATTCCTCTCCATGTGAGGGACAAAATGGTTAGACCGTCCGTCCTTTGGCATGCACGTGGGAAATGGCCTACGACCTTGCCCAGGAATGACGGCTCCACCCACCTCTACTGTTGCCCATGCCTCACATCCCTCAAGGAAATAACTGCCCAACTAACTCCTAGAGAATTTTATGGTTGGGGTGAGTAAGATAAAAAGTTGTTAACAGCTAGATGGGTTGTCCTCTTAACACATGGATTTTCCCCAATGGTTCAAGGTTAAACATCCCTCTCCTATCCTTAGGAAATCATGCCCTATCTCATTATTTGTTGCATTGACATAGCCTCTTGTGGGTTTTTTTTAATTAAATTGCATATTTACATGATGTCCAAAATTATGATGTGTCGGCTAGCACGAAATACCATCTGCATCAATTTTAATCGCCAAAACCTAAAACGCTAAATTGATAATGGGGATTTTGCCTTTAGCTCCACACCACAATTAAATACAATATTTACATCATATACATTTTTAATGCGAAAGAGGTCAAAACTGGGGTGTTACACATGTGATAATGATCAATCACAAGATCAACAAATATGGGACATTGTGGATAATAGGTGGACGATGTTGCATATGCTATTGCATATTGTAGTTGTTTTCTTATCACCTAATTATTTTCATGTACATAAAGATGATGACATCTTGGATGGATTTTATACTTGCATGGAGAGGATGTATCTCGGCCCTGAGGTGCAAAAGAAAATACTATTACAATCCCTAACATATATGAATGTCACTTGCCATTCTTTTACTACAACATGAGTGGTATGAGATATGGATTGTGTAGATAACACACCTTCTGAGTGGTGGATGATGCATGGTTATGATACACGAGAGTTGAAACAACTTGCAATCAGATTTTTGATGTACATTTTCACTTAAACATACTTGTGATTTGTTATCTTGTGATAATTTGACTTAATTTACTTTCATGTATAAAAAACAGGTTAGTAGTGCATCAACGTGCGAGAGGAGTTGGAGCACACATGAGTTCATCTATAAGTGATCCATTGCAAGAAGAGAAACAAATTGTTTGCAAATAAATTGGCATATTTGGCCAATGTTCATTGCAACTTAAACTTGTGGATGAGATTTTTAGAGGCGAAGACATCCAGTTCAAGGAGAGTAAAAGAGGTTCCTCCTACTACATCATATGATGTGGGATCATCTTCTAGGAGTGTTGATTATGTTAGAACATCTACAAATGACATGGATGATGAAGAAGATGAATAAATGTTTAGAGATGAGGGCATTGGTAGTGATGAGGTTGAAGAATTTAGTGATGATAGTGATGAAGATGGAGATGCAATTACATTCATAGATTGAGTTCATGAAAATGGACTTTTAACATAGGATTTAAAATTTATATGTTTGAACATTCATACATTTGTTTTGTATTTTGAACTAGCAAGAATTAGGACAATGACATCGTATATGTCGCAATGGTATATAATATATGATATGTTGTATTTTAAATTTAAAATGTGTTTCAAATTGCTTTTAATGAATAATGAATGCTACATGAATATTTCAATGATTAATGTATATTTTTGAAACTTTTAGAATTTGACAAATATATGTTTTTAAATTTAAAAATATTTGTTACGTATTTGTTTTTAAATTTAAAAGTATTTGTTACGGCATTCGCACATATGTCATCTGACATCAACCGAGAACTGAGCAGTGAGCTACTACAATTTGACTCTGGTTTTAAATTTTTGGGTTTCGGAATTTTCAAAATTTTCACAGTTTATTTATATTACATACTCAGCTCTTATGCGGTTCCTTCAGGCTCTCACGCTGGACGAATTGCATATTGAATTCAACTTCAAAGTTTGTTTGCAACTTCCATTTGGCTGTAGAGGTTCTTGGTAAGGGCATTTTATTTCCGTCAATTTCGATGATTCGTTGATTATTTATTAAGTTTCGTTACAACAAACATTCCTTTTTATTTCTGTTGATTATTTATTAGGGTTGTTTTAATGTGTTTCTAATTCATTAATTCATTATTTGTGTTGTTAACAAATATTGTAATTTTCTAACCATAAGAAATATTGTATTTTTATTATTATTCTGAAGTTATTATATTTGTTTGTTATTATAATTTTTATTATTTATATATATTTTTATTAAAAAAATTATTTTATATTTATATTTAATATTAAAATTATTTTTTTATATAATTGAAAATAAATTATATATTTTTTTAAATATTAATGAAGTATTGTTATTTTTTATATAAAGTTTAGGAAAAATATATATTTTTAAAATATTAACTTATTTATCATAAATTTATTTATTTATTTTGTTTTGTTTTAATTTTTAATTAATATTTTTCTTCCTACGGGGTAGATTTAGTGGCCTCTCAACCATCCAAATCTAAAGCTCATGAATGGAGAGATTTATATAAAAAAACATGTGGAAGGATTTATTGCAAAGAATGCAATAAAAAATTTGGGACATGAATGACTCAAGCAAGAGATCATTTTCTTGGAATTGTAGGTGGACTTGGCGGAGGAGTCATAGGATATGAAAAGATTAAGCCGGATGTGAGAGAGAGAGTTTAAGGGAACAAATTGAATCTCACAAAAAAATAAATGATAGTCATGCAACTAAAAAGAGGAAACTGAAAGATGCAGTCATGGGACAAGAGACTATTTATACCCCTTCAAGAACTTCGATGACATCAACAACATCCTGTATGCCATATGGATCGCAAAGAAAACCTACTCTACCAGATCCTAATGCAAGACAACAAACACTAAAGAAAGCTTGGAATCCATTGAAGTGAAAGGAGGTAGATGATTCAATCTATGACTTTTTCATTGGCTGTAATATTTCTTTTAATTCTATTAGAAGTCATTTGTTCCAAGACATGATAAAGAAGGCAGGAAAATTTGGTCCAACATATGATCCTCCTAGCTATAATACTCTTAGGACCAAAGGAGTTGAGAGAAGAAAAGCTAGAATGGAAGAAAGGGTTAAGCTTGTTAGGGATTCATGGGAAGTTACTGGTTACTCTCTAGTGAGTGATGGTTGGACTGATTGACAATCTAGACTCCTTGTGAATACCTTGCTTGTTTTCCTTGAGCAACGATTCATTTTTCCACCATTCATTGTATGAACACAACAAAGAGTGCTGCATATTTATTCCATATGTTAAGGGACAACATCTTGACTATAGGGGAGGACAAAGTAGTACAAGTTGTTACTGATAACACATACAATTGTGTTTGCGCTGGTGAAATACTAATAAAACATTTTCCAAATACTTTTTGGACGCGTTGTGAAGCACATTGTATAGATTTGTCCCTCCATGAAATTGGTAAGATACCTTGGGTTCATGAAGTTATAAATCTAGCAAAAAGAACTATCAAGTTTATTCTTAATCATCGTTTGACGTTAAGTATAATTATAAATATTGCCACTTAAAAATTATTTAGACCCAATGAGACTAGATTTGAAACTCATTACATTGCATTGAAGAGGTTGGTAGAACAAAAAAATGCATTGAGATCAATTGTTTACAATACAGAGTGGATAAAAAATAATCCTACAAAGGGTGAACATGGAAAAATGCTAGAGAATACTATGTTCAATCAATCATTTTGGGTATCAACAGATAAAATTATATCTATTTGTGAGCCTATTGTAAATGTGATATCCTAAATGTATACTACATTTATTAATTAATAATTAAAAAATGTAATATACGTTAAAAGTCGGCATTAGAAGGACACAAATTTTAAAGGTGTCTCTTCATAAATATATAATCTGCATGAACTTATTGTAGAAATCATCAATTCATTATTTTATATATATATATATATATTATGATAATCATGTAGGGTAATACTTTACAAGTGGTATCAGAGCTTCAGGTTCTTAGGCTTTCGTTATCCTCATACAACAAACATTCTCCACTCTCACTTTCCATCTCGCGTCTCAGTTTCATTGCATTCCCTCGCAATCGCTTCCTTTCACTACGCTATCCATTGTACCTTCCTCAAGCACCGTTTCCCCTCACTCCCAATACTTTAACTTCGCTGCACTCTGCCACCATCCATCCACCAACAACCATCGACCTTCGTTGAATTCCCTGCCCATTCTCCCTTATCCCCCTCACTAGCCAACCCTCCCTCCCATGCTTTCATTATTCCTTGGCTACACACGCTATCAGCTCCCCCCCTCTGTTCCTTCCTCCTCCATTACACCTCACATGACCTTCGTCCGTGCCTCGAGACGCTACATTGGTTTTCTATCTCCTTGTGCCTTTCTCCATCTTACCACCCCACTAATCTGTACACTCCCCAACTCATTCCATCTCTAGGATGCACACTCATGCCACCCCAATCCTCCTCCACACTCTTCCTGCGATCATTCATGTCGGCTCCTAGCTTCACTTCAAATAAACCCTCCAATCGATTTCCCTACACTTCCTATACATTTAGCTCCATACAATTCCATTTGTGCGTCCATATTTCCTCCATCTTCTTCTATGACCTCCATTGTGCAGCACCCTTTTGCGCTACTACCCCTGACCATATTCCCACCATTGCCTATTCTCTCGCTGCATTTCTTGTGACACACTACAACCCTTTACACACTTCACACCACGACGTGGTCTGCTAAACTCTTCCCAACTATGTGACCTGTCATTCCCTCGCACATCCTTGCATCCACCGACTCTTCTCACGCTCCCTTCACTGCTCATACTCCCACACCATCGCCTCCTCAAAAACCCTAAATTGTTATATTTCCAAAAAAAATTAATTATACTAATATTATCATTATTGTAAAATAATAATAATAATAATAATATTAAAATAAAAAAATACATTAAACTATATATATATATTATCAAATAATTATATTATTAATAATTATTAGCATTCAAAAAAAATTGATTGAAGAATTTGGATAAAACAAAAATGGTCTTCGATGTAAGTGTTTATGGGTTTTTTAGACGAGATAAACCAACTCAAGAAGTTAAAAAGGATTTTAAATGGGAGATTAAAAAAATAAAACCCACAGATCTTAAATCGAAAATATCGAATATCGACGTGGCGACGCAAGTTCTTCATGAAGACATAAAAGAATTAGTTGAAGAAATGAAAAGGTTGATAATACGAAGACAAGAATAAAAATATAAGATGCATGTGGACAAGAAACAATTTGAGGAGAATGCGTCCTACTCCTTAAGTCAATTGAAAGATGAAGAAGCAGTTACAACATATCTATTTTCAAGCACAAAGGAGCAGGAAGAAACCTTAGTTGATATTGATAAATGACAACTCAAAATCAGTCTCGCACCTATGCCAGAACAAAAAGCACATACATTGATGCCTTACACTCCCCCTCACAGAAGGTTCCAGGAATCATACTTAAAGAAGGATAAGAACCACCTATTGAAGTACACGTCACAAAAAACAATGCCTAACTATAATCGTCATTAAAAGTACAAGACCCAAAATAAAATGCTGAATCATGCACAAGTTCCAGAAATTTGTTCCAGCTTCCTACCAAGTAGGGAAATAAGACACATTAATACGCCAGCGGGAAAACCTATAAAGTTGTCTAGTGAAACTCCAACACAAGAAGTTGTTAAGGAAGACGATAATAAAGACAATGAAACAGAAGAGGTAGAAGAAAAGGATATAAAAGATCAATATGATATTGACAATCGTAATGTCAATATCAATTGTAAAGAAAATGATGATGATGCAAATTGTAACAATGAAACACCAAATACTAATGAATATGAGGATAATGTAGAAGAACAAACCCCTGAAGATGTTGCATCAAATGATCAGGATAACGTAGAAGAACGAAACCTAGAACATGCTGCGACAATTGATCAAGATAACGTAGAAGAATGAAACCCAGAACATGCTGCGACGAATTATCAGGATAACGTAGAAGAACGAAACCCAGAATATGTTGCGACAAATGATCAGGATAACGTATAAGAACAAAATTCATAATATGTTGCAACAAATGAAAATATGAACATTCTACGAGGGTCCATAGCTCAAGATGTTCGAGAAATATACATCAAATTAGAAGATCAAAATAACACCATCAAATTAGAAGCTCAGAAGAATACCTCATATAGTTGTTTTTTGTTTATCTACAGAATCATATGCATGAAAAGACTTGAATGCAAATGCTACCAATTATTTCAAGAACTGCTAAACCGTGGCATTGCTTTTTGTGGCAAAAATTCTAGTTGCAGCACGCCCATAGTAGAATCGTGGTCGAATCTTTTCAGAGCGGGAAGACTTGTAATATACCAAACGTATATTACAATTATTAATTAATTAATAATTAATAATTTAGGTTATTAATTATTTATGTAAAAGTCGGCATTATAAGGATACATTGTTTAAAGGTGTCTCTTCATAAATATATAAGCCACATGAACTTATTGTAGAAATCATCAATTCATTATATATATATTATGATAATCATGTAGGGTGATACCTTACTCTAAAATCTTGAGGATGGTTGATTCAGATGCTGAATGTATGGGATTTCTTTTTGAATGCATGGATAGAACAATGGAACACATAGCAAATGCATGTGATAATGATTAACCACAATATCAACAAATATGGGACATTGTGGATAATAGGTGGACGATGTTGCATAGGAAGTTGCAATTTGCAAGTGTTTATTAGAACCTAATTATTTTCATGTACATAAAGATGCTGACATCATGGATGGATTTTATACTTGTGTGGAGAGGATGTATCCCAACCCCGAGGTGCAAAAGAAAATACGATTGCAATCCCTGACATATATGAATGGAACTGGACATTATTTTACTCCAACACAAACAGTAGGAGATATGGATTGTGTAGATAACACACCTACTAAGTGGTGGATGATGCATGGTTATGAGACACCAAAGTTGAAACAACTTGCAGTCAGAGTTTTAATCCAGGTAAATTGTGTATTTTAAATTTTAGTTTTGATGTATATTTTCACTTAAACATACTTGTGATTTGTTATCTTGTGATAATTTGACTTAATTTACTTTCATGTATAAAAAACAATTTAGTAGTGCATCAATGTGCGAGAGGAGTTGGAGCACATGTGTTCATCCATAGCAAGAAGAGAAACAAATTGTATGCTAACAAATTGACAAATTTGGCCAATTTTCATTGCAACTTAAACTTGTGGATGAGATATTTTAGAGGGTAAGACTTCCAGTTCAAAGAGAGTAAGAGAGGTTTCTCCTGCTACATCTTATGATGTGCGATCATCTTCTAGGAGTTTTGATGATGTGATAACATCTACAAATGGCATGGATGATGAAGAAGATGAAGAAATGTTTAGAGATAAGGGCATTGGTAGTGATGAGGTTGAAGAATTTACTGATGACAGTGTTGAAGAGGGAGATGAAATTACATTCATAGATTGAGTCCATGAGCATGGAATTTTAACATATGATTTAAAATTTAAATGTTTGAACATTCATACATTTGTTTTGTATTTTGAACTAGCAATTCTCATGGTGATGGAATTAGGACGACGATATTGTATATGTCACAATGGTATATGATATGTTGTGTTTTTAATTTAAATTATGTTTCAAGTTTCTTTTAATGAATAATGAATACTACATGAAAATTTCAATGATTGATGTATATTTTGAATTTTTTAGAATTTGAAAAATACATGTTTTTAAATTCAAAAGTAACTTACTTCCGTATTTTAGCAGTAATAATTTTTTTCGTTGTGTATTTTTTCCATATCGAAATGAATTCATATCTGTATTCGTACTTGAATTATGCTATTATGTATTCTATATAGTATGTTGACAAGCTTTATGATCCATTCAAAAAATACCTTGTAATATGAAATTGCAGGTTGCTTGTTTGACTTTTTATAATTGAGTAATGATGAGCAAAAGATTCAAAATTATTATGATATTTTTTAAAGTTTTCATATAGGAGTGTGAAATGCAATTCATCATAATTCTTATATTAGAGCTTCTATGCATTGTAGCATAATTTGGGGGTATTAGGGTTTCATGTATGAAAATTTCGGATCTGTATGTAATTCGTCGAATGTTTTCCTATGTACGGATACGGGTTTCCAGAGGATTCCAACCATCACACAATATTTGAAAATCAATAATTATAAAGTCATATAAACTAGCTCGTCAAATCGTGAGAAACAAGATCGCAGTCCATATTTGTCAATCGAGAGGAAGTTTAAGATCGTAGTCCTTTAGAGTCCAGACAACACACTCGAGTCGCAATCCATCTCATTTCAGCATTCACACATCTATCATATGATGTCAACCGATCACTTAGGAGTGAGCTACTGGAATTTGACTCTTGTTTTAAATTTTTGGGTTTGGGAATTTTCAAAATTTTCACAGTTTATTTATATTACATACCATAGCATCATAAGTCGAGTACGAATACAGATACGAATACGATTCGATACAGAAAAAAATACGGAACCAAAAAATCCAATACGAATAAAATACAGAAGTAGACTTCTTATATATAATATTTTTAATTAAATATACAACACTATATATAACATTTACAATTAGTTAAAAACATACAATATTTTTAATGAAATATTACATATCAACCATTAACTTTTAAACTTAAAAAAATCATTCTTTTTTTAAAAGAAACTTATCAACAAAATTACTCTTTAAAAAACAAAAATATAATGCCCTTAATGCAAGAGAGACAACTCTTACTTATTAATAGTTATTAATTATTTTAAAAATAAAGTAAATAATATTTACCACTACTTACATTTGGAATTAATTAACGAATCTTTAAATTGTGATAGGGTTAACTTTGAATCTAGAATGCGCAAGGATGTAAGTGGTTTTGGGCACATGGTTTTGGTAACTAATAAATTTATTGTTGATATTATATTTGCACATTTATTTTCTTTGGCATATTTTATTCTTATTAAAATGAATTAAGAAGTATGAAATTGAAATGTAATTATTTTATAGTGTTTGAATAATTGAAGTTTAGGCTTTTAAAATCAATTTTTAGAATTAACCAATATCCATATTACACATAGATCAAATATTTGACGAATTGGAATTTATTCGAAATTCCGGTACACTAAAGACCAATATCCATATTACACATAGATCAAATATTTGATGAATTAGAATTTATTTGAAATTTCAGTACACTAAAAACCAATACAACCAAATTATGCTACTATGTTACATAGTCATCTATTATATGGTTCCTTGAGGCTCTTAGGCTCGACGAATTGCATATTTAATTCAACTTCGACTGTTTGTCGCAACTCCCATTTCGCTGCAGGTTCGTCAGGTCATTTCATTTCCATCCATTTCGATGATTCGTTGATTCTTTATTAAGTTTCGTTATAACAAACATTCCTTTTATTTCCGTTGATTATTTATGAAGGTTGTTTTAATTTGTTTCTAATTGATTAATTCATTATTTTTGTTGTTAACAGATATTGTAATTTCTTAACCATAAGAAATATTGTATTTTTTAATTATTCTTTTATTAAAGTTATTATATTTGTTTATTATTATATTATTTTATTATGTATATAATTTTTATTAAAATTTTTATTTTATATTTATATTTAATATTAATTTTGCTTATATTAATTGAAAATAAATTATATATATATTTTTAAAAAAAATATGGAGTATTGTTATTTTTTTATATAAATTTTATTTATTTATTTTATTTTGTTTTAATTTTTAATCGATATTATTTTTTTGGCCCACAGGATAAATTTAATGGCCCCTCTCAACCATCCAAATCTAAAGCTCGTGAATGGAGATATTTATATAAAAAATAGATGGAAAGATTTATTGCAAAGAATGTGATAAAATATGTGGGACATCAGTGACTCGAGCAAGAGATCATTTGCTTGGAGTTGTAGGTGGACTTGGTGGAGTAGTCAAAGGATGTGAAAAGATTAATCCGAAGGTGAGAAAGAGATTAAGGGAAGAAATTGAATCTCGCAAAAAATAAATGATAGCCATGCAGCTAAAAAGAGGAAAGTGCAAGATGCCCTCATGGAACAAGAGGCTATTTCTACCCCTTCAAGAACTTCGATGACATCACCAATATCCTGTATGCCATATGGATCAGAAAGAAAAGATACTCTACCATATCTTGATTCAAGAGAACAAACACTAAAGCAAGCTTGGAAGCCATTAAAGCGAAAGGAGGTAGATGATTCAATCTATATTTTTTTATTGGCTGTAGTATTTCTTTTAATTCTATTAGAAGTCATTTGTTCCAAGACATAATAAAGAAGGCAGCAAAATTTGGTCCAACATATAATCCTCCTAGCTATAACACTCTTAGGACCAAAGCAGTTGAGAAGGGAAAAGATGGAATGGAACTCATTACATTGCATTGAAGAGGTTGGTAGAACAAAAAAATCCATTGAGATCACTTGTTTGCAATCTAGAGTGGATAAACAATAACCTTGCAAATGGTGAACATGGAAAAATGCTAGAGAATACTATGTTCAATCAATCATTTTGGGTATCAACAGATAAAATTATATTTATTTGTGAGCTTATTGTAAAAGTATTGAGGATGGTTGATTCAGATGCTGAATGTATGGGATATTTTTATGGATGCATGGATATAACAAAGGAACACAGAACACATAGCAAATGCATGTGATAATGATCAATCAGAATATCAACAAATACCAGACATTGTGGATAATAGGTGGACGATGTTGCATAGGTTGTTGCATGCTGTAGGTGTTTTCTTAGCAACTAATTATTTTCATTTACTTAAAGATGTTGACATCATGGATGGATTTTATACTTTTGTGGAGAGGATGTATGCCAACCCCGAGGTGGAAAAGAAAATTCTGTTACAGTCCACAATATATATGAATGGTACATGCCATTCTTTTACTACAACACGAGCGCTAGGAGATATGGCTTGTGTAGATAATACACTTGCCGAGTAGTGGCTGATGCATGGTTATGAGACACCAGAGTTGAAACAACTTGCATTCAGAGTTTTGAGCTAGGTAAATTATTTATTTTAAATTTAAGTTTTTATGTGCATTTTAACTTAAACATACTTGTGATAATTTGACTTAATTTACTTTCATGTATAAAAAATAGGTTAGTAGTGCATTGGCGTTCGAGAGGAGTTGGAGCATACATGAGTTCATCCATAGCAAGAACATAAAGAAATTGGAAGATTCAACCAATGTTCATTGCAACTTAAACTTTGTGGATGATATATTTAGAGGGGAAGACATCGAATTCAAAGAGGGTAAGAGAGGTACCTCCTTCTACATCATATGACGTGGGATCATATTATAGGAGTGTTGATGATATGAGAACATCTACAAATGGCACGGATGATGAAGAATATGAAGAAATGTTTAAAGATGAGAGCATTGGTAGTTATAAGGTTGAAGAATTTAGTGATGGCAATGATGAAGATGGAGATGCAATTACATTCATAGATTGAGTCCATGAGCATGAACTTTCAATATAGGATTTAAAATTCATATGTTTGAACATTCATACATTTGTTTTGTAATTTGAACTACCAATTCTCATGGTGATGGAATTAGGACGATGACATCGTATATGTTGCAATGGTATATGATATGTTGTGTTTTAAATTTAAAATATGTTTCAAGTTACTCTTAATGAATAATGAATGCTACATGAATATTTCAACGATTAATGTATTTTTTTGAATTTGAAAAATTCATGTTTTTAAATTTAAAAGTAGTATGCTTCCATATTTTATCTGTACCAAAAAAATTTCATTACATAATTCGTATCCGTATTTGTACACAGATTACGATCATATGTATTCTACACAGTATGCTAACAAGCTTTATGAGCCATTCGAAAAATACCTTGTAATATGAAATTGCAAGTTGCTTGGTTGACTTTTTATAATCGAGTAATGAGGAACAGAAGATTCAAAATTATTATGAGATTTTTTTAAGTTTTCATATGGGATTGTGAAATGTAATTCATCATAATCCTTATATTAGGGATTCTATCCATGGAATGTTAGAAACTTCACTGATCATTTTCTACTTTATTGAAAGTGTCTGTTAATTTAATACACTTTGCACTTATTAGAAACAAACTTGCTTAACCGAAATTCATCACATAGTCATAAATAATAAAAGACCGCAAACTAGTTAATCCTGAATTATCAGTAGCAAAGCGAGCATACGGTTTGAATCCTTTTTGTATGTGATATTTTATTTAATAATAGCAGGGACTAGGGAAGAAACATAATTTATTCGGAATGGGCACTAGTGTAGGCCCATCTTGCATACAAATTTTGGGGTCCCAGGTCCTGCATTCACAATGCCTCCTATAGATATAATCTTGGAAGATTGCCTAACCTATAGGTCCCGAGGGATATTATGTTCATAGCTGTATTTCATTGTTAATGGAAAGATGTATGAAAATGTAATAAAAATATGATGGTGACAGCTTTAGTTCATGCCTAATGAAAATATGTCTCAAAATTGTTTGTTCTTTATGATTCTATACCGAATGTAAGGGCTTCTGGCCCTGAGAGTTGTGTAAGTGCATTTGCACAGGTAATTATACACCTTGAGAGTTTTCCTTAGTCGAAAAATTGCTAGGGTACCACAGAGAGAAGCAACTATGGTTTTCTTGATCTAGGAAATGTTTTCTCAAATTTCCTTTGTCTTACACATGGTTATCCCTATTGATCAAAATGATAAAGTAGTGCAAGCATAAATTTTTTATGGATTAGATGAAACTCTTACATATTGTAATAGGGGAACACCTTGGCATTTAACAATCAATGAATTTGGTGGGACTACAAAAACATTAGCCTTTACAAATTTCAATGATGATTTAGTGGTTAGAAATGTCTTCCCTGCTGATCTGGTAAAGTCATAGGGTTGACAGTGGATTATAGTAAGAAAAATATTTCCCTGGATCTAATCTACCGATATCAGCTGGTGCAACAACTAGCTATAATAAGATTCTTCCTACAGTAGAAATTTGGTTTCCCTAAGGATGTTGAAGGATGATTAGTGGGAAATGATATTTATATTGTGTAGACATGACCTCAACTTTGAGGAGGTTCACATCCTCGTGGTTGTTTCTTCTTACATTTACATTTTCTAGATCTAGATTCTACACTATTAATATATCAATCTTATTGCACATATTTCATTTTGTGAGCCAACCTAGATAAGGAAGTAACAAGGAAAAATAAAATTAAAAAAACATTGTAGATAATAACTTAGAAGGGTCATTCATGATTCAGTATTGTGGATATATTACATAGATAGAACCTATGAAATTGTTATCCACCTAAATGGCACTTCTCTGTCCAAGTACTGGCATGCCTTATGTCGAGACACAAAAGGACAACTTGGATTGAAGTTGCCTAAAACACTATAGATGTGCATGACCATCGATGCATAATCTCCAGACCAGCCTGATATATTTTTATTTGGAGTCTAGGGTTGCACACGCGACTATGTGCATTGCAACCCGCGTGTACATTGAACACACGAGTTCCCTTTGAGCAACATGTGTGTCATACGTGTCTTGCTTATATTAACACTCACGTGTACCTTAATTTTACTTTAAAAAAATATAAATCATGATTAGTTGGGCCTTAATCCATAACTATCCCAACTGTCTCAACCATCCTAACCTTCGAAATCTCTCTATTTCCCAAAGTATAAATAGAAGCCTTGGGATGGGGCTAATCAATCAATTCTAGAAGAGCAAAGTTATGCTGGTGGTATACCTTCAAAGTCTTGGAGTAGAATAACTCAGTGTCCTCGGTTGCAGAGGAGTCCTTGTGTCAGAAGATGGGTTGTATTCTTACCTATTCACTGATTGTTTATAAAGAGAATTCTTATTCCAATTTGTGTATTGTGCTTGTCTCATGTATATTGGTTTATGAATGATTTCAATTACATTATTAATATTCATTTCATCTAACCTTTGATATATATATATATATATATATATATATATATATATATATATATATGTATGTATGTATGTATGTATGTATGTATGTATGTATGTATGTATGTATGTATGTATGTATGTATGTATGTATGTATGTATGTATGTATGTATGAAATAATGCTTGAAGAATTGGCTCTTTGCAGGTGAATAGAAGAATCCCTAGAAGCTTTGGAGAAGATTGAGGTAGGAGAAGATAAAGCTTGGATCAACCGTCATAAACCGGGTAAGCCAAAATCTCTTCCTATTCCTATTTCATTCTCTGTAAAAGCTGATTGTCTACAAGTCTATTAGTAAGTTGGTAACCCCCGACCCTAGGTTACAAGGGTGTATTGTCATGTACAACAGAATTGGCGACTCCGATGGGGAGTCCAGCCTAATGTGGGTCCATCCAGTAGGTCCCTTCACCAGTCTTTGTTATGATTTTGAGTTTGAGTGTGACCTCTTTGTGTTTCTTTGTGATTTACAGTGTAGTATGCCCAGAATTCTTTGCTAGTATTTTTTCCTTGAAAATTTTTTAGCAGTACATACGGGCTTCTTTGTACATAGTCGTGTGTGTGACCTTGTACACACGAGTTGCTCTATAAGACAGTCGCGTGTTGTACATGGGTTTCCTGCATACACATTCACATGTTTCCTGTAGCAGTCTAAAAGTTGGGTAGGGTTTGCTTGTCCCTGTCTCTTTGGATTTTTGGTTGTTTGGAATTCTTCTATTTATGGCATGGCTCTGTGAGTCTGAAGTCTGTGTGTCACACTGGTTGCTTGCTTTTCAATCCTTTGATATTTTTGTTTTATTTTCTTTCATTTGTGAAGTGTAGGTGGTCCTCCTGCTTGGTTTATAAGTCTGATTGTTTGTGTCTAGGTCACTGATCAAGACTTTGGATGCTTTATACTCTGTGCTGCATCTTGTGGCATCAGTTTGTCATTCTTCTTTTGAGAATCTAGCAAACTTTTAAAGTGGTTAGTTTCTCCAAGTCATGGTTTATTCTAGTCTTATTCCTCTTGGTTGAAATAGGTCACTTTGGGATCCTTTTGCCTCATTTTCACTGTTTATATGATCAGAATAATCAAATTTCTCAAGTTGCATTTAATTACATTATAGTTTTTTGAAGTTATTTGAAAAGAAAAGGCAAAAATATTATGCATTAGGTTGCATATAGCATTGCTTCTTGTTATTTTTCAAAGAAAATTTCAAAAAATTCCTAAAAGGTCTTGTAGTTTCTCATACTTAGCTTTAGGTTCATTAACTTGCATTTATAAAAGGAGAAAGAAATTTGGTTTAAGTAGTTGCAATTTACTTTGAATTTACTTTTATGCATCATTTTGCTTTTTCTTATCGAGTCGTAATATCACATGAGTTTCACGCCATCTAACTTTTGATTAAAAACAACCTTTAAAATAAATGATATAATTAAAAATTATTAGTAAGTTTTGTTTTTTAGGCTTTTACATATACTAGTTTAGGATAGACTGGTGGAATAGGGAGTTTTAATTCTCCACAAGTAGTAAAATTGCAATCATAGTTGTCCAATCACTAGATAAATATTTTTCTATGTTGGTTGTATCTAGGAAGCTCTTCTCAAACGAGAGTTAAGCACAAGGCTGTGTGGAGGCTCAGATCGAGGAGATAACCCTCTGATTCCTTGTCAAAACATAGACCAATATTTTTGCTCATCAGGGGACTTCTGTCAATACCACCTCTTGGGCCCCGTGTGGTGCCGATGTTGATAAGGTTTTGGGATTTTCTACCCTACCCATGCATACAAATCAGGATTGCAATTGTCCCCCCATACTGTTAATATAGTTAAGGTAGCCTTTATTCTCTTTGACATCAAGGGTTCATACATAGGTACACCGAAAGGTTATTTCTGGTTGACATTGGACGGGATTCGAAGGTAACCCCGGTAGAAGGTGTGGGAGGGCGGTTGGGTGATTCCTCCGCTTGTGCCTAAGAACATCTACAGGGATGCTAAGTAACTGTTTCTCAGTTCTCTTTTGCGGAACATATCTTATACCCTTTGTGTTTGCTTTGGCTTTAGGAAATTTTGTAGTGAGTGATGTGTGGTTTGTTTGTGTTTAGTCTTCCTTAGGGTGTGTGAAGAGTCAATTTTTTAACGATGGAAGAACAACCTCACAGAAGGTCAAGAAGGTTGAAAAACCTTCCCTCCATCTATTATCGTGGAGCCTCCACTACCCCCTCAAAGGCAGAGATTATATATAGATGGTTTTTTCGAACCAGTAGGAATAAGTGAACTTCTAGGTGAACCAGAACTTTGGACAAACTAGGTTGACACAACCGCAGTACATATAGAATATTTTCATGCTGACGAGTTTGTAAGAAACTTTAATTCACCTCTTACTGACTTAAATGATCCTATGATCATCCAAGTTATTCCTTTTGATTCCCCTGTAATTGGTGTTCCCATGAGCAGCATTATGGAAATATCTACGAAGGGTATGTCTACCCCCACCCCAGCCATACTGGATGGAGGAGTGTCGCTTCCCCCTGTAGGTACTCCTAGATCAAGTACACTTGTTACCCCTTGTCACCTAGTAGTCGGGTGGTTCAACCACCAGCTTCCTCGAATGTAGCAGGCCCTTCTAGTGGGGTGGTCACTGGGATTCCCAGTGCACCTTTTGCTTTGCCCCATTTTGTACACACTGCTCAAAGTGGTCATTAGAGGAATTTTGAGATCTAAAATGGGCCTCCTAAGGAAAACAATAAAATAATAGTTAAAATAATTAAATAATATTTATTAATTTTGGAGGAAGAAAGAAAACAACTACTTTTTCTGTTCGTATTTTTGACATATATCCTTGTGTTTTTACTCAAATTTCGATCGAGAGAGCTCGTTGGATGTAGAATTTTATTCTTCATCCAACGAGTACCCACATTGCATACTTTTGACCGACCCTGCTACCCCAAAAATAAGAAATACCTGAAAAAATGTGATGATGACATCATCATCACATTTTTTAAGGTATTTATTGTTTTTGGGGTAGAAAGGTCTGTCAAAAGTATGTAGTGTGGGTACTCGTTGGATGCAGAATCAAATTTCACATCCAACCAACTCTCCCGATTGAAATTTGAGTAAAAACACATGGAGATATGTCGAAAATACGAACACAAATTTTTTTTTTATGACAAATATGTCAATTCAACCATTATGGTTGACTCATTTTATTGAAATTCTATTGGTTCTTGAATTTAAACTCACAAGAACTTATTGTTGGCATGTTTTCTTATAAGGCCCATTTTAGACCCCAAATTTCCTCTAATGCTTGTTGGATCCTCTTCATTTGTCCAGGGGTTTCCTTGGAATGGGGGGAATATTCCCCATTCCACTCCTTATGTGGGACCTACACCCGCATATGTGGGGATGTAGTTTGGAAATACTAACACCTATGGTTAAGGTTTCCAAACTCTGGTTTCAGCTCCATTTACGAACTCTCCTTTCTCTCTTTTTAGCGGAGGGATACCCACTATGGTCTTTCAGACTCCAGTTTCAACTAGAGGGGCTCAAACTACTTATGCTACACTGCATAGAAGTAATCCATTGGCTTATGGGTGGAATCCATTTCAAAGTAGCCAACTACTTCATAACTAGCAGCTAGGGGCAACCCTACTTTTACATTTGGGAACCAGGGGGCAATCCCTTCTACTTCCCAAACCTGTACTTTTCAAGCTCCGGTTATGCCCAAACTTCCATTTCTAGAAACTCTCAACTTGCCAGACTTGAACAACTTTATGAATGACCTGGTAAAGCATAATGTTGCATGTCCACCTATTCCAACCAAGTTACCTTTGAACATTCCCAAGTTCGAGGGAAAAACTAGAGAGCATCCAGGGGCTCATGTTACCATGTTCCATTTATGGTGCTCTTCCAACTCACTGAACGATGACATCGTTTGGTTGAGATTGTTCCAAAGAAATTTAACTAGTGTTGGAGAAAAGTGGTACATTGAACTGCCCTCTACTGCATTTGATATTTTTTGGGACTTAGTGGAGGTATTCTTGAACCACTTCTAACTTCTTATCCGATATGATTCCAGCACAGACCTCTTGTCTACCTTTAGGAAAGATAAATCCACTCACATTTCAGATCATATCCAAGAGTGGCGAAGAAGGAAGAGGCTTATAAAAGCTACCATCCCCCCCTTGAGTTTCTGTTCGAGTGGTTCCTTAAGTATTTGTTGCCTTATATATCTAAGTATGTATCCACTTTGGGGGTAACTACTGAAGAATAGGCCATCCTCAGGGCCCAACAAATGGATTTGATATATGCCCAGTATGGGATATTATATGAAATTATACCTGAGGCACCGCGGTCTTCTCATAGTGTTGAGAAACCCAAGCCTGGACCCCATGCTGATGGTGTGGTTGGTTCAGTTCAATCTCCCAACATAGAGTTGTTGGCTAAACAACTCCATGAGTTGTCTGTCATGCAGTCTATGGCAAAGGCAGCAAAGGCTACCCCCTCATCCCAAAATGATTTTTTTTTGCATAATCCTCTCAGATGGGCAATTAGCATCCTGGTGGAAAGAATAAGAAGGGGGAAAAAGGTGAGGGAAACCAAAACAAGCCATATCCCGCAAACAGTTCTGATGGGGAAAAAAAGATAAAAAAGGGTTAAGTTTCCTTGCAAGTTGTGACAGGAAGATCACCTCACCCATCAATTCCCTCTCAATGATCAAGCTCAGAAGCTGCTCAAGAGTCAAAAACCGAGTGTCCTAAAGGATCCATTTCCCCAAGTATAGAATGTAGCTAGGGACACTGCTAGTACCCCTAACCAAAATTATATCAACATGGTGCGATCCCAGAACTTGCTCCAGACTAGAAATAAGAACTATGAGATGGAGGCTCTAGAGAAGGGTAGGTCTATAGTTGAAACTTCTAGCCCTCTCACTATCGAGAAGCCTGTTGATTCAATGCCCAAGATGCTGAAAGGTGTCTTCAACAAAACATTGTACAATCCTAATGCTATGGATGCAGCCAACTACTCTGTAGTTGAAGAATTTGGCCCAAATCCCTTATGCGATGTTGGATTTAGAGGTGCTACAGAGTTGTCCTACCTAGCGAGATGCACTCTTAGTAGCCTTAGGTAGTATGGATTCATCGAGCCTTATGGCAAAATTTAATTTGTCAGATGCTAAAATTCTCCTACCATATCATGTGGCCTTGTCAATAGATGTCATCCATGGTGGAAAGACTGTTGGAAGGACAGTTGTTGACGAAGGGGCTTCCACACGTGTCATGTATTTATCTTGTTGGAAGGATCTCGGGTCCTCGGAGCTAGTTCCATCGAACACCTTACTTACTGCTTTCGACGAAAGGTCATTTCGTCTGCATAGTATCCTACCAGCTTTTGAGATTGAGCTGGCAGGGAAGGCAACGTCTATTGAAGTGGAGGTGATCGATTCTCCATTGGACTATAACTTGCTTCTGGGGAGAAATTGGACTTATGCTATGTGTGCAATTTCCTCAATTTTTCTTCAGGTGGTAGTGTTTCCACATGAAGGGAAGTTGGTCACTATGGACCAACTCAGTTTCACTTGGAAGGGTCGTATGGAAACTAATTATTCCACCGTACCATTGGTTAATCAGGTCAAACCATCTAATGAGAGCTTGGGGGTTGGTATGTATTCATCATTAATGGGCACTTTTGATATCCCAGCCCCTGTAAACTATCTAGGTTCTACCTATATTGGGAAGTCTGTCGATATGGTTGTCGAAAGAATAGATCCTTGGGTTCTTCCTTCCTATAACGATCCTGAAGTAACCTTATCGACAGTGGAAGTGGCTTTTCAAGCTATTGTTGACACCACTACTGATCCTATTCTGATTCCTTTTTAAGTCTCCAGAGAATCGAAAAAAGCTTATCTGCCTTCTTCGGTAGAGAACTCTTTATATTTTGTTGATTGCTTAGACATGGTTTTTCCCTCGAATGAAGCCACTTTGGAAACAATGAGTGGGAAAGATAAGATCTGTGAATATCTTTACCGTAGATCCCACTTCCTTCCCAAGCTAAGTAGAATTCAAAACCAGGAGTTTGATATGAGACTAGCGAAAGATATTGATCTTATCGATATCACTGCAAACCCTGTTGTCGTTGAAACTATGCATGATGATGCAAACTCTCTTTTACAAGAAATTGTCATATATACTGCCCTGTTAAAGGAATCTCATGATGCATGTGCTTGGTCATCCTTACTAGGCATAGATCCATATATCGTTGAACTTGGAACCCGAACCTACCTTGATTCTAAACCTATTCGACGAAGACGAAAGAAATACTCTGCTTAGGCTTAGTACCTTTTTTCGTGTATTTTATTGTATATAATTTTATGTACAATATTTAGCTGGTTTTTGTTCTTATAATATTTTTTGGTTGTTACAGATGTATTCCAAGTTGTTCATATCAAAGTTCATTAACTGATGCATACACGAACTATATCTTAGATTAGCACTTAACACACATTTTATAAAAATACATAAAAAATACATTTTTGAACACATGTAAATAAATCGAAAATATATATATATATGTAAAATTCTGTACATAATATAGGTCGAATTTTTGATCCTTAGATCCAGTCATAAATGTATAAATATACAAAATTTGGATCGCAATCCATAAAATGCCCCTAGATCTAATCTTGACCACTCTGGTCATCCTGACCACCTGGTTATCCTGATCACCCTGGTCACTCTGATCACCAGCTTCCTCAACTGGAGCAACCTCCATGGCTTCTATATAGACAAGTACAACCTTGGCTACCCTTTGCATAAGGCGTATCCAGGTAGGTGGAATTCTGACAACAAGTTCCTGCATGATAGCAGTGATGTGATCAATGCGTATGGTTGGGGCTCTTTGGGTAAACCTGGCCATCTTCCCCTCGAGAACCCTCATCAAACCATGGTGTTCTCCTGCCATTGGTTTTACATACATCCTGGGATTCCCATCAGGGCGGATAGGCCCAATATCTGCATTTTAAACATTTAGATGGATTAAAAACTCTTATACATATGTATATATCTTTATGATAAAAATTCATAAAAATTTAAAAACTTAAAAAAGTAAAATACCTTACGCTCCACATACTCATCCTAGAGGGAGGACGAGATCATTGTCACCTCGAAATTTCAAACCAACGTATGGAAACTGCTGTAGTGCTGGAAACTGTCACCCCCACCACAAGTAGAAATCATTGTCATACACGCTCTAAACTGAGCCACCACCACCCTGGCGAAGGAAAATCTCTCCCCACCTGGTCAGTCTGGGCTGACGAGGAGAGAATGCTAGAAGAGGCACCGCAGGGATGACGGTGGGCACTCTCTCAAAAAATAAGGCCACTAATACACTAGAATACCCAAATTCCTTGCGCTGGCCTCTCTTGCAGTCATAGAGCTATTTTTTCACTATTGGGATCATTCCCGAGCACCAATCAAACACAGTTCCCTGTAAGCACTCTACAGCAATCCTCATTTGGTTCTGAGTAGCAAGATGAAGTGATGATGATCCTGCAACCCTCATTATATTGCCTACCAGCACTTGCAGTGAGAAGTTACTAATATGTACAATAGGGACGCATGATCCCTTTTTATGAGTCTCAGGCACGTAGTAAGTGTTTATGTAATCCTGAACACTCATGGGGTCACTGCCCCTACTGGTACCCTCGAGGTTGACTAGTGTTCCCTGTAGAGGCAAACCCAAAATGAAGTATATGTCTTCCAATTCCACCTCCAAGATTTCACCTTGAAGGTCAAAATCCCCAAGGTCATGGTCCCAATAGCCAATAAAAAAATCAAGCAAACAGACACTGGACTGCATAGGTGAAGTACAAAAGAATTTCAATAGCCCACTTTTCCGCAATGCTTGCATAGTGGGGGCACTACGGAGTGCGGCTCGGTCCATATCTTCATGTTCCCGCTCCCTCCACTCAAACACCATGGTTAAACCTCCTCATTAAACCATTATCAAACATTCAAATTTATCAAAATAATTTGATTTTGGCAATAACATCTTTTTTCCTATGTCACGCAGTACACGTGACTGTCTTTTAGACATGTCGTGTATGATACACGGGTTTCCTTTGGGCAGGTCGCATGTAAAACACGTGTACGCGACTATGTAAGTTGCCTATTCACGTGTACCACGTGGCCTCCCTAGGGCAGGCTTAAACTCCAAATTTTTATATAAAATTAAAAATTGAAGCGGTTAAAATGGAAGAGCAAGGAGAGCTAGCTTACCTGGCACTTGCGGAATCGAAAATTGTCCATTGGTTTGTCCACACCGAGTGATTGAAGTCAGAGGTAAAAATTTCCTATATTGGGTAAAAACATGAAATGGTAATTTTTATTTCTATTTTTGGACTATATATAAGAAAATTTTCAAATTGTGGGTTTTTAGCCTATAGTTTCAAAAATTGTATTATAAATTGAACTAATGCCATGTCATTTTTTCCTAATGCAACTCGTCCAGGGTCATTTAATTCGTTATTCACTCATATAGGGTAGGAATTTGGTCATTCATATGCATTTTTTCATCTATACCTAATCTGTTTTAACCCTAGGATCACTACTTTGACCACAGACTATGGTGTTTAACCATTATTACCTTGTCTATACCATTGTTCTTCCATGGATATGGCTTTCCTTCCATGAGTACCCTAGTTTAGAACACATTGTTGTATTTTGGTACTCATACCACGTTTGTCATAGGTTCAGGGGAGCCTTCTTAGCTATTTTTCATGCCAAATTGAGCCTCATTTTGGTCTCTTTTTACAAGCTATCCCCTTTATAGCGGCTCCCCGCCCTTATGGAGTTTCTTTGGTCCCAGGTCTAACTCCTCAAAATAGACTTGAATGACGAGTAAACTTGTCCATTCAGGCTCATTAAGAATATGTGAATGGGCATCCACATTGGTGGTAGGTTATTGCTTTTTTGGACCATGTGGAATAATACGAAAAAGGAACACTCTCTTTCCTACAGAATTGAGAAGAGTATTCTCAGGCATAGTTTTCTTGCTTTTCCAGACCCAAGGGACTAAACTTATGGAAAAGAAGTGCCCGATATGATCTTAGTTTTCTCTTTTTTGTGCTCTAGGCCTAAACATGAAAAATATTTCGATCGTACTTTATGCTTTTGTGATGCTTCTTAAACCCTAAAGAACAAAGAATCGAGTTTACTGTTGTAAGCCCCATTTCTTGTAATCAAATGGACCTTTCCAAGTGATCTTGCTTTCCTTCACACTCGTAAAACTCAAGCTATATGCTAATTTTGAAGGGGCGTTGGGTAGGTGGTAATTTAACCTTTTTCAGACCTTCCTGACTAAGTACGAAAAAGGCATGCCCTACTACTTCAAAAGCTAAGAGAGTTCTTCTGTGGTATGTTTAATACTTTTTCGGCCTCAAGAGACTAAAATGGACGTAAAAATCACCCCCCTAAAGACTTCTTCAGAGTTTTCATTCTCTCAAAATATGAAAACACCAACAAGGATGTACTAGTTCGGGCTCGTAAAATCCATGAATTAGTGACATTATCAAGCATTATTCTCTCCCCTCTTTAAGCTTGTCAAAAATTAAGAGAGACCTACGTTGAATTTCCTTGACTCATTAAAATTTAACAGTAAAGATAAGGAAGAAGTATTCTTTTTGGGTTACAAACAGTGGCAGCATGTCCTCCTTGAACATAGAACTCTCTAAAATTTTCAATACTCATGTTTCAGTTTACACTTTCAGCTCAGCTATTACTTCGAGTTTCCTACTCCTCCACTTGTCCTTTATACATGGGGAATCTGATCATGTCCCCCACATGATAGATAATTTTAGTTTTCCTATCTGCAAAGTTAAAATATGTCTACCTTCCCATATCTAGTTCCTAGTCACTCTTATGATCTGTTGGAGGATCTATTTCCTTCCTCATCGCAGTATGGTTTCTCATCAGCACTTCCTGAACACAAAGACCTAGAGTTTTGATGATGGTACCTTAGGATTCACTATCATTATTGGTGAAATCGTTTGTTTCAGTTGTCAGTTTCACCTATTGATTGATAATCTGATGAGTCCTTTCCATGTTCGACTTCAACACACCTATTCACATTGCTTGGTTTGTACTGGTTCCTTTGGATTTTGATGAAAACCTTAGGTTCACATCTATAACCTAAGTTGCGCAAGACTATGTTATGATCAGTTACACAACTTCCATATTTTGAAGACTCATCATTGTATATTGTGGTTTCGATCCACCTTTGTAATATACGTGGTCTTATACCTGTATCATATGATGCAATCAAATCTTGTGAAGGAGCTAGTGTTCCAATATATTGAACATGGCATCCTCAGATATGATTTTGTATATGACATTGATATGTATTTGTTTCAGGTACTTCCTCTGCTGCTTTGGAAATTTGAGTTCTCCAAGATACATATTGTAATGTATTTTGTCCATCGCTTCTCTTTTACCTCACACATTAGGGGGCATATGTTATCAACCTAAAATGGAACTTCTCCATTTGAGTACTGACATGCCTTATGTCAGGACACAAAAGGACAACTTGGATTGAAGTTGTCTAAAACACTATAGATGTGCATGACCATTGATGCATAATCTCCAGACCAGCCTAATATATTTTTATTCTGAGTCTAGGGTTGCACACATGACTATGTACATTACAACTCACGTGTCACATGTGACTATGTGCATTGCAACCCGCACGTACATTGAAAACGCCAGTTCCCTTTAAGAAACATGCGTGCCATATGCGCCTTGCTTATATTAACACTCATGTGTACCTTAATTTTACTTTAAAAAAAATAAATGACGATTAGCTGAGATTAGTTGGGCCTTAATCCATAACTATCCCAACTATCTCAACCATCCTAACCTTTGAAACCTCTCTATTTCTCAAAGTATAAATAGAGGCCTTAAGATGGGTCTAATCAATCAATTCTAGAAGAACAAAGTTATGTTGGTGGTATATCTTCAGAGTCTTGGAACAGCAGAACTCAGTGCCCTTGTGTCAGAAGTTGGGTTGTATTCTTACCTATTCACTGATTGTTAATAAAGAAAATTCTTCTTCCAATCTATGTATTGTGCT